>OX451216.1:8070878-8547065 GCA_949628195.1 Phasia obesa
ATCAGTTATAAAATTTCATAAAAAGGGGGTTTTTTACTGAAAAATTCGATGTTTTTATATGAAAAACTAAAAACTCATTTTTTAGCTAAACTAAGCGTCCTAGAGGCAAAAGGACAAAAATCTGTGATCACTTATAAAATTTCATAAAAAGGGGTGTTTTACTGAAAAATTCGATTTTTTTATATGAAAAATTAAAAAGCCATTTTTTAGCTAAACTAAGCGTCCTAGAGGCAAAAGGACAAAAATCTGTGATCAGTTATAAAATTTCATAAAAGGGGGTTTTTTACTGAAAAATTCGATTTTTTTATATGAAAAACTAAAAACTCATTTTTTAGCTAAACTAAGCGTCCTAGAGGCAAAAGGACAAAAATCTGTGATCACTTATAAAATTTCATAAAAAGGGGTGTTTTACTGAAAAATTCGATTTTTTTATATGAAAAACTAAAAACCCTTTTTTTAGCTAAACTAAGCGTCCTAGAGGCAAAAGGACAAAAATCTGTGATCAGTTATAAAATTTCATAAAAGGGGGTTTTTTACTCAAAAATTCGATTTTTTTATATGAAAAACTAAAAACTCATTTTTTAGCTAAACTAAGCGTCCTAGAGGCAAAAGGACAAAAATCTGTGATCACTTATAAAATTTCATAAAAAGGGGTGTTTTACTGAAAAATTCGATTTTTTTATATGAAAAACTAAAAACCCATTTTTTAGCTAAACTAAGCGTCCTAGAGGCAAAAGGACAAAAATCTGTGATCACTTATAAAATTCATAAAAAAGGAGTTTTTTACTAAAAATTCGATTTTTTTATATGAAAAACTAAAAACTCATTTTCTAGCTAAACTAAGCGTCCTAGAGGCAAAAGGACAAAAATCTGTGATTAGTTATAAAATTTCATAAAAAGGGGGTTTTTACTGAAAAATTCGATGTTTTTATATGAAAAACTAAAAACCCATTTTTTAGCTAAACTAAGCGTCCTAGAGGCAAAAGGACAAAAATCTGTGATTAGTTATAAAATTTCATAAAAAGGGGTTTTTTACTGAAAAATTCGATTTTTTTTATATGAAAAACTAAAAACCCATTTTTTAGCTAAACTAAGCGTCCTAGAGGCAAAAGGACAAAAATCTGTGATCACTTATAAAATTTCATAAAAAGGGGTGTTTTACTGAAAAATTCGATTTTTTTATATGAAAAACTAAAAACCCATTTTTTAGCTAAACAAAGCGTCCTAGAGGCAAAAGGACAAAAATCTGTGATCACTTATAAAATTTCATAAAAAGGGGTTTTTTACTGAAAAATTCGATTTTTTTATATGAAAAACTAAAAACCCATTTTGTAGCTAAACTAAGCGTCCTAGAGGCAAAAGGACAAAAATCTGTGATTAGTTATAAAATTTCATAAAAAGGGGGTTTTTACTGAAAAATTAGATTTTGTTATATGAAAAACTAAAAATCCATTTTTTTAGCTAAACTAAGCGTCCAAGAGGCAAAAGGACAAAAATCTGTGATCACTTAAAAAATTTCATAAAAAGGGGTTTTTTACTAAAAAATTCGATTTTTTTATATGAAAAACTAAAAACCCATTTTTTAGCTAAACTAAGCGTCCTAGAGGCAAAAGGACAAAAATCTGTGATTAGTTATAAAATTTCATAAAAAGGGGTTTTTTTTACTGAAAAATTCGATTTTTTTATATGAAAAACTAAAAACCCATTTTTTAGCTAAACTAAGCGTCCTAGAGGCAAAAGGACAAAAATCTGTGATCACTTATAAAATTTCATAAAAAGGGGTTTTTTACTAAAAAATTCGATTTTTTTATATGAAAAACTAAAAACTCATTTTCTAGCTAAACTAAACGTCTTAGAGGCAAAAGTTATAAAAATTCATAAAAAGGGGTTTTTTTACTGAAAAATTCGATTTTTTATATGAAAAACTAAAAACCCATTTTTTAGCTAAACTAAGCGTCCTAGAGGCAAAAGGACAAAAATCTGTGATCACTTATTAAATTTCATAAAAAGGGGTTTTTTACTAAAAAATTCGATTTTTTTATATGAAAAACTAAAAACCCATTTTTTAGCTAAACTAAGCGTCCTAGAGGCAAAAGGACAAAAATCTGTGATTAGTTATAAAATTTCATAAAAAGGGGTTTTTTACTGAAAAATTCGATTTTTTTATATGAAAAACTAAAAACCCATTTTTTAGCTAAACTAAGCGTCCTAGAGGCAAAAGGACAAAAATCTGTGATCACTTATAAAATTTCATAAAAAGGGGTGTTTTACTGAAAAATTCGATTTTTTTATATGAAAAACTAAAAACCCATTTTTTAGCTAAACTAAGCGTCCTAGAGGCAAAAGGACAAAAATCTGTGATCACTTATAAAATTTCATATAAAGGGGTTTTTTACTGAAAAATTCGATTTTTTTATATGAAAAACTAAAAACCCATTTTGTAGCTAAACTAAGCGTCCTAGAGGCAAAAGGACAAAAATCTGTGATTAGTTATAAAATTTCATAAAAAGGAGGTTTTTACTGAAAAATTAGATTTTGTTATATGAAAAACTAAAAATCCATTTTTTTAGCTAAACTAAGCGTCCTAGAGGCAAAAGGACAAAAATCTATATGAAAAACTAAAAACTCATTTTCTAGCTAAACTAAACGTCTTAGAGGCAAAAGTTATAAAATTTCATAAAAAGGGGTTTTTTACTGAAAAATTCGATTTTTTATATGAAAAACTAAAAACCCATTTTTTAGCTAAACTAAGCGTCCTAGAGGCAAAAGGACAAAAATCTGTGATCACTTATAAAATTTCATAAAAAGTGTTTTTTACTAAAAAATTCGATTTTTTTATATGAAAAACTAAAAACCAATTTTTTAGCTAAACTAAGCGTCCTAGAGGCAAAAGGACAAAAATCTGTGATTAGTTATAAAATTTCATAAAAAGGGGTTTTTTACTGAAAAATTCGATTTTTTTTATATGAAAAACTAAAAACCCATTTTTTAGCTAAACTAAGCGTCCTAGAGGCAAAAGGACAAAAATCTGTGATCAGTTATAAAATTTCATAAAAAGGGGTTTTTTACTGAAAAATTCGATTTTTTTATATGAAAAACTAAAAACCCATTTTTTTAGCTAAACTAAGCGTCCTAGAGGTAAAAGGACAAAAATCTGTTCATCACTTATAAGCTAAGCGTCCTAGAGGCAAAAGGACAAAAATCTGTTATTAGTTATAAAATTTCATAAAAAGGGGTTTTTTTACTGAAAAATTCGATTTTTTTATATGAAAAACTAAAAACCCATTTTTTAGCTAAACTAAGCGTCCTAGAGGCAAAAGGACAAAAATCTGTGATTAGTTATAAAATTTCATAAAAAGGGGTTTTTTACTGAAAAATTCGATTTTTTTATATGAAAAACTAAAAACCCATTTTTTAGCTAAACTAAGCGTCCTAGAGGCAAAAGTTATAAAATTTCATAAAAAGGGGTTTTTTACTGAAAAATTCGATTTTTTATATGAAAAACTAAAAACCCATTTTTTAGCTAAACTAAGCGTCCTAGAGGCAAAAGGACAAAAATCTGTGATCACTTATAAAATTTCATAAAAAGTGTTTTTTACTAAAAAATTCGATTTTTTTATATGAAAAACTAAAAACCAATTTTTTAGCTAAACTAAGCGTCCTAGAGGCAAAAGGACAAAAATCTGTGATTAGTTATAAAATTTCATAAAAAGGGGTTTTTTACTGAAAAATTCGATTTTTTTATATGAAAAACTAAAAACCCATTTTTTAGCTAAACTAAGCGTCCTAGAGGCAAAAGGACAAAAATCTGTGATCAGTTATAAAATTTCATAAAAAGGGGTTTTTTACTGAAAAATTCGATTTTTTTATATGAAAAACTAAAAACCCATTTTTTTAGCTAAACTAAGCGTCCTAGAGGTAAAAGGACAAAAATCTGTTCATCACTTATAAGCTAAGCGTCCTAGAGGCAAAAGGACAAAAATCTGTTATTAGTTATAAAATTTCATAAAAAGGGGTTTTTTACTGAAAAATTCGATTTTTTTATATGAAAAACTAAAAACCCATTTTTTAGCTAAACTAAGCGTCCTAGAGGCAAAAGGACAAAAATCTGTGATTAGTTATAAAATTTCATAAAAAGGGGTTTTTTACTGAAAAATTCGATTTTTTTATATGAAAAATTAAAAACCCATTTTTTAGCTAAACTAAGCGTCCTAGAGGCAAAAGGACAAAAATCTGTGATCAGTTATAAAATTTCATAAAAGGGGGTTTTTTACTGAAAAATTCGATTTTTTTTATATGAAAAACTAAAAACTCATTTTCTAGCTAAACTAAGCGTCCTAGAGGCAAAAGGACAAAAATCTGTGATTAGTTATAAAATTTCATAAAAAGGGGTTTTTTACTGAAAAATTCGATTTTTTTATATGAAAAACTAAAAACCCATTTTTTAGCTAAACTAAGCGTCCTAGAGGCAAAAGGACAAAAATCTGTGATCACTTATAAAATTTCATAAAAAGGGGTTTTTTACTAAAAAATTCGATTTTTTTATATGAAAAACTAAAAACTCATTTTCTAGCTAAACTAAGCGTCCTAGAGGCAAAAGGACAAAAATCTGTGATCAGTTATAAAATTTCATAAAAAGGGGTTTTTTACTGAAAAATTCGATTTTTTTTTATATGAAAAACTAAAAACTCATTTTCTAGCTAAACTAAGCGTCCTAGAGGCAAAAGGACAAAAATCTGTGATCAGTTATAAAATTTCATAAAAGGGGGTTTTTTACTGAAAAATTCGATTTTTTTATATGAAAAACTAAAAACCCATTTTTTAGCTAAACTAAGCGTCCTAGAGGCAAAAGGACAAAAATCTGTGATCAGTTATAAAATTTCATAAAAGGGGGTTTTTTACTGAAAAATTCGATTTTTTATATGAAAAACTAAAAACCCATTTTATAGCTAAACTAAGCGTCCTAGAGGCAAAAGGACAAAAATCTGTGATCACTTATAAAATTCATAAAAAAGGGGTTTTTTACTAAAAATTCGATTTTTTTATATGAAAAACTAAAAACTCATTTTCTAGCTAAACTAAGCGTGTTAGAAAAACTAAAAACCCATTTTTTAGCTAAACTAAGCGTCCTAGAGGCAAAAGGACAAAAATCTGTGATCACTTATAAAATTTCATAAAAAGGGGTGTTTTATTGAAAAATTCGATTTTTTTATATGAAAAACTAAAACCCATTTTTTAGCTAAACTAAGCGTCCTAGAGGCAAAAGGACAAAAATCTGTGATCAGTTATAAAATTTCATAAAAGGGGGTTTTTTTACTGAAAAATTCGATTTTTTTATATGAAAAACTAAAAACTCATTTTTTAGCTAAACTAAGCGTCCTAGAGGCAAAAGGACAAAAATCTGTGATTAGTTATAAAATTTCATAAAAAGGGGTTTTTTACTGAAAAATTCGATTTTTTTATATGAAAAACTAAAAACCCATTTTTTAGCTAAACTAAGCGTCCTAGAGGCAAAAGGACAAAAATCTGTGATTAGTTATAAAATTTCATAAAAAGGGGTTTTTTACTGAAAAATTCGATTTTTTTATATGAAAAATTAAAAACCCATTTTTTAGCTAAACTAAGCGTCCTAGAGGCAAAAGGACAAAAATCTGTGATCAGTTATAAAATTTCATAAAAGGGGGTTTTTTACTGAAAAATTCGATTTTTTTTATATGAAAAACTAAAAACTCATTTTCTAGCTAAACTAAGCGTCGTAGAGGCAAAAGGACAAAAATCTGTGATTAGTTATAAAATTTCATAAAAAGGGGTTTTTTACTGAAAAATTCGATTTTTTTATATGAAAAACTAAAAATCCATTTTTTAGCTAAACTAAGCGTCCTAGAGGCAAAAGGACAAAAATCTGTGATCAGTTATAAAATTTCATAAAAGGGGGTTTTTTACTGAAAAATTCGATTTTTTTTATATGAAAAACTAAAAACTCATTTTCTAGCTAAACTAAGCGTCCTAGAGGCAAAAGGACAACAATCTGTGATCACTTATAAAATTTCATAAAAAGGGGTTTTTTACTGAAAAATTCGATTTTTTTTATATGAAAAACTAAAAACCCATTTTTTAGCTAAACTAAGCGTCCTAGAGGCAAAAGGACAAAAATCTGTGATCACTTATAAAATTTCATAAAAAGGGGTGTTTTACTGAAAAATTCGATTTTTTTATATGAAAAACTAAAAACCCATTTTTTAGCTAAACTAAGCGTCCTAGAGGCAAAAGGACAAAAATCTGTGATCAGTTATAAAATTTCATAAAAGGGGGTTTTTTACTGAAAAATTCGATTTTTTTATATGAAAAACTAAAAACTCATTTTTTAGCTAAACTAAGCGTCCTAGAGGCAAAAGGACAAAAATCTGTGATCACTTATAAAATTTCATAAAAAGGGGTGTTTTACTGAAAAATTCGATTTTTTTATATGAAAAACTAAAAACTCATTTTTTAGCTAAACTAAGCGTCCTAGAGGCAAAAGGAAAAAAATCTGTGATCACTTATAAAATTTCATAAAAAGGGGTTTTTTACTGAAAAATTCGATTTTTTTATATGAAAAACTAAAAACCCATTTTTTAGCTAAACTAAGCGTCCTAGAGGCAAAAGGACAAAAATCTGTGATCAGTTATAAAATTTCATAAAAAGGGGTGTTTTACTAAAAAATTCGATTTTTTTATATGAAAAACTAAAAACTCATTTTCTCGCTAAACTAAGCGTCCTAGAGGCAAAAGGACAAAAATCTGTGATCAGTTATAAAATTTCATAAAATGGGGTTTTTTACTAAAAAATTCGATTTTTTTATATGAAAAACTAAAAACCCATTTTTTAGCTAAACTAAAAAATTCAATTTTTTATATGAAAAACTGAAAACCCATTTTTTAGCTAAACTAAGCGTCCTAGAGGCACAAGGACAAAAATCTGTGATCAGTTATAAAATTTCATAAAAAGGGGTTTTTTACTGAAAAATTCGATTTTTTTATATGAAAAACTAAAAATCCATTTTTTAGCTAAACTAAGCGTCCTAGAGGCAAAAGGACAAAAATCTGTGATCACTTATAAAATTTCATAAAATGGGGTTTTTTACTAAAAAATTCGATTTTTTTATATGAAAAACTAAAAACCCATTTTTTAGCTAAACTAAGCGTCCTAGAGGCAAAAGGACAAAAATCTGTGATCAGTTATAAAATTTCATAAAAAGGGGTTTTTTTACTAAAAAATTCGATTTTTTTATATGAAAAACTAAAAACTCCATTTCTAGCTAAACTAAGCGTCCTAGAGGCAAAAGGACAAAAATCTGTGATCAGTTATAAAATTTCATAAAAAGGGGTTTTTTACTGAAAAATTCGATTTTTTTATATGAAAAACTAAAAACCCATTTTTTAGCTAAACTAAACAATTCGATTTTTTTATATGAAAAACTGAAAACCCATTTTTTAGCTAAACTAAGCGTCCTAGAGGCAAAAGGACAAAAATCTGTGATCACTTATAAAATTTCATAAAAAGGGGTTTTTTACTAAAAAATTCGATTTTTTTATATGAAAAACTAAAAACTCATTTTCTAGCTAAACTAAGCGTCCTATAGGCAAAAGGACAAAAATCTGTGATTAGTTATAAAATTTCATAAAAAGGGGTTTTTTACTGAAAAATTCGATTTTTTTATATGAAAAACTAAAAACCCATTTTTTAGCTAAACTAAGCGTCCTAGAGGCAAAAGGACAAAAATCTGTGATCAGTTATAAAATTTCATAAAAAGGGGTTTTTTACTGAAAAATTCGATATTTTTATATGAAAAACTAAAAACTCATTTTCTAGCTAAACTAAGCGTCCTAGAGGCAAAAGGACTGTGATCAGTTATAAAATTTCATAAAAGGGGGTTTTTTACTGAAAAATTCGATTTTTTTATATGAAAAACTAAAAACCCATTTTTTAGCTAAACTAAGCGTCCTAGAGGCAAAAGGACAAAAATCTGTGATCAGTTATAAAATTTCATAAAAAGGGGTTTTTTACTGAAAAATTCGATTTTTTTTATATGAAAAACTAAAAACCCATTTTTTAGCTAAACTAAGCGTCCTAGAGGCAAAAGGATCTGTGATCACTTATAAAATATCATAAAAAGGGGTTTTTTACTAAAAAAATTCGATTTTTTTATATGAAAAACTAAAAACTCATTTTCTAGCTAAACTAAGCGTCCTAGAGGCAAAAGGACAAAAATCTGTGATTAGTTATAAAATTTCATAAAAAGGGGTTTTTTACTGAAAAAATCGATTTTTTTATATGAAAAACTAAAAACCCATTTTTTAGCTAAACTAAGCGTCCTAGAGGCAAAAGGACAAAAATCTGTGATTAGTTATAAAATTTCATAAAAAGGGGTTTTTTACTGAAAAATTCGATTTTTTTATATGAAAAACTAAAAACCCATTTTTTAGCTAAACTAAGCGTCCTAGAGGCAAAAGGACAAAAATCTGTGATTAGTTATAAAATTTCATAAAAAGGGGTTTTTTACTGAAAAATTCGATTTTTTTATATGAAAAACTAAAAACTCATTTTCTAGCTAAACTAAGCGTGTTAGAGGCAAAAGGACAAAAATCTGTGATTAGTTATAAAATTTCATAAAAAGGGGTTTTTTACTGAAAAATTCAATTTTTTTATATGAAAAACTAAAAACCCATTTTTTAGCTAAACTAAGCGTCCTAGAGGCAAAAGGACAAAAATCTGTGATCAGTTATAAAATTTCATAAAAGGGGGTTTTTTACTGAAAAATTCGATTTTTTTATATGAAAAACTAAAAACCCATTTTTTAGCTAAACTAAGCGTCCTAGAGGCAAAAGGACAAAAATCTGTGATCAGTTATAAAATTTCATAAAAGGGGGTTTTTTTACTGAAAAATTCGATTTTTTATATGAAAAACTAAAAACCCATTTTTTAGCTAAACTAAGCGTCCTAGAGGCAAAAGGACAAAAATCTGTGATCAGTTATAAAATTTCATAAAAAGGGGTTTTTTTACTAAAAAATTCGATTTTTTTATATGAAAAACTAAAAACTCATTTTCTAGCTAAACTAAGCGTCCTAGAGGCAAAAGGACAAAAATCTGTGATCAGTTATAAAATTTCATAAAAAGGGGTTTTTTACTGAAAAATTCGATTTTTTTATATGAAAAACTAAAACCCCATTTTTTAGCTAAACTAAAAAATTCGATTTTTTTATATGAAAAACTGAAAACCCATTTTTTAGCTAAACTAAGCGTCCTAGAGGCAAAAGGACAAAAATCTGTGATCACTTATAAAATTTCATAAAAAGGGGTTTTTTACTAAAAAATTCGATTTTTTTATATGAAAAACTAAAAACTCATTTTCTAGCTAAACTAAGCGTCCTATAGGCAAAAGGACAAAAATCTGTGATCACTTATAAAATTTCATAAAATGGGGTTTTTTACTAAAAAATTCGATTTTTTTATATGAAAAACTAAAAACCCATTTTTTAGCTAAACTAAGCGTCCTAGAGGCAAAAGGACAAAAATCTGTGATTAGTAATAAAATTTCATAAAAAGGGGTTTTTTACTGAAAAATTCGATTTTTTTATATGAAAAACTAAAAACCCATTTTTTAGCTAAACTAAGCGTCCTAGAGGCAAAAGGACAAAAATCTGTGATCACTTATAAAATTTCATAAAATGGGGTTTTTTACTAAAAAATTCGATTTTTTTATATGAAAAACTAAAAACCCATTTTTTAGCTAAACTAAGCGTCCTAGAGGCAAAAGGACAAAAATCTGTGATCACTTATAAAATTTCATAAAATGGGGTTTTTTACTAAAAAATTCGATTTTTTTATATGAAAAACTAAAAACCCATTTTTTAGCTAAACTAAGCGTCCTAAAGGCAAAAGCACAAAAATCTGTGATCACTTATAAAATTTCATAAAAAGGGGTTTTTTACTAAAAAATTCGATTTTTTTATATAAAAAACTAAAAACTCATTTTCTAGCTAAACTAAGCGTCCTAGAGGCAAAAGGAAAAAAATCTTTGATCAGTTATAAAATTTCATAAAAAGGGGTTTTGTACTGAAAAATTCGATTTTTTTTATATGAAAAACTAAAAACCCATTTTTTAGCTAAACTAAGCGTCCTAGAGGCAAAAGGACAAAAATCTTTGATCAGATATAAAATTATATAATAAAAAGGGGTTTTTTATATGAAAAACTAAAAAATCATTTTTTAGCTCAACTAATCGTCCTAGAGGCAAAAGGACAAAAATCCGTGATCACTTATAAAATTGGATTGTAATAAAAACATATATTGAATAATAAACTGAAGCCTGTGATATTGGTTCGCCACTAGCAAGACTAGACTAAGGCAGGCCAGGCCAAAAAATAAAAATTTCTAACTATAACTCTTATAAAATTTTTCGTATATCCTGTTGCGCCCCATTCCACTTAGAACTATATATAAGGCTAAACTTAAAAATGTAACCTTGACTATATCTCTAATGTAGCCACGAAAACTCTCCAACAAACCATTTTCTCCCAATGTGCTCTGTCATCTCTATAACAAAAACTTAAATTATTTTTTTCGCATTAAAACAATTAAATAAAATTTACGAAAATCACATTAATTATTAATTTTATATTTGGGATGAAATCTTTCCAATGAACATAAAAGGGTAATTTATTTATAATTATTTTTTAAATATAAAATGTAAGCAGTCGACCTCTGTTTTTTACACATTTATAAATGTTTCAATGTCGGTCGTCTGCCTTTATTTAAAAGCATATGTTTCAACATTTTAAAATTTTACCTCTTTTTCAAATACTAAATTGAGCAATTTGGGGATGACTGATGAAAATATAAGAGAAAACTCAATTACTTTATGTACAGCTAATGTCCCTTTAAAAGTTAAAAATACATTTTTAACCTCTTTCAATTTGACTAAATCACATGATGTTCACCTTTCCAAGCGGTTACTTGAGCCTTGTAATGGCTTTTTGATTGTTTGTTTTTTATTTTATTTTTAAAAAATATTTCTCTTAATTGTCCAACAACGCAATCATCCTCGTCATTAACATCACTCCCCAGACACAAATTTATGTTTATTTGTTTTACAGCTCTAAAAGTTTTTTTTTATTTAACCATGCTTATATTTACCGTTTTGTATTGTACCGCTAGTGGGTTAGTGAGTGAGTGAGTGTTTAGCTAAACTTTATAAATGTTTTTGTGTGACTGAGTTTGTGTAAGACTTTTCGTTCCATTTAAAGTATACAACACCTGTAATTGGTTTGAATGTTCAATTTCCCTCAAAAAGATAATAACAAGAATCCACAAAAAATTCATGTGTAATTGGGAAGAGTCAGACCATTCAGCCCTTTTGGAAGTGAAAGAGAGAAAATAAAGCAAAAAAAAAATTTATTTAGAAATATAAAAAAGATGCTAAGGTGTCTTAAATGTACATATTTATATAAAGCTTAGACGTTTGCAATGGAAATAGTCTAATGTTATACGATTGGACCATATGCTGCTACTGCTGCCGTTGGTGATATCAACAACCAAAATAAGTATTGACAATGACAGCAATAAGAAAAGACATCACAAAATGATGACATTCAACAAATTTGCCTCAAGGGACGTTTATATTAATGAAAATGTTGAACTGAATGGACACACAAACTAGCTGCTAGACGACAAACAGACAGACATGCCCTAAATATACAGTTTGTCGAGAATGAGTTAACACTTTGAAAATAATTAATAATTATTAAGCAACTTTTATTAAAAAAAATATAAAAACCACATAATAATCAATTTTATTAGTGTCAAATAACCAGAGTAGCGAACTGCTCACTCACTGCTCAATCATGTGTGAGTATGTACATTTTAGGTTTTTTCTGCTCCTCTTAGCAAAAATATATTGTAAACAAGAAAGTGATATTTTGTTAGTAAAAAAAAAAACAAATGCTAATTATTATGTTTTTAATGTCTAAACTCATTCTTGACAAACTGTAGTAAATAAAAGTAATAAATGAAAATAAATGGCGGGTAGCAAAATCTTAGAATTTTTTAAATAAAAATAAAAACAATATTATTTTTTTTTTTATTTTTGTTTTTTTTGTTATCACACCATGATCTTTATGGTGTTTAAATGTTTTATATGATGGCGCCAACGATGATGGTATTGACGATAATTGCGAGGCCATGGTTGTAGTGTTGCTGGTGTTTATGATTTTTATGAGGCCACTAATAAATGTTAATGGTTTTAAATGCGAAATATTGTTTATAAACTGTAAACGATAATCTATAATAATGGTAGACGAAAATAAAGAAATATGAAAAATCATAGTATTCTGGCTAATTCATATTTGTAGTCGAGTGCATTATGAGCTTTTTTATCTTTCTATTACAAAATAATTTTTATACTCTTCACCACAGATGGAAAGGGTATAAATAAAAGTTTTTCATCCATGTATAATTTCTTTCGGATTTATTCTAGATCCTTATACATAGAGAAGTTGATTGAAGCGATGTCCGTCTATCCGTCTGTCCGTGTTGATGTTGAAATGTCATTTTCCAAGGCACTAGATTAGGTACAGAACATTGAGGCCCACCAATATGCCAGGCATAGTTTCACAGGATTGCAATTCAGCAACATCAGACGATGCTATTCGAGGCTGCGGGCAAAAAAAAAAACACGCCCACGTTGTTTTATTTTTTTTTCGGTTGTAATGATTCTCTTTTGCTTTTTTTTTCGTTAAATAAATATTAGACCCGACAAGTAGATTAGAAGGAGTGTATACAGATCTCAGGGAATCAATAACACCCTGCAAGGCCCAAATTTTTATTTGGTTTTAAGCTGGAAAGTTTTTTTGCTGATTTGTTTTAACGGCGTTTATAGAAAGCAATAGACATAGAGGTAGCCAATATACTCACTGGCAACCAGGAGCAGTCAAAAGGCACATTGAGGGCGTGACAAAAAATGTCTAAACAGTTTTGTCAAAAAATTTTCAACAAAATTTTCCAAAAGTAGTTTTACAGAAAAAATACAAAAAAAATTTGTAAAAAATTAAAAAAATTAGAACAAAAATTAAAGACAATTAAAAAAAATATATATTAGAAAAAAATTAATAAAAACATTTTATAAAAAATTAAAAAATATCTTTCTAAAAAATTTTTATATAATATTTTTACAACAAACTAAAAAAAATTTACAAACAATTTTTATAAACAATTTTTACAAAAAATTTCTCAAAACAAATTTGCAAAAAATGTTCAAGCAAATTTTTAAAGAAACATAAGAGGGTAACACAATATATAAATAAATAGCATTACTATGGTGAATGATATATAAAATTCGGCATGGCCGAATATAGTACTCTTACTTGATTTTAAATCATTTTTCTTGGTTTTCGTTTAGGTGGTAATTTATATCTTACGTACCTTAAGCCTCCTTTGCCGGCGAACTTATGCTAAGAACACCATCAAAATCTATACTTATAATAAAACAGTAACTCATTTCTTGCCTGTCTTTTTGTTTGTGTTCGCATCACGTAAAAACTACTAAATGGATTTTAACAAAATTTTGTGAGTAGGTACCTTAGTATCCTAATTCCAATCCTAAAGGTACTGCAATTTCCGGTTGCAGCATGGTTGCACAACAGATGGCGCTGTTTTAAAATACATAATGACAAAATATAAAAAATACTTTAAGGTGGCAACTTTTAAACACGGTTGCGCAACAGATGGCGCTGTTTTCAAATAATGACAAAATGGCAAAATGCTTGTCAAAGATAACCTTCATAATCGAACTGAATGACAGAATTCCCTAAATCTTTTAAGTCTTTACCTATTGCATAAATCAACTTTTTAATATCATTAAAAATGTGGTGATGATGAGGATAGCTTCTAAACAGCTATCTTCACCAAAAATGGAACCACAAGCACAAGGCACAAGAACTCTCGCCAGAAGAAGAAAACACAAGAAGTTTAGTTTTTATTTCTATTGAAAAAGGAGAAGTCACAAATAAACTTTCCTTGGTTTATTTTCAATTCCACAGTAGAATTCAAAATATTTTCAAGAAAAAATTACAATTTAATTTCTACTTTAGAAAATTAAAAATTTTAAAGGCGTGGGCAACAACGATCTTGATTCGATCAAAAAACGAACTTTATTAATTAACAAAAAACATAAAATTCTTAACGAAAAATAGGTGGTTAAGAAAACCGTTGATGATCACAGCGCTCTTTAGATGTCAACAACTATCGTCAGATGAGTCAGGGATGGGAACATTTGTTATTCAGACATCAACACTTATCCTTTTTATGATTTTATAGACCTATTGACTTCCTCTCATACATATTTCCTTCACTCTATATATACGTTTTGAAATTACAACTCTAAACTATCCTCAAGATCATGAAATTACAATTTTGTTGAAGAAGTAATCTTCTCATGCACCTCCAATCAAATCGAAAATATTGTGCTATGGGCACAATTATTTAAACACTAGTCTTTCTTCAAATTTAAATGTATTAAAAATATTCTAAACAATGCTCGCATTTAAATTTAGAAAAGCTTTAATGCTTAGCAATTCTTTATAATGAAACTAATTAAAACTAGGTTAACAATAAAGTGCATATGAGAACTGCAATTAAAAACAACTTTACTCGGAAATTAATTAGATTAAAAAACCAATGTAATTATTGTTTTACACTTTCTTTGTTTTTTAATAAACAATTAAAAATACCTGATACTTTAGCACAAACTCTCACACACATTTTGCAAAAACCGACCCTTAAAATATGCTTCATTTACTATTCATCATATGCCTAGTAGACATGCAAACTAAACGAACAAACAAATAGCACTCATTTTATGAATATGTATGTATGTATGTGTTTGGTTTAGTGCAAAATGGAATCATTATTCACTTTTAACCCCTTAATAGCATCATCTTTTACCATCAACCGCTATCATATGCACACACATTCAGAAATCAATATAAAAGCAATATTCTTAGATGGTTTCATTTTACTCATTCTAAATTTTTAGATTATTCTGTGTGTGTGTGTGTGTGTGTGTATGTATGTTCCCTTGTAATTGAGCAGCTCGGATTAAACGTTTAAGAAAGAAAACAAAAACACAGTATAAGTAATAATTTTTCATTTTATTGTGCGTAACGTACAAGAACAACGTTTTTACTTACGACGAAGTAACCACCCATACATACCCATTTATGCATACAAATTATCATACACTATGGGCTAAACCCTACAAAAAATTTTACAGAGGCTTCAATTTTCCCATATATTGTTAGCAAAAGTTTAAGAGTCCCTGTAAATGTAAAAAAAGCACTATCATCTAGTTTGAATGAGATATTAAACAAAAACTGATGACACCTTTTTTAAAAGGCGCACTGATTTTCGGATCAAGTCCCATAAATAAAACTGGTCACGAATTTCGCCAAACTGAGGGTTTTATTGCCCTTTAATAGTAGAATCGAACCTATACTGTCACTTCCTTGTATTTTTTTATTGTTGCACTATGTTATTATTATTATTATAGAAGCAGACCACTTCCTTAATGGGTCCTTTTTCGACCCCCTTCCGTACTCACTCATTGAGCAACCGAGTGACCTGCTTCCATCAGCTTTTAGTTCTTGAATTTAGAGATTTCAGACTGTCAACTGCTAAATGTCGGTCTTCTTTCTTATCACGGAGACTCTGGGAATTCCTAACATTTATCCTTGGCTTAGCTCCCCCATGGCATTCAAATTTTAACCTTTAAAGTCTCCTTTTCTAGCTCACGTAGTTTGTTATCGAATTTTTTTTATATGTATTGGTGCAGTGCTTGCTTCAGATGCATTTTTTCCATTCCCAGATAGCATGGTAAAAAGTGCCCGTGGTCCTAAGAATTATGCTAGCGAGTGTTAGAAATTCACGCACATTGTGCGCTACAGTCTCAGCGTCTTCCAGGCATAGTCTGCAAGTATTCTCTTCTTCATTTTTTATCTTGACCAGACGCTAGGGTTCCTAGAACATAAATCTGAAAAAAAAGTCTGTGTCTTAAAACACACGAGTCCTCTTCGAGGTATGATCAGTGCCCAAAGGACTGGTACGACGGGAATCGGTAGCCCCACAGAGAGCCTATCCTCTCTGTGACCGGTGGTTGGTGAGGTCCCTTTCGGGGGTACACCTGGTGGTTGTGGTTTAAGATCGATTTATGTAGGTATGGTGCATGGTCGATCAAGTGTGCTATTGCACTCTCAACAGACGGAGTTTGGATTGAGTCCAAACCCCTAAACAAGAGGCTATAATATGGAATCTAGGCTTGCCTTTGTTAAGGCTTGCCATATTATATAAATTGCTACTCATGTGACACACAAATCGCGATTGGTGGCAGTCGTAAAGTGTTGTTATACTACACAATGGGGGCGCTAGTCTACGCTTAAATTTCACTTGGTGGTAAGACCACCGTGGGATTAGGCCAACCGGCAGGTCCCCACTTTAATCTTGTTCCACATCTTGACTGGATGAAGCTTGAACATTTACTAACACAGTTACCCAGCCTAAGGTATTTCTATTATATGTAAGCATCTTGTTCTTTCAGCACCATTCGAGCCTATCTACATGTAGTAGCCTCTCTCCACTTTTAGTGAGTCCAGCCATTGTTGGACCTTTGCTCGCATTATGCCACTATCCATTGCTACTTTGAATTTCTGAATTCCCTTTTGGCATCTTGGTCTGCTGCTTCATTCCCAGCTGTGCCTATGTGTCCTTTAATCTTACATAAGTTCCTCTTAAGACATTTTTGTGTGAATCTAGAAAATCACAACACATCCCATTGTGCAGAAGCGTGCATACAGAGCCTTTTCTTTTTACATGTAAATTTGTAAATTAAAATACTTGTACATGACAGCATATAGTTTCTTCAATATTGCGTGTGCAATGAGTCAGGAAATTGCTTTAACCATATAAACCAAACTGTAAAATATCATATCCCGCTCCAACAAAAGCCGTTAAAGAAAAGTACAAAAAACACACTCGTTGCAGAAACACAAAATCAAAAAAAAAACAAAAAAAAAATGTTTTATGGATTTTAAATTGAGTTTGAAAAAGTATATAAAAGAAATGAAAAAGAAAATCAAGAATAAGATAAAGTAAAAAAATAAGAAATGCTTTTTTACTTTTTTCTTCCTCTCCAATAAAATTAGTTGGTGGAATTTGTGCTAGAATTTAATGTTTAGTTCGTTTTTAAAGCAGAGAAAATCTTTGAGCCCAGCCTGTTTTGACCAACACACCAGATTTCTTCATAAAAGCATTGGCTTTATTTGTAGTTTTATTTCATTTTTTCTCTTTTACATCTCCATACTCCAGTAATTGACTTATTCTTTGGCGATATTGCGTAGGAAAAAGTTGTGCCAACTCATCGTTATACATAAATATAAACAGAAATATTATTTTCTAGAGGGAAAATGTTTGCAATAACAATCATTAGCATACTTGTAGGTTTGTTGTTATAACAAAAAGAGCACAAACAAATTGCCTACTTTTAGGCATTAGGAAAACTATTTTTAATACATGATTTCAATAGTCATCATCATTGTTATTGATGAGCATGAGCAAAATGGTATGCAGTAGCAGTCAAAACATTTGCAACTGCTACACTATATATACATATTTATATTTTCGTCAGAGTCTGCAAGGTCCTTTGTTACAAAATTTTTCGAAGTTCATTTATTCTTTTTCCATACTTACAACTGTAACAGGACCATTTCTGTACATGATATATTTTTTGAAAATTTTGTTGCTGCTGCAGATAATAAGCGACAAATTTTCAAAATGTACCCAAAATGTGTACACCTATCTACAGAAACCAAAGTTAGGTGACGATGATACGAGTTCATTAATTTTTCTTCAACCAAAACGAGCAGAACTATGTATAAAAACCAATGTTAGATGACGATTGTGACGATGATGCGAGTTCAATAAATTTTCTTCAACCAAAACGAGCATAGAAACCAATGTTAGGTGAAGCGGTTACGGTTTTATAATGGTGACGACGGTAACGGTTTTTGAGTTTAATAATTTTTCTTCAACCAAAAAGTGATCAACGTGCCTAAAGAAGTTTTAACTTCAAAAATATTGTGGGTACCTTACGACACTAAAATCTTAACAGCCTTACACCAAAAACAAAAAAATTGATTTGACTACTTTAAGGAAGACGTCAGAACTCACCTTAGTAAAAAAGATACTATCCAAAGATGGTTTAAAAATACTTATACAAAGTTGAAAATCCCTAGATACTATAGGTATCGAAATCTGTGTTGTTTACTTTGCGTTGGAAGATCCAAGACTTCTGCAGCAACTTATACATTTTTGGCTTAACTATGTACTAATTAGCAAAGTTACCCAGGGAATGGTGTGATCAAGATTTAGGTCAGTATCTAGCCGTGTTGGCCTTAACCTGATGGTGGTCTTACCACTGGGCGCCCCCACTGCACCACATACTATACGTGTGTAACACTGCACGATTTACGATACGTGTCAGTGAGTAGCAATTTATAGAACATGGCATGCCTCCACCCATTTCCTAACATCTTGTTTAAATCCTTCTGTTGAGACTGTAACAGCACATTTGACTAACCTTGCACCATCCCTAAATGTATTGGTCCAAGCCGCAGCCACCGTGTACCCCGAATGAACCTCACCAACAACCGGTCATAGATATGAGCAGCTCTCTGTGAGACTACAGTTTCCCGTGGTACCTGTCGTTTGGACACTGGTCGGTCCTCAAACGACCCAGCATTACACAGACCTCTTGCTCCAGGTTCAGGTTTGAGGAACCCTGATTTCTGGTGACCCCGGAAGCTCTGCGTTAAGGCTTGGAGTGTATACTACAATGATAATTAGTGTTCCGGGGGAAGTTACCCATGGAATAGAAGAAGATGGATATAATAAAATCTATATAAATCTATACATATAATAAAATAGTAACTCATTTCCGTCTGTCTTTTCTTTTGTCTTCGAATCAGGTAAAAACTACTGGATGGATTTTAACAAAATTTTGTGAGGAGGTACCTTAGCATACTGGTTCCAATAAAGGGTACTTTTTTCCGCAAAAATATCTCATTTCCAAGAGAAAGCGGAGAGAAAAGAAGGTTTAAAGGAACATACTGGAATTTTTTGTTTAAAACTGGGTTACTTTAAATACTATTGCGCAACATTAGGCGCCAATTGAATAAAATTTGTATATGATTTGAATTTTTACTTTGAGGAATTACAATGTTATTAAAATATTTTAAACACCTTTTACAGAGCTTTACGACAATTTTTAGAATTTTTATAAATTTTAGAATTTTATCCAGGGATGGGTATCTTTATATAAAATAAATTCATAAACCGTAACTGAAGCACTATAAAAGTAAAAGTCTTACAAAGGGGTTTAATACTTTCAAAGCAAAATCGAGCAAAATATTGTAAGGACGCCCACGACGTGGCGGGCACAGCTAGTCGCACCACACATAGATAAATATTTATTTTGTATGGTACGTCCAGAAAACTATTACAATAGAAGCTATTCAGACGCTGTGAAATCTTTAGAAATATCGGTCCACTAGTGTAAGAATAGATAGCTTTCAAACAAAGAAACATTTAGGAAATATCTCGTTTTCACATATGGGGCATTCCACACCAAATCGGATCATTTAAAGTTCTTCTCATTTTAGTTATTCTTCTATTCTAGCTGCTGAAGAAAATGTAAATGCATCTATTAATGTTTCAGACACCACTGTTTATTGAGTTTATATTTTTACACGATATTGATAATTCCACACCATCATCATTGTTGAACGAGTAATGTTTAGTGTTCAGTTCAGTTTCGTTTTTTTTTTTTTCTTTCTTTCATACAAAATTCAAACACTTTCAAGGGATTTTTTTTTCCAGCTAAATCATCATTTGTTTCTGTTTCTCTACAGAGAATATATATTTTTGTTTAAGCGTTTGCATTTGTTAGCAGTGTTTATTATTAAATGGTTGATTTTAGACAAATAGTTGGAAATTTACAATGATTTTCCGATTCGTTTTTGAAGGTTTAATTAAAGCTTTCGAAGGCAATGATTCGAAAACAATGAAGATTATATTTTCTATTTTTGCCATCAAATCAATACTTGCGCTACTGCTTATTTATACAAGCAACTCATTCATATACGAGTACATAGATAGAAGCCTTTAGTGTTTGAACATAAATCAAGTTACTGGAAAATATTGTTGGATGTTCTCGTTTTAATTTTGTAGTTTTAGTTAAAAATGAATTCAAGCTGAAAATGTTTGTAGTGAACATTTTTATTTTTCATATTTAGTGAAAATCCTTAGTAAAATAATTTAGAGTGAATTTTAATTTTCAATATGATTTTTTGGCAATTAAATTAAAACAAAACTAAGTTATCTTTGAGAAAAAATTTTCTGTTCAATGAACTTCTTTTGAAAATGAAATTTTAGGAAAAACATTTTTAATGGATACCAGTAGAGCTGGCGACGTCTTCAGCGTTCTAACAATATTTTGATTTAATTTGCGTTTTGTTTTGAAAGTAGTAAACACCAATTGTAAAGAATCAAACCTTTTGTGCCCCAGATATGGTTTATATATTAATTTTGTATTAATGTACCCGTCTCTAGTTGTAACCAGTTTCGAGTTAAATGGGTTGATTAGGTCAGATTAAGAAGGGTTGTACTCGGATATCCACAGCGTACATTGTAATTCCCTTCAGATAGCTAATAAATAAAATATTAAAAAGATTTGCATTATTAAAAAGATTACAGTTAAACCTCTCATAACGGACATCTTCAATAAGCGGATACCTCAAATAACCGGCTATGTTTTGTAGATACAACATTTTCCTTAGATTTTCCATACAAAATGAATTCGTATATAAAATTTTAAAAAATATTGTTCAAAAAACCTCTCAAAAGTGGTGAAACACAGCAATAAGGTTGGTAATTAGTAGTTCTTTTATTAAACTCTGATCATATCTGTGTTAATTATATTGGTGATTCCAATATTAAAATATGTTTAACACATGTGTTAATGTGGTGAAGAAATTGCTGTTAATATAAAATAGTCGTTTTCTTAGCTCGTGTCACAAAATGGCACAAAAAAGAATTGAACAGATAGAAGGGCACCAATTCTAAACTAAAAATGTAAGAAGTAATCTGTAAGAATTAGATTTAAACCAAATAAAAGATGCGCCAAAATTAGAGGGAAAAAATTAAGACTATTGAATGTCAAGCCTTTCCCTATTACTGTTCAAAAGTTAAGCTATTTTCACCAGTATCCGTCTTGTATGGGGACACCATTCAAGCCTCTGTCTGTAACGGTTTCAAAGATAGGGGCACACAGATCTAATAACATCACCTATTCGGACACCCTTTAATTTACAATGTTAAATTAAAGACCTGTTGTTATAGAGGACTTGGCCACAAAGATTCTTTGTAAATTTCAACTATCTGTCTATAACGGTTAAAAAGTTTAACCATATATATCAAACTACATGAACTATTGGAACACCCTTTACATTATAATTCCAATTATTTATACTTGTTATCATACCAGAGAAAGTAGTGGATATTCTGCCTAATTTTCAAGTGTTTGTGTTTAACGGTTCAAAAGATAGGGTCATATAGATCAAATTACGTAATATATGGGGACACCCTTTAATTTATAACTTCAAATTGTATATTTGCTGTAGTGGACTTTGCAATACAGGTTCCTTGTAAATTTCAGCTGTCTGTCTCTAACAGTTCAAAAGTTTGCCACATACATAGAATTACATTAACTATTGGGACACCCTTTTAGTTCCAAATTCAAAATTTTATACTTTTTGTTAAAGCTGACTTAGCACTACAGGTTCTTTGTAAATTTCAGCGGTCTGTGAACAACTATTCAAAAGTTTGGCCATATACATCAAATTAAATGAACTATTGGAGCACCCTATAATTTAAAATTTTGAATATTTATACATTTTATTATAACGGTGATAGTAATCGACATTCTGTCAAATTTTCAAGGTTTTGTCTATAACGGTTCAAAAGATAGACCCAAATAGGTCAAATTATGTCACCTATGGGGACACCCTTTAAATTTTAAATTTATTTTTTTATTAATTTCTGCTGTTGGGAGCTATAGCGGCACGCAATTTTTTAAAATTTTAATTTGCTGCCATTTACGGTTCTTAATACACGTAAAAAACATGTATGTTGTATGGGGACACCCTTTAATTTTTAATATAATGAACTGTTTTTAAAATGGGACCAACCTGAAAGCATAACCTTTCAAATAAGGAAAAAAATTTTAAAATCGGTTCAGAAATGGCTGAGTTCTGCGGTTACATACATAAAAAAAGCAACATTCAGACGAATAGATAACCTCCTTCTTTTTTGAAGTCGGTTAAAAAGAGATGTGTTCAGTGCGTGAAACTGTTACATTTCTTTTATTTTAAGATTCAATATTGTCAAAACACAGGTCGCAGAAATCAATAAAAACAAACCTCTTATAAGCGAACACCTCTAATAACCGGACAAAAAACCGTGACGGTGAGTGTCCGCTTATGAGAGTTTAAACTGTAATACCTACAGAAATTCCGCCTGGTTCTTTCTTCAGCAGCGCAATGGTCAGTATCATATCCAAACCCGGAAGCAGTTTAGTCCAGTGACTAATTGGAGGCTTAACAGATTGAACTTTTTTCAATTATTATTCTTCTTGCCCATTCTTGCAAGTGTTTCTGCAATTTCGTCGGCCTTAACATTGCAGTTACCCGGAACCCAATACAAGCTGACTCTATTCTTTACTGTCAGAATATCGAGAACCTTTTTCAACTCGCTTGCCAAGTATTGATTTGACACTGTATTTGACACTCTCCTCTTCTATAACATGCCCAGACAACAATTCGAAGGCCTTTAGCGCAGACAGTAACAAAATGAGTCGGTAAAATTGAATTCTTTTACATTTTATTCCTGTGTTCTCTAGAAAATGAGATTTTCACAGGAAAAACGGATATCATATTGAAACCGAGGTACTAAGGTTTTTATTAAAATTCATCCAGTGGTTTTTACGTTATGCGAACGCGATTAATATCTGCACCATCAAAAAAATATTTCATGTACAGATACGGCCCTGTTACATATTTTACTATATGTATCGATATTTTGCCCTAAGTCTTAAGATAAATATACAAATAGTCTGTATTCAATGTTCGATGCAAATAGTCTTGCAAAAGCGCAAATGTGTAATATCATAGCTTTTTTGGAAAATCCAACAATAAAATCCATATCGTTTTTGTTAAATTTGAATGATGTAACGCATTTGCACTTTCGCAAGACTACTTAGCAACTCTGCATCAAACACTTAATACCGCTAATATATTTTATTCAAAGTATTTTCCATCGAAAGCTATAAGTTTTTCCCGTATTTCTAGATCTAGAAGCAACAATCTCTCTCTCTTTCTTTCTCTCTCTCTTTCCAGAAAAGAATCAAGCTATTTTTGCACGCAGAGAAAAACATGGTTGTCGTATGCTTACAAAAATCATCTTATGTTCTCTGAAACAATATATGGTTGCGATAAAAAACTATAGTTGTTTTAATATTTAATGGTTAATGCACCAAAAAAAAAAAAATGCAACAGGGTTGTTTGAACTATATAATTTTCAAACCACGACCAAAATTTTATTAGTATTTGAAAATAATATTGAATTTATAACAATAATATATTATTAGTAAACAAATTATGATAAATTTTCTTATATGTGAACACAGTATGATTAAAAACAGACATATAATCTTTGGTTTTTTTAAAGTTTTGTGTTTAGTTTTTTAAAATTATTAATATCTAATTTAACGGGTTTATCTTTCAAAAAATAATAATTTATGAACTGAATCATTTCTCATTTCTTATATCGAATAATTAAAATATAAAGTAATAAATTATTGTTTGTTTGATTAAAAAAAAGACGACAATTTTTTATCTCTTATCTGAACGAAAGAATGCTACGTGGCATTCTTTCAATTCTTTCGGTACAGGTGTCCTGTGATCGTTTCATCCAGTCTAAACAACTCAGAATTGATACCAAACTTCTGATCCTCCATCATTTTACTTAGAAACCTTCCAAGCAATGAATTTCTGACTTAAAGCTTAAAACTAATTTATTTCATTCCAATTATTTTCATAATTTTAATAAGCGAATATTTTAAGGACATTATAATAAAAAATTATTGTTTTAAGAAAATTATAAATAAACTCACATGATTAGTTTAGAGCATAACGGCTTTAAGTGCATTAATTTAACATGTGGCCTCAGTAGGTGAAATTCAGAGATCAGAACACAAGATCCCAAAGTAGAATTCTTAAAAAGTGCGAGGATCTAGCGATTACCCATAGCACTTCAAGTCCATATTGAGCTCACAAAGGGTTAAGGTATAACCTTTTGTCATCACTTGTGTCAAGAACTAAGAAACTAAAAAAAATAATTCTAGAAAAAATCAAATATTTTTATTTCTATTTAACTTTGAGCTCATATTTCTAATGTTTTAAAAATTGCTACTTAAGCCTCTCATAAAATAAATTTGTTTTGTTTAGAAAGAATTTACTGTGTATAATAAAATTTATTTTTGTGACAGCTGAATTACAAGAAATTTAAAAATTTCTCTTCCATATAAACATCTGTTGAACTGAGAAAAACCCTTTATTTGTGTTTAATGTTTGCACATTTAAAACAGATTTTTTTTAACTACGTGAGTTTACCTTTTAAATTTAGTTTGTTTAGTTTTTTTTTTCTTTTCTAAATGACAATTTATAAAAAGCAACAAATAGCAGAAACAGAAGATTTATTTTCTATTTAGAAAAAAAAAATAAAAATAAATGTGAAATATTTTTTAACACATGTTGCACAGAAATCTATATTTTTTCCACACTTCGTACACATACTCCACATTCGAAGTTCAAAAATAAATTGTGAACAAAACCATGATTCCAATCACAAGTTACTAAAACTAAAAGATTTTTACAGATAAAATTTATAAAAATTGTAAAAAAAAAATATAAAAAACACAAGCATGTAACAAAATCAAAAATCTCCAAAGATACATAGGGAATGTCAGAGTTAAAGGTTTATTTGTTGAAGACACATACACGCCATAACAAGTCCCTAAAGATTTTTCATTATTATTTTTATCCCTGCCTTCGGGCTTAAAACGACTTTTTGCTCACACTCTCTCACACACACACACACACACACACACACACTCAACACTTTGGTCTCATGGAAAAATATCGCAAAAAAAAAGAATTTTTGTTGGATTAGATGAGTTTAGTTTAAAGGATAAAAATATTTGTGATAAACTACTTTACGCTGGCAAAAAGCCCTTTAGGAAATCGAACAAAAAATTTAAAGAACGGTTTCTGCAAGTAAAATGATCATGAGAAGGCATTAAATGTAGGTATGCAGGAAATATAGAAATGCGACGCGTGAAAGATCTTGATAAAATATGCACAAATTTAAAGACAGAATTGTGGTGGAAGATGTCCCATAACTTCCTGAATATCTGCGCAACTATCAATTTTATTAAAAAAAAGGTGATTGAAAGAACCTTTTTTTAAATTTCCAACTGTGTATGAAATTTAGATTGTTGGACAAAATTTCGCTAATTTTTTTTTCTGTTTTTACTAAAATCTAATTTTTTAGTGATACTTGCAGAATACCGCTTTTTGGTATTATACTGTTTTTTCAGAAATCTAATTTATTTTTGAATTTAAGTTTTCGGAACATTTTCGTTTTTTTTTGTGAATTAATATTTTTTAGTGAAACATTTGTTTTGTCCCATGGCTGACTTAATTTGACGAATATGCTTTATTTTTTGAACCATTATAGATAAGCACTTGAAATTTAAATAGTAGAAAAAACATGGTTAAAGTAACCATATAGAGCAACATATTATGATTGTTATATGGTTGTAGTCAAACCATAGTATTGTTAAACATTATAATAGTATCGCTATATTAGAACCATATTATTGTCTAACTTAAATATAACATAGTGACTATATTGTGATGAAATTTTATTTCATTATGCAATAAGTATAGTAAGAAATATAATTATAAAAACGTTGTTTAGATAAACATACCTTATAATAAAAGACGCAATTATTTACTGGTTTATTTTTTAGCATTCGGTATGAGAAATAGCTCATAAATTATAATTATTTAAAACATTAAACCCTCAT
Source organism: Phasia obesa (assembly GCA_949628195.1). Taxonomy (NCBI): domain Eukaryota; kingdom Metazoa; phylum Arthropoda; class Insecta; order Diptera; family Tachinidae; genus Phasia; species Phasia obesa. The sequence continues at coordinate 8,097,170 of OX451216.1, forward strand.
AAATTTTTAAAATTTTAAACACAAAACTCCAAAAAACCCAAACATTATATGATTGTTTTTAATCATACAGTAGGTACATACGATCAAACTTATCATAATTTGTTTACTTATAATATATTATGGTTGTAAATACAATATTATATTGTAATACTAATACAACATTGGTAGTGATTTGAACAATTTATACTTCAAACCAACTATGTATGTTCCATTTTTTGAGTGATGTAGTAACTATTTTATTATCAAGTAGAACCAAGGACTTGTTTATCGTGACCATAGTAATGCTTAAAACACCTACGGAGTATAAGTTGTTTATCGCAACCATATATTGTTACGAGAACATCAAATGGTTCTTGTGACCATACCATAACCATGTTTTCTCCCTGCTTGTGTGTATTTTTATGTCCGCTTATATTATAAACCGTTATAGGCATACGTCAGAAAGAACCAAGTATGATCCGCTTACAGCGGCCTCTTATCCGCTTACAGCGGCCTCTTCTTTTTAGATTCTGTATATCTATGTCCGTGACAAAAAAGTGTATAAAAACAATCAGCACGTGATTTTATGGCAAGAATGATAGAAGACAAGATTACGCCATACGCATGTTTACCCGTTAGATCACTTTTTTCTGCCAAATTAAGGATGCTAAGTCTGTAATCAACAATTTGCTTCATATAAGTATGTACAAATAAATATTGCCTATTGCTTATAAGCACAAATGGGCAACACTGCAAAAAAACTCTAATAATTTATATTTAAAACTCTCACAATTTATAGTTATACTTCCAAACAGAATTATTAGCCAATAGGAAGACATGAGGCCGACATGGGCAGAAAATTTTAATTTTATGGGATGGCGTAGCCTTGTCTTCTATCATCCTTGATTTTGTCGTATATTGTTTATCTTTTTTTTTTGAAAATTAATGTTTGCTCCCTTTCTAATTTTTAGTTTTTATTTAATGACCATCTCCTTGTTTTCAAGTCAGGATTTTTTTGCAAGAATTATTTCATCTGTAGAATTATTTTAGTGAACTATATTTTTTTTTCTTGTATCTCGATTTTGAAATCAAATTTCGGCTTTTTGTTGTGATGAAAAATTTTTGTGAAATTTCTGCTCTTGGATATGTAAAAAAAAATGAAAGGTACATTTATTCTACAAATAAGAATCCAAGTTTCTAAACAAAAATCTTAGTAACCATTTAAGCTTGATGATCTCAGGATTTATTGAGAAAATTTGGAAAAAATACACTCATGCGCTATTTCAGCACTAGCGAAATAGCTATCTGGATGTGCTTTTTCCAAAATAATCCATTTAAATATTTTCCCACAACAAATAAATTGCATTTTTATTATAAAACGTTATGGGTAATTAGCATAATATTAAATAATTAATATTTAAATTCCCAAAAATTTTATTAATAACTAAATATGCAACTGCTTGTGCAAACCTTGGCAACACTTGTTTTTTCGATTCTCTTGCGAGAACAAAATTAACTTGTGTATGCTTTTCATTGCACCTTACGTCTGCATTCAGTAATGGCAAAAAAACATCCAATTGTAGAAGGACAGTAAGGAAAAATAAAAACGTAGTTTGTTTGTTCGTGTTTTGTTGAAGCTTTAATATTCTGTAATATTATTCTATTAACATGCATAATTCTCATTGTGTTTTGTAGAATTTTATTACTTATAGAGTATTTTTGGCTTCTCTAAAATTAGGAAAAAGGTTTCCTGATGATCTGGCCTGAGCAACCAGTGAAATACGTATAGGGACTAGCTCTTTTCCCCCAACAAATAAATTGCATTTTTATTATAAAACGTTATGGGTAATTAGCATAATATTAAATAAGTAAATATTTTATGTTTTTTTTTTTTTTTTTTGTAAAGTATTTATTTAATAATTTTTAATAAAAGCAATTAAGCATGAGTAGATATAACTACATAATACTAAAAAAAGCATAATCAAAAATATCACATAGCAAAAATACGATTAAAAATAGGGCAATAGCAAAATTCTTGGCACTATGAATACGACCCTAAATTAATTGTGGGGGAGTCTTAAAAAGGTCCATTTAAACCCGACTACGGAATTCTCTACCTATAAGGATCCAATATTTATTTGGAACATTCCTATCAAAAACCACATTCAAGTCAGTTTTAAGATTATTGCGTCAATGATGTAGATATTTTTACATAATTTTTGCTTATAACTTCTCCAAATTGGGAGATTTTTTTATTTATATTTTTTTATTTTTTTAAAAAAATTAAAAATGTTTTATTTGCGATTTTTAAAATCGTTTCTACCATTTGACAGCAGTCAACAGTAGTGCTGGCAAAGTATTGAGTAGTGGGTATCGAGTACCGAGTATTTGGTAATTTTATTGACTACTCAATACTTAAAAGTAGTTACTCTATACTTTTAAAGTTATAGTTTTAGAAAAAAATTAAATAAAAATTTTAACGACTTTATTAAAACCCATATTAACAGTCAGTTTTCATTGAGTACCCAATGGATAATTATTGAGTAGTATTGAGTAACTAAAAGTAGCAGAAATTGCCGGCACTAGTCAATAGCTGAAATATTTTTTAAAATTATTATTTAAATTAATAAGTGAAGTCCTTTAAAATTCATTTTTGTACAACATTTTATATTGATCCCAACTAGGTTTTTAATGTCGCAACAAATGTGAGATAAAAAAAATTACAAAAAAATAAAAAAAGCAAAACCCATTCAAATGTCAACAGAAATTTTGCACATGACTTATGGCTAAATTGACTTGTATTTTATATCCTCCACTTGAAATGTGTATCATTGTCATCACCATCATCATCATGCCCTTCAGTGACTAAAGAATAAGTTGCCCCGGCATCATCATATTTATTTCAAAGAAAAAGGAAAATTAAAACAAGGCCATTAAACAAAGATTTTTTCTTTTAAAAAAGGTCACGTAGTGTTTGAAACCCAAACATTTTGCTTCGTATATTAAAGTGACAAAAATGTATATAAAATCACCCTGCACATACATACTCGAACATCGTAAAACACATTCTATTTGAAAAAAAAAAAAAAAACAAAAATAAACCAAAGACTAGAGATGCAAAAGGATAAAATTGAAAATATAAACTCAATTGCATGCAATTCGTTGATGACTTGTTATGGCTTTGCAATAATATTTGTAATTCAATTAATTGCACTACGTGTCATGAAAGTAATTAAATTTTTTTGTACAATAAATGGCAGTCGCAACAACTAATTCTCTTTTTCTTCTAGTCTTTATTAGCTTTAGTTGTAAGGAAACAGGCGGAAACACTTACCTCCTCGCTTCGAAGCATATGAACAGGAAATGAACTGTGAAAAATAAATAAAACAAAAAAAAGAGAAAATTAATTACGTGATAAGAGTAAATAATTTAATTAATATACGAATCAAATACAAATATAATTACTTATTAATTAGAAAGCTATGGAAAATAAATATCATAAACGTGAAAGTTATTAATATTCAACAAAAAAAAAAATTACTGTTTATATTTAAAAGTATTTTTATATTAATTATTCTAATATTGAGTCAAATGTTGTTTTTATTGGTAGGGTCGGCCAAAAGTAATTGGACCCAACACTAAAGAAAACAATTTGATAAACAGTTTTTTGACAGAGTACCAATATCCTCAATCATCTGTGAGTATGTAAAATTTTTTTTCCTGCTTTTTTTCATACATGTATGAGAAACTAAAAAATATTTTGTGTTTTTTCATTTATGAGTGAGATAATTTAATTTTTTTCTTCTTTCTATTCAAAAATGAATAAATGAAAAAATAATTGTTTTTCACACAAGTGCTAATATATGAGATTTTACGATTTTGTTAATTACTCATAAATAAAATTTCATAAATGAACACTCATAAATGAAAATGTTCATAAATTAAAAACCCACATACATACATTTAATTAAAAGTGCATAAATGAGAATGTATTAATTCGTTACTTATCACATATGATTAATACGAATATTCTTAATTTTTTCATCGTTCATGAATGTATGCTATACAAAAAAACAAACAGTTATACTCTTTCATGTGTGATCGTAAACAGAGCATTTTTTGTTGCTTATTTATGATCGTGAAAAAAATAACATTTTGGAAATCTCATTTATGAGCAATATCATTAATGTTGAAATTTCAATGCTCATAAATGAAAAACTCTGAACGCTGGTTTTTGGCTTTATTAAGAAGAACGATTTTTTTTTTCTAAAACTTTTGTATTCATAGATTTGCACTACATATCGGAGTACAAAATGGTGCAAAATTTTTTTGACGTGGGTTAATTTGATTTATTTTGTATCAAAATCTTTCAAAACAAACAAGTTCGGCGATTTAACAGTTAAAAATTTTTAAGAATTTTTTAATTTTAGAAACACACCGAGTAAGTAATTTTGGATCACCTTGTTCGCTGGGTTATAGCTGTAATAGAGAAGTAATTTTTTGGCTCCCAAATGAGTAACAAAACTTTAAAATCGGTAGCCATTAAAAAATTTATTTTTGGCCACCTTATCAAATTATGTGCACAGTGGGTCGGTTGGCAGGCACAATGAAATGTCTCGCCGTAAATAAATATACCGTTAATAGTTCGCTGTGGCTGCCGGTAACAGGCTCCAAATTAGCTTTTATTTCTGCTAGGAGGTGTGCAGAGAACGCACAGAGTTTTAGCGTAAATTAAAGCCGCAAGTCTTAGACTAAAAGATTAGCACACTACCATTCAGTTTGCAGACAATCAACAGAAATACCTCGCTGTCGGTGGAATAATTAGTCTTTGACAGGAATTCCAGACAGCTGCTTAGATTTATTTAAAGTATTCAAGGTATATAACTGAGTTATTGGCCGGTCGTGGAAACTTCAAGTATCATCTGGACAAAATAAAATGCTATAAGATACCTGCCGTCTATATTTGGAAGAGGATAAGACGGCAGCGAACATTCTGTATTAATCTAAAACACCAAATAGTATAGGTTTAGACATAATCAGATACATATTACATGTGTATGCTACAGGGGATCTTAGCCTTAGACAAATATTATCAAATATTATCAATCAGGAGACTCTGTGATGAGTAAAAAGGTCGACAGTCGGAAATCACTACATCCGGCAGCAGCCGAAAAAAGACATAGTTGCAGTAGGAAACTCAATTAAAGAAGGTAATCCTGAATTAACATATAGAAAGGAAGGCGGTCAAAAGAGGACCAACAAAGTTAGTGGTCTGCTTCGGTATGTCCTCTTCCATATACATATAATACCTTCTATAACCTTGTGAGGTTTTACTGAACTCGGACTACATGTTTAAGCACAACATACGAGGGCAGTTTGATAGTACCGTCACTTTACGTATTTCCAGCATAGTTACTTTCAATGCAACAACTAGGTTGATTGGTTTACGTGGAAACTTGCTATGCATAAGCTGATCTTCATATGGATCGCATTATATAGTTAGATTTATCCTGCGGCGTTAAGATATCTAGCCAATTCACATATATATGCACCAAGAAATTTCCGTCTGGCAAAATGGAGTGCACTCGCACACTCGCACATTATGTGGTACACTGTTTCTTCTTTACTTTGTACCTGACAGATTTTATGTGTACTTTTAGTGACAGGAGCGAAGACCGATTGTCTACAGAATTTCAGTCTGAAAAACACTTCAAAACCTCTGCCAAATCTAGATCTAGTTGCGTCTGTTAGTTTATTTTTGACAGCCATTAAAAGCTGAAAATGGAAACAGTGAAAATTGTGTGCTGTGAAAAACTATCCCCAAACCAAAAGAAAGCTTGATCAAGACTAGGGGCTTGATTGTCACTGTAATAGTTAAAATCTGATGAATTAAGTTACGTTGTAGTCCCACTGAATAGGTCGCCCAAAAGAGGTTGTTTGGATAAAATATATTTTATCCAAAATTTAACTCTTATTTATATCAATTTTTATATGGAGCGCAAAATTGTCTGATTTTTATATAATTAGTACAGGCTTTTTTTAAGCCTAATCTATACGATTGAATGAACTTTCCGAGGAGCAACAACACAAAAATTACTTACAACCCGTTTTACATTAAACTTTAACGCACAAGAAAATGCCTTTTGCATTCACTAATTACACATTGAACAACTGAAAAAAGAAATTACGAGTATTTTTGAAATGCAATTTATAATTAATCCCGGCAATTAGCAAATCCCTTGAGAAGTCAATTAATGAAAAATTAAGAAAAAAAAAGTTTTTGAACATGTTTAACCTTTTTATTCACTTAAAAAGTCTGTATAGATTGTAAACTTAAAATCCCAATAGAAAAATAAATAACTTACCAACGGACAACAGAGCCAACAAAAAAAATCCACAGTAAACGTAAATAAAATAAAACAACACATGACACCACCGATCAACAGTAACATTTTTCTCCCACTGATTTATAATCCATAACCTTGCAAACTTTACTTAAAACAAACACAGTTCCTGCTGCCACACAGCCAAACACTCTCAACGCATTTAAATTTATATACACGAGCGTATTTATGCATTTGTGTGTGTAAGAGTACATTTTATTTACTAACAAATAAGCGGGCATAGCAACGGCACTGTACAACACCTCGTTCATCGTTGTAGCATCTATGCATGAGTAGCTAGCTAGTGAGTGGATGCCAGGACTTGGATGGTTCGTTCGTTGCTGAGCTGGTTAGTTGGCTGACCACATTGTGACACAACCACGTGCCATTTTGCTAGCATCACACTCCTTTATGTAAAAAACAAATGTTTACATGTATTGGTTTAATGCACACAGCCACATACAATACATATAAACATATACAATACTTACACATACACAAATACTTACATAAATACATGTGTTAAAAAAATGGTTACAATATTGTTTTTTAATAAAACAACAAAAAATTACGAATTTACTAGCGATCTTGTGCCACTGAAAGGTATTGTCTTTTTTATGTTGTTGCCAACATGCACCATGCGTGTGTATAAACATGAATCACTGAGTGGAAATTTCAATACAAAAGCGAATAAAGTGCAACAGCGGATGTGAACATATGATTTATTTTTTATTATATTTTTTTATATTTTTCGCAATATTTTTATAATTTTATTTTTTTATTTTACAAAACCTTCACTATTTTAAAATAGTATTTTTAATTTATTGCACTATTTGTAACTGTTAAAACGTTGTAGATGGAAAAAAGAAAAGTCGAAGAAGATCGAGATGGCGTGTTTAATAAAAACATTTACATACAAATAATAAATAAAACTTCTTCGAAATGAATTTTAGAACATCTTTGGTCTAAGAAGTTTGTTCTAAAATATTTTATTTATTATGAATATATTTTATTTATTATGAATAGGGGTATTAACATTTCAACCTGTGACATATTATTCTTTTAGTCTGCTAAGAGTTAAAAACAGTGCAAGGCAGTCGTTGGGACTGCCGATAGAAGTGAAAACAAAGTAACTTGTGATTACTTTTTCTCAATGTATAGAAACAATGTTAGGTGACGATGATGGGAGTTCAATCATTTTTCTTCAACCAAAACGTTTAGACCAATGTATAGAAACAATGTTACGTGAGGATGATGACGATGATGCGAGTTCAATAATTTTTCTTTAACCAAAACGAGCAGAACAATGTATAGAAACAATGTTAGGTGACGATGATGCGAGTTCAATAATTTTCCTTCAACCAAAACGAGCACACCAATATATATTAACAATGTTAGGTGACGCGGTTACGGTTTTGATAATGGAGACGACGCACAGAGGGGTGTTTTGCCAATAAAGCCGGACATTAGGCAAAAAATTAATTTTGAGAAATGTAAAAATTTAAATACGCAGCTCGACAGACAACAAAATTCTGCATTGTATAGTCAATTTTCAAGGCGTTTGCTTGAGATTTGCTGTTTTGGGACACTGTTAAATTCAAGAAAGTTGAGTAAATTGCATACATTTTTTTATTGACTTTAAACGATTTTGAGAGGTTTGTAATATATTTTTTGGTGGCTAAACGAATAAAGATTTTGTATTGATTTTTTTTCTGTGAAAGGGTTTATTATTAGCTACTTATGTTAATTTTTAGACATTTTTTTTTTTAATTTTTAATGATAAAAAATTTCGTACAAAATCAAAAAAAAGTTTGTTTTTTTGTAAAATTTTTTGTCAAAAAAAAGTGAAAAGCTTTTTCCTCGCGATCCTAAAAATGTTATATATCACTAGAAAATTTACGATCTCTTATTTTATGCTGTAAAAAAAACGTTGCGCTTATTTGCGCCATGTTTTTTTGCGATTTTTTGAAAATTTTACCCTTTTATGTTTTTTCTTATCTTGGATAGGTAAGTACGAGTAAGAAACCCTTGTATATTCATAAAATGTTTTGGTTTTTGATAACTGAAGGTAGATGTTTTTTATTTAAATCATTACATCTAACACTGTTATTACCTGTAAAAAAACAATTTAAATATCAAAAGAGATATTCGCCTATTTGAGAGCATATTACACCCGTCATATAAACTATCAGTGAAAAAATGGCAAACAAAATCTGATGCGGACAAAGCCATTGTTAACGCGAGGAAAAAAATATCCAAGAAATATTTAGAAGTGAATTAGGGCTAGTATTGGGTGTACCTAAAGCTGGATTTGGATACACCAACGATGGTAACACTAGCAGAAGATTTTTTTCCAATCCTGAGTTAGCTGCAGAAATAACTGTACTTAACGCTGATGAGGATTCAGATTCGGAAAAGGTCTTTGAAGAATCCGACGAAGAAGAACCATGGCACTCATCATCACCTTAGTGAAAAGGAGAAGTTGTTTTAAATAAATTAATTGTTATAATTTTAAATAAAATTTATCGTTACAATCATAAATAAGTTATTACTATGAATAAATTAATTATTTTCCGATAAATAAAAAACTATAAAGTAACAAATTACAAAAATATTATAAATAAATTTTTATGGTTTTAAGAAGTATATAATCTATTTCTTTTAATAATTGCCTTATTTTTTCAAATAATTTTTTATTTCGCCGCCCACAAAAGGGGGCGGGGCTTAAAATGGCATTTAAAAATCTCTTGAGTCCAACTTTAAGTTTTTAAACATTCTTTGACCTTAAAAGTTGTAATTGCTAAACAAAATGACGTGAAAATAAAAAAATTGCATTTTTCAGAGGTAGGATTAGTTCTTCCAAGGGGAACTCTTTTCTCCTTGATCCGATTTTTCATATTTTATATCATTGACAGCCTATGACCATAATAGATTTTTCTGCAAAGTTTTATTAACCTACGGGCACTCAGTACATTTTTAGAGCCAATATAAACTAAAAAAAGTAATGTCCGGCTAGATTGGCAAAATACCCCTATGTGCGACGGTTTTTGAGTTCAATAATTTTTCTTCAAGAAAAAAGTGCTCAACGTACCTAAAGAAGTTTTTACTTCAAAAATTTAATTTAATATAATAATTCCTGCCCATTTATTCGCATAAATAACCAAATGATACCTTAAATTACGGAAGTAAAATAGTTCTGATACAGTTTAATCGATTTGTTACTTGTTAGAGCCACATATAATCAAAATATGATACAAATGAATTTCAACTAAACTGGCTTATTGGCAGAAACTCTACCCTGAGATACTACTGTGACCATTCGTAGAATCTTATTTTGGCGCCTTTTAAGTTTTTCAACATTGACAAGGCATTGCCTTATAATTGAATTCCAAATACTAAATTGGTTTGAGGATCGACTTGTACAGTAGATCTTTGCAATCTAAGCTGAGGGTAGAGTTTCTGCCAATAAGCCAGTTTAGTTGGACTGCTTTTAACTTCATTTATGTTAACTTGGATTCTTTCCAAGTAAGGCGCCGTGCCGTTCAAGCAGTGTGAAAGTTATATGAGAACATTTTTGTTCATTCACCTCTTATTTTTAAAAGTGGGATATTTTAAACAATATTGCGCAACAGATGGCGCCAGTTGAATAAGATTTGTATTTGATTTGTGTTTTTACTTTGTGGAATTACATTGTTATTAAAATATTTTAAATACCTTTTACAGAGCTTTACAATAATTATTAGAATTTTATATAAATTTTAGAATTTTATACAGGGATGGGTAGCTGCATGGCACTGCAATGACACTAATTTGAGGTCTACCAGTAGCAAAATTATCTCTGGAATTGAATTTGCCGTTTGTTTTTTCTCTATTGGCCCTCTTGGGAGCAAATGGCTACCACAAGGCATCTCAATCTTACACGACTGAGCTGGCAGCTGTTTTCGCGTTTTCATTTTTCATGAGCCAAGGGTGTTTGCCGTAAGTTTCAGTGTGTTGTTATTTATTTTGCCTTGTGTTAGTTTCGTTAATTGGGTGTTGCTCCAGCTAAGTAGATGATTGGTCTGCTGTAGCGCTCTTAGGATAATTAATGGATATCGAATGGCACCTGTCTTTGCATAGAAACAACACCTTTCTTGTATTTGGTTTGTAGTGGCTAATCTACATTTTTTTCCAGGAGGTGGTGGTTAGGGGGCTTCTTTGATGGATTGCCTGGAGGGGGTTGAAGCCACTTAATTGTTAAAATTTAAAAAAAATCCATGGTTTAAATTTTTTTCCGTAGCTAGGGATCGAAGGCAAGCACTTAACTACAACATTTGAATTTGACCCATGTTCAGGTCAAATGTAGACCCTCTGTTAGGTAGCTAAAAAGTTGTTGATGAAAAAATTCCAGCGAATACTCAACTTTTGATCAACAGTTGCGCAATATTTTCATGTTATGAACGTGTCCATTGTAAAGTAATTGGTGACATGTGTCACTACTGGATTGAATGCAATATTTGTATAACATTTATTAATACAGTACATTCAATTCGCCCCAAACCATAAGAACTCTTCAACATCATCATTCATAAAATTTATTGTACGAAGCTCTCGCACTCTATAGAGGAAAATTTATACAACAAAACATTACCATTTTTATAAGGAACACACTTCAGCTCATACATATATAATACGTTTACATAAGAAATTCACATATATTTTTTGGTAAGTTTTTGGCAAAAGGAAACACGAAACATACACTAAAAAAAAACTTAAAGTTAACATACGTTACTGGAAATGCAACAGATTTATTGTAACAATGACCAGTAAATGTTGGTAGAAAAAATAAATAAAAATAAAAAAAGGAATCTTAAATGTCCTGCTGCCGTTGTATCGTCCTGGGAAAATATAATGGCAAATACTAGCATTGATTCTATATATTCTTTAATACTTAAACAGATATATTTTCTTTCAAAATGTTTGTGGATTGCATCTTTAATTGTTTATTTTTTGTTAGTTTGTGCAAACGTGTGCGTGTGTACATAAGTGAGTGTGTAAATTTGTAGACAGGAAGGAAATACAATCGTGTAATATTTGAACAGAAAAGAAAAATGTTTTAAGTAAATTGTTCGCTTGCATTTAAATGCATGCTTAGCTTTTACAACTAAATGTCCATGTATGTTTATATGATACATCTATACAAATATGTGTGTGTATGTGTGGCTGTGTGTGTGTGTAAGGTAAAGTGTAAAGAGTCTACATTGAATGGATGTTCATAAGTTTTGCAGGCCAGTGCACGTTAAAATTGGTTTTGTCAATTTGACATTATAATAGATTTAGAAATTGCTCAAGTACTCATACGTTTAGTTAAGCTTACACTTGCTGACAATGTTGTAAAAATATCTACTAAGGGGAATTGAAGGATACTTTATTCCAAAATTAAAGAAAACTAAAATGATTTTTAAATAATGAGATTTTTAAATATTTACTGAAGTGCGTTTAAGGCAATTTATTAAAAATTCGCTAAAATTGAATGGTTAGAGAACACTCTATAGCCATTTCGGTAATTGCTCAAGTCAGTTTACTAGAAAACTTTTACCCAAATTTTAGGTTTACTCAGAATATTTAGGATAAAAATTTTGAATTTAAAAGAAAATCATAAATCATCGTGGTTTTATGTCGACTAAGAAGCAGGAATATTGGTTTTCATGATCGAACATCAGAGAGATGATCTAGCATTTTTTCATATTATTAGTTTTGCTTTTATATTTAAGATTTTTTTTTTACTCTGAAGATACATTGATACTCTAAGATTTTCTTTAACATAAGTAACCTAAAAATAACCTTTTACTATCACGTACTTTAAAGGAAAGTTATAGTAATGAGCCTGACCATCGTTATTTTTATGAAAACCTACTTATCTCTCCGATAAAATCCTACTTAAGCTATTGGCAAGTTATAATAATGGGCTCTAATAGAAGAATATAAATTTAACATATAGCGTACTGAACGTATGATTAATAATAATTTATGTAGCATACAATAATATTACTCATACGTTGATTTCACTTTATTCGTTTTTATTGAAATTGCAAATTACTGAAAGTTTAAAAAAGCTTTAAAAATCTATTGTTTCCTTACTTTTAATCATTACTACTACGATTGCTTCTGATTTGAATGCTACATAAGTAGCGTCACATAAGCCGGGTTGTGATTTTTTACTTCACTGACCTTAAGCTTAATTTATGTAAGCAGAAAATATATTTCACATTTTCCCAATTTCAAAATAATAAGCCGATTATAAATAATAATCTGATTATAAATTAAAAATTGTTGAATTCAGTCTCCTACCAAACGAAACAAAAAGAGACAACAAGGACTTTTTAAATTCATGTTAAAGCCTTAACATTTCAATTATAAATAAACTTTTGGAGACATTTCAAAAAGATCTATGCCCGAGGTAACCAACTTTGGGGGCATACCCATAAGCTTCACTTTACTCTAGGGGGCCACCCAAAGATAATTCTGCTTCTCCTCTAAGTTACCTAATTAATACCAAAATAAAAAGGTTTTAAACCAGTGTGCGGTGAGAGGAAGATCTAATATTTTTTTAGACGGAGTTTTGAAGCAGACCGCTTCCTTAATGTATCTCCTTTCGACCACTTTCGGCCATAGTGATATTATTTTTATTATTTATTATTGACGTTAGTAATTTCAAACTGTCGACTGCAAAGTATCGACCTTCTTTTCCATCACGAAGTCTCTAGTAATTGCTAACATTTGTCCACGACTTAGTTCCCCCCAGCGCATCTACATTTAACAAGTTTCTGTCGGTGGTCCTAAATCTTATGCTAGCCAGTGCCGGATACCCGCACAAAATGTGCGTTGCCGTTTCAGCTACTTTGAGGAACAGGCTGCAAGTATCATCTCCTTTGATTTTCATCTTTACTAGATGATACTAGAATTTTACATGATCTGTCATCAACTCAGTTATCCAGCTTAAGCTACATCTGTAATATCTGAGCACCTTACTAGCGTTTTTGCCCAAGTGCTCTTTAAGCACAATTCGAGCCTGCCTACACGTAGTGGCCTCCCTCCACCTTTTTAGCTTTAATAAGTTCAGCCACTGTTGGAACTTTGCTCGCTTTATCTCATTATCCAGTGCTACTCTGTACTCTGGTCCACAGAAATTTACGGAAAATCCCAATTTTGCTAGTTAATCTGCTTTTACATTCCCAGCTGTGTCTATGTGTCCCTTAACCTACGTTAACGTTACCTGATTAACCGAGGCACATCTATTAAGTTTTAAATTTAAAATTGTAGTACAGAGGGAGATGTAACTAGTTTTCAATGGAAAGAAACTTGTTGAGAATAAAAAACGAAGCTTGCTAAATTCAAGTAAGTCCGAGTTTACTAAAATGGTGATAATCTTAACATCTTTAACGAATAGGACTTGCAGCAAATAAAAACGTGGTTTGTTTGTTGGTGCTTTTGTTGAAGCTTTAATATTCCATTAACATATACACTTCTCATAGTGTTTTAAAGAATTTTAATACTTATAGACTATTTTTGGCTTCCTGATGATCTGGCCTGAGCAACAAGTGAAATACGTTTAGGAACTAGCTCTTTTCCCCCAACAAATAAATTACATTTTTATTGTAAAATGTTATGGATAATTAGCATAATATTAAATACGATGTAACGTTTTTATTGTATGCTATTGCCTAGCGTTCGCCTAAATAAGATCCCCCAGCATTTTACGAATGACAGATGGCATTTTATTGATACTAAGTGGAAACTGCTGGGCAACTTTTTACTATCAAGAAGAGTAGCTCTAGTTTAAATATATGTGTATGGACTAAGACCTCATCCTTTGAACTCAAACTTACCTTATTTCTTCAAGACTAAAGACTTGAGATATTTCCTCGATGAGATTTATATCGCTTCGCTTCTCTCTAGATATTCTGATTAATCGGCATTAGATTTGGTTTTATGGGGTCTATGCCAACAATCCATAAAAAGCCCTCATGCAGGAAAGAAAAAAATTCGACGCTGCATTAGCAAAGTTCAGCCTCATTTGTGCGAAAAGTTCATAGAAAATTTCGACAGAAGAGTGGCTATGTGCCAGCATATTCGTTAATGTCAATTGGTCGATATGCTATATTATACGTAATTTATGATAAAAAAACATCAATCTGCGTTTTTATAAAATTCAAATCTTTTCTCAACACCAGCAACCAATACCTTTTGATTATTTCATCCAAAGATAGCAATTTGATGACCCCATCTTTCGTTTAATATTCAACAAAATAACATTTCTATTCCCAGAAGGTATAACTTATTTTTAATTTCCCTACTACGAACAAATATACAATTGAAAAATATACTAGTAAGAGAGACTTATTTAATAACGTTTAAATGGAAACAGACACTTAAACGAACACATACACACACACAAATACACTCACCGATGGATATGAATATCCGTACAGTATTGGCCAGCAATATCATACTGCATCTAAACTAAACTAACCTTTTGTGAGCGAGTGTGTGTGCAACAGCAACAACTTAGTCTAGGAATGTAATAACGTTTGTCACAGCAGTTCCGGAAATTGCATTTTATACATTGAATACACACACACACACAGAAATGCACATGTTCACACACATGTGCACAAGCAAATATATGTTAGCAGCCAGCTTAGGTGCAGTCACAATCATGTTTCTGAGTCTACTTGAACATTTAGTTTAATGGATACGCACAGGTAAATGTTACGAGGGGAGGATGAAAATTTAAAATTTGTTTAAAAATGTTTGAAGGTTTGAGTTCCTATTTTAACTACTCCTTAGATTTGAGAGAATATTTTTATGATAAAAATGAAATCATAGCGTAATTTCCCCAGTCGTGTTTTAAAAAACGCTACACTTGTTAGAGAAATTGTAGATTGATAAAACTAATTTTTTGCTAAAAATGTAATACCGAACAGAAAAAAATATTTTCACCAATTAAAGGTTTTAATTGGCTTCAGATTAAAATTTAATTTAATAATTAATTGATTCTATTAATTATTTAATTAGGTATTTTTTCGTTCTGTTTTAAACAAGTATTTATTTGAATCAATTAAAAAATTAATTGAACTTAAATTTAGAGCTAATTAAAACCTTTAATTGGTGCAATAGCTTTTTCCTGTGCAGTTTACTAGTTTTTAAGGATCTTCATAATTTCTTAAATTTTTGAAGACATTTTGGATTGCTTTCTTTCAAAAAACGGAATGTATAATTTAACTTACACAGTTGTATATCCCAAGTAATCAATGTAGCTCGTTACAATCACTAAAGCCCATAACAGCTACAACAATGAGGAGAAAATTGCAAAGCACTCATGCCTGTTGGTTCGTTTCCAACAACTACTAAACTAGACTGCTCAAAGCCCCAAACAGCATTCAACTAATTATATACTCATAGCTTATCAAATAAGTGTAGCCCATACACACACACACACTCAAGCAGACACACACACACATACAACTACACATATAAATGTATGTATTTATCAGTCCCAAAGTTTATGTGCTCAATTGAGAATGAAATTACTTATACTCGTATGTTGAACGTATGTATGTATGCATGTGTGTATGCATGTATGTATGCATGTATATGCGTCTAACAGCTGTTGTAGTAGCCAGCCAGTAAATATAATATGCAACATGTACTTTAATTCTTTCAATTTCTGTTTCATTCTACTTCAAGTAACTATTGAGATGATGACAGTGTATGTCATTGGAAGTGTGTGTTTGCGTGTGTGTGTGTGTCTGCGTGTGTGTATTAAATTTTCCTATTTTCTGTTGTGTTGTTCAGCTGGTCTTTCGAAATTTCCTACGTTGCTTTCAACATTGTTAATTGTGCTAATTATTGGCATATTTGTTGTGGTCTTGGATCGTTTAGGACAATTGCTTAGATTAATTTTGATGTCCTTAGTGTCAACATTTGGTAAATTCTTCTAATGGGTATGTGTGTGTGTGTGTATGTGTGTATATAGCGCACTTGTATGTATTAGTAAATGGAATTATAAGACATTTTCTGAATCTAGATTCATCGCCACCCAAACACAATACACAAACAATAAAAATTATTCCCTTAAGTGAACAACAACAAGTAAAACAACAAGTCATTTTAATCGAAACAAATTGTAATCTTCACAAGTATCTAACACGCATTAGGCTGATAATTTGGAATCGGATTTACGCGTATTTTGGTGAGATTTTTCAATGGAAAAGAAAAAAAGAAAAGATTAATTGAATTTGAGAAGTGAGATGATTATCTGGAGAAGATTTTTTACAATTTCGTATTTATTTGTGACAAATGTTAGAGTTACACACGACTGTAAAGCGGTAAAGGCTATTTTTTAAGAAAGTCGAGATTTGTCCATCTATAACTATTTATATTCACAAGTATTGGACGTTTGACTGCTTCAATTTTTTTTTTGTAATATTTCGAAAATTAATTTTTCAGCATTGATAAACGAAGCTGATTTCCAGTTAAATAGATAAGTTAAAAAGTATAGACGTTCAAAAAGATCTTATAGGCAATAAAAGATAATTTTACACCAGGTTCGCCGCCAATGTACCCATCGAAATAAATGAGAAAAATGGCATGTAGTACATGTAGTAAGGGCAACTGGAAACATTGGTCCATAATCCTTTAAGCCATTACCAATGGACCGATGTAATATTAATTATTTCATTCTAGCTAGTTGCTAAAGCAAATTTCTTTTAGTTACAATCTTAAATATTACTAAAAGTACATATATAAAATACGAATCCATCGTTTTGGTTAACGTACTATCAAGACTTAAGCGTATCCTAAGACCTCAAGCTTTATGAACATGTACATAACGGGGTGAATTGTGACAACCACTGAACATTTGTCAGGAAGTGGTTACTAATCTTGTTGTTAGAAAAATCGGGAGAGTTGATCAATGTTATAGGGACTATAAACAATATGGTATGGGCGATATACACATTTAAGAATTACAGATATTTAGGACCAAAAAGTTCATGTACATACGTTGTGCAGGGATATGTTGTGCAAGGATATCTTTAGGACATGTTTGGCTAAAAGAGTCATACCCAAGTGCTGGAGACAGGTTTGAGTTATATTTATACCCAAATCGAACCCGAAGAACTTTAGACCGATTTTTTTATTTTCTTATTGATGTAGGGGGAATACCAAAGTAGACATCTCTCTTAATAAGCCTCTTTTCGACCTCCTTCCGTCCTCTATGACTACAGGCAACCGAAGTGTAATTTACGGCAACCTTACTTTTATTAAGTCACGTACTACAACCAGACTTTAATCTTGAATTTATGGATTTCGGACTGTCGCCTGGCTACAGTCGGCCTTCTTTTTCATCACGCAGTATTTAGTAATTGCTAGCATTTCTTCAAAAACACTACAGTAGCGATTAATCGATCGATCTGCACATTAGGAACACATTTGATTCACGCGCTATTTCTGACGCCCTACATGCTTAACTTAAGGGTGCGCGGATTATTCCTATGTTCAACAGCAGAATCATCAATACGGATACGTCGGAAGGATGTTTCAGAAAGTTTGTGACTAGAAGAATACCACAGCAAGTGTTGTTGTTGTTGGTAGTTAACGTAATTTTGCGTCAATAAATTCGAAAGACTTGGCAGTGGTCGTTGCAAACAACACGGTGGTGTCCGTGAAATTTATCTCCACAATCAGTGAAGTCATGCAATTAGTACAAAGCAATTTCTTCCGGGATCTTGAACAAGGTATTGGCTGTTAACTCAGAAAAGAAGTACTCGTAGATGGTTTCTTACAACAGTGTTTGGTTTCAAACCACCTAAAATCATATGTGTCGAGTTAAAACTAACAAGGTCAGCTCAACAAGGTCAGCCTAGGAGTCCATCTAGATAGCAAATTACTCTGGAGTAGAAACACAGGAAAGATTCAAAAAGTGTCTTAGTACCTACTACGTCTGCAAGAACTCCTTACATAAAAAATGGCTACTGCTGCCAAAAGTTTTAAATTAGATTCACACATCGGTTGTACGACACAAGGGACGAGTGGATGTGCTTTCTGGTAAAAGTCATTAAAAACAGAGTCTTACCATGATCCAGAGATGTGCTTGTTCACTACTATAGACTTTTATATGCCTGGATAGTAGGTAGAGCAAACCAGTGCTGGAAGGTTAGGGAAGATTTTATAGTTTCACGGGCCGTTTGGCTCAGTCTGAACACAGCAACTACTAAGCTGCTTTTGGGTTTGAACAGAAAAGTGCTAAGAGTAGTTGTAAACGTGATCACAGGCCATTGTGCTACTAGGGCCTGAATAAGTGGATGTGTTAAAGGTAAATCGGATTTCTGTAGGATGTGCGAGTACGAAGAGGATTTGGAAACTGTCGAGGACAAATTGCATAGTGAGGCAGAATCAACATATTTTGGAAATAATTAAGTAAAGTGTTTGTCCCAAGGATCGAAAATTTAACATGGTCATAGCAGAGGAGTATCTTAGCCTAAGTTTTGACGCTGGTCATCATTCAACTGCTAGGGGCGGGGATATTTGTCGTCGAAGCCTAAAAGCTTTGCATTTCTGCACTTTTTCTATATATTTTTATTTATAAATATTGTTTTTTATTTTAAATTTTTCATTTTTTCTATACCCAGGTCACTACTTCTATGTAGTCACTAATAAATGTAGTGGTCAAAGTTCTTATCTCTTAAAGTTTTCAAACATTTAAAAAACTCATTGCATACTTTTCCCAAAAAACTTGTTTTACTACACTAATACCATAGAGAGATTTTGTCCTTAATCAGCTATTATATTGTTGGCAATAATCCCACCTACAACTCAATTCACTTTTCAGCTTTAAATGCCATTCATGTAATCCTCAAAGTAACCAATCTCAAAGATATTTTCGTTTACCAAATTTAAAAGCTGTATTCTCAATAAAAACAACATAATATTCCAATAAAAAGATTTACAATAACCAGAGTAAAATGCTCGTATGTGGGAAGATTTACCAACAAAAAGATATAAAAAAATAATTTTTTGGGTTTCTTTTCTTAATAGATTCTTGTATCAAATGTTAAGCATAAAATTTCATAATCTGTAATACGCATTGAAAATGCAGGAAAAATATAACGAAATTACACACGTACACTTTCAGCCATTCACTCATTAAATACATAAATATAGACCACAATAAAGGTTTATTGATAAAAAATTTCTAATTTTGTCATTTTTATTTATTTTTATTATTCTTTGTTTGCATTTATGTATCTCTAGCAGTCGTAGAAAGCCATTTATTTTATTCTTTTTTTTCTATTTTTATTTATTTTCTTTTATTGCAAAAGATTACCTGAAAAATTTGGTGAAAAAAAAATTAGCCATTTAAGCTTTAAGAAAAATAACCACAAAAATAATCCGCTTCTAACGAGACAAAGTAGTGGCATTTTTTTCTAAAAGTTCAAGCAAACATACGAAAGAATAACAAAATCCGTACAAGAGTTTACCGAAAGCTTAAATTGAAGTGAGTTTAGGAATGTGTGTGATGGTCAGATGGT
This sequence comes from Phasia obesa, assembly GCA_949628195.1. Taxonomy (NCBI): domain Eukaryota; kingdom Metazoa; phylum Arthropoda; class Insecta; order Diptera; family Tachinidae; genus Phasia; species Phasia obesa. Next base: position 8,117,106 of record OX451216.1, read on the forward strand.
CAGATGGTCAGATCTGCTTTAGCAGATCCCAGAAGGAATTAAATCAATGCTGATATTGTAGGGAAATACTAACACAAGAAAACAGGGTGCACAATTTTTTATTAATGAGCGTTAAAATTTTAACATTTATGATATTTCTGATAAACGAAATTTGCAAAAATTTAAATATTTTTTCACGGTCATAAATGAACAACAAAAATGCTCTGCCTACGATCACACATGAATGAGTGTAACTATTTAGCAAACTATCTTAGCATACATACATGAACGGTGAAAAACGAAGAATATCCGTATTATTCATATATGATAAGTAATGAATTAGCTCATTCTTATTAATGCTCTTTTACATGAATGATTGTAAATATATTTCTCATTTAAGGACGTGTTCATTTAAGAGTGTTCATTTATGAAACTTCTCATAAATGAGATTTCTAAAACACTTTGTTATTGCACACGCCGGCAAATGCAAATGAATAATCGAAATATGTGTATACACACAAACATACATACATAAATTTATGCGAACGAGTTCCATTAAGTTATGAAAAAAAATTGTTAATTCTCCTATATGAGTACTTGAGTGAAAAAGAAAATAATTTTTCATTTATTCACTTCGATAGAACGTAAAAAAATAAATCATCTCACTCATAAATGAAACAAAACAAAATATTTTTTTTTAGTCTCCCACACATGTATGAAAACATATGTACATACTCACACATTGAATAGTGAGTGAACATTTCGGTTCTATGCAGAAAAACAATAAATATATTATAGCAAGGGACCTAGCTATGGTAACGTTTTTATTCTTTGTATTTATTAGTTTATTACTAATACATTGACGCGAACATGCGAGGGTTTTGACAACAAGTTCTTTGATTTTATTGCACCATTTTTAATTTAATAACATTAAGCCAGTAACGAAAACGCACCCACAAAACAAAAACCAAAATTTTTATAATTTAAATGTAATTTTCTCTGGATATGTAATAAGCGAAAATCAAATAGTAAAAAGTCTACAACATTAAAGTAGAGGAAATCCTACAATTCCCAAAATAAGGACAAAAAATCCCAGAATATACGGTTTACCAAAAATATATAAAAATGGAACACCGCTACGACCAATTTGTTCTTCGATAAATTCACCGACCTACAATCTATGCAGATATTTAGTAAAAATTCTTAAAAATTTGACAAAAAATTCTAAATATAATGTAAAAGACGCGGTTGACTCTAAAAATTGGATTAAAAGTACAAAAATCGAGAACGACGAGATACTTATTTCATTTGATGTGATCTCACTGTTTCCTAGCATACCGATCAACTCTAAGGACAATTGAAGAGAAATGGAGTGAATTAGAACAGCACACATCCATACCTAAGGATTTATTTATGGACCTAATAAAATTCTGCATAAAAGACAATCGTTATTTTAAATACGACACTAAATTTTATGAGCAAATTAGAGGTATGCCTATGGGATCCCCTGCATCTCCGATAATTGCAGATATCGTGATGGAAAAATTATTAGATGAATCAATCACTACGATGGTTTCAAACCCAAAAATTCTTACCAAATATATGGATGATATTTTTGCAATAGTTAAGAAGGAGTCAGTAAAAGATATACTAAATAAACTTAATTCATTTAATAACTATATACAATTTACCATGGAGGAGGAAAAAGACAATAGCTGAAAATGAACGAATTTTCTAAGAGAACTATAAATGACCTTCTGAGACAAGCGGAAAGAAAGAAAAAACATGACGAGGAACCACCAAAAGTATATAAGAGCCTATCTTATATACCACAATTTTCTGAAAGGCTACTATTTTCCAACATATTTGATAAGGATAGTTATAAACTCGCTTGTAAAAGCAATAATACTGTCAACAGATTATACAGCAGGACAAAAACTAGGCTACCAAAAGAAGAAAAATCTAATGTGGTGTATGAAATTCCATGCAACGGAGACGGAACTAACATATGCAATAATGTATATGTTGGCACTACAAAAACTAAACTTAAGACAAGAATTACATCCCACAGATCGGACCTAAATATACTTGACAAACCAAGATGCGGAGAAATGTGCTCACATATATAGACGAATAATAAATAAATATAAAAAATCAAAATAATTTTCAGTTTAAATGTTTGATTGCAAAAGTTTCGATGCTGTGATAATTTAGTTTTGTGATAATTGTTTAATATTTTTCAAGTAATATTGTCTAATAACGTTCTAATAAGATTTGTATTTCTGCTTTTATTTTATCAGATCCCTGATGATGACTAACGATGTTAGTCGAAATATTGGAACCTTTTTTGAAAAATAAATATACCAATTATTAATTAAATCTAATTCTCACTAAACAAAAGGAAGGAAGTTCTTTATTAATTTAGAACTTGAGCCAAAATAAGATAAAACTATATTTGCTAACTAAAATCAGGTCAACTATATGATAAATATTTAATTTAAAATTTTGAATTTTTAGGATTTTGCTCATAAAGTCTGAAAGTATTTTATGAGTCTCATAGAGGCTCTTTAGCTCTTTTTAGGCTAAAATGCATAAAAATCAATAATTTTTGGAATTTGTAATTGAAAATCATCTAGTTTTTAACTCAGACAAAATACAATCTCCACAATATTTGAAATTAAAAAACTAATAAAAAAATTTGCTGAAAATTGTATTAAATATTTTGAAGAAACTGGACCAGGGTACCGAAAAATCATAAATTTTAATTTTAAATTTTGCTCACAACCTCGTCTTAAAACATAATTTATAGACTACAGCATCATTTTGTAGGTATTAACTAGGCCTTTAGGGCAGTGTACAATATCTATAGCGTAATTGTTAATAAAACAAAAAATTAAGAAATACCAAGCTCTAAAATAATTTGCACTCGCGAAGTACCCAACTTTAAGGCCAAATAACACCACCCATGGCAAGTGTATGGTGTCCTTGTACTCTGGTACTGCTACTGGTACCCTTCTGCTTGTTTGATCAATCGGCCAAGCCGCTAACAAATGGCTGAGTTATTTCTAAAATATTTTGATTATACCCCACTGTGCAGAGGTTGTCCGGAAAGTAATAAATAAGATGGAATAATTGCCAATCGAATTCTTATAGAATCATTTTTTTAATGATGATTGCATACCTTTAAGGATTTTCAGTAAGAAACAATAATGTTTTTATTTCTTTTACAACTAAAAAGAGGAGTCACCTAAATGAATAAATAGACACCTTTACATCGTGTGCAGTATAATACTTGTCTATACACAAAGATTAAAATAATGGCGTCTTATATTAAAGACGGCAATTTCATTCTATACAACATGTCTGCCAAACATTTTAATACTTAGTATTTGAACAAACCTTCATACCTACCGTAGACAGTTGACAGTGGGGATAAATAAACATACATATAAGCGACATTTTTTCAATGTCATAGAAATTAATACTCGTAAAGCTGAGAAAAAATATTTAAAAAGGAAGAAATAAATAAATGAATATTAAAAAAAAATTACGACAAGAGTCATAAATCTCTCAGAATAATAACCAAACGATGGCATTTTAGAGCTACAGACTACAAACGTTGCTACGCTAGAAGAAATCCAGTTCCTGATTTCTTGCAAGTTGAGAGTTTTTTCTTTATGCGTGGCTGGCATGTTAAATTTATGGATTTGCATATTTTCTACAATTGACTTGCACTATCATTGCAACTTTATACAGAACTTAGCGGTGGAAGTTAGCTGTGACTTTCATCGAATAAACATTTTGTTTAGGAAATGGAACAAAATCATATAGACTTTTAACCGTCGCACACATCAACAACACATCCGAGCATACAGCTTCATTCATCAAATAACATTTTCAACTAAAGCTACTGCTACTACATCAGAAACAACAAAAATTAAAGTGACACAAAGTACGAGTACAGTACAGTTTCATTCAATTATGATGAAAATCAATAAAATGTTGCAAAGCGACATGAGCTTTAGAACAAAATAAAAGTAGTGAAAGAATAAAAAGTACTGTTCATATATGTACATAAAGTGAGATAAGTCGTTAAACAGAAAAATGAAAAGTTACATTTACCGCAATAGAACTCAAAGTTATTGCTTATATGATTAGAGTGACCAGAGGAATCAGGTTAAAACGTTCGCGAACGCTGAAAAATTCAGGGCACTGCAAAAACAGACATGAATGCATTCAGGTAATTTTGCATCACTATGAAAATTAATGCTTAGCGTTTATGCCCGCAAACGTGCTAAGGATTGATTAGTGAAAATTAATTTCAAAAACAGGTTTCAAAATTTTTCATTTATCAGCCTTGAAATTTTAACATTTATGATATTTCTCATTAATGAGATTTCTAAAATTTTATATATTTTTTTTTCATTGTAATGAATGAACAGCAAAATATGCTCTGAGAACGATCACACATGAATCAGTGTAGCTGTCTTTTTTTATCGTACATACACGAAAGGTAAAAATTGAAGAATATCCGTATTATTATAATAAATTAGCTCATTCTCATTTATTATCTTTTACATAAATGTTTGTTAATATTTTTTTTTTCTATATAATCGTTTTCATTTATGAGTATTATGAAATTTCTAAAACATTTTGGGATTTCTAAAACATTTTGTTACTGCAGAAGCCTACAGTTGCACATTACAAAATATGTGCGTATATATACATATGCACTGTAATGTAACAAAGTATTATTTTTTTTTTATTCATTTTTAAACGAATAAAAATGTCACTCTGACTAATAGAGTACTTCCCCCTATTAAACACCTTTTATACAATTTCTTTAAATTTTATTCTTTTTTGCTTAACTTCGGAGATTAAGTTAATTACGTTTAATCATCAAAAGCTACATAATGAGAGAACTTTTAAAATCTTTCTATGCAGTTGTTTTTTTTTTTGTCTTTCATATTTTCAGTTAACCAAAATATAATCTATATCTACACTATACTAGCATGATAGTAGGATTTGCAAGGCGAGCTTTTATTAATGAGGGATTTCGTTCCTTTTCTGATTTTGGCAGCGAAACCGACCAGACCTAATTTATCAGAAAAGACTATAAATCTGTAAAACAGTAGTTTTTATTTATAATAAATAAAATTAATTATTAAATAAAAAAAAAAATAATTCTGCCGAACAATATCGTAAATTCATTCTTAAAAAAAAAAAATAAGAAAATAACCTACAAAAATAAGTGCATTAAATCTAATAATAAATCGAGACCACTACCAAACAGAGGCCAATCAAAGGTAGACTGGTGGCGTGAGTTGTGAAACACGTGGATGACACAATCGGCAGGTGCCTAATCCAGAAGAAAACTTTTTTTTATTATCCCGTGCGCAAAAAGACTAAGGCCATAAAAGACTCCGGTAAATTGATTCCGGGCCACCAACCCCAACTAGAAAGGCCCTCAGGACGGAGTAGCTTATTTTGCCATTCTTCAATGGAGATAGTATAAACTGCCCGGCTAAGTATTCTATTTAATTACACAACAAAAACAAATAGAAAAACGTAGATGTAGTATAACAAATATTTTTATCTAACCTCACTTTTTATGGTTAAATAAAATAAAGAGGAACACGTTTTTCTTTTTCTAATTTTTAAGACCTGTACAATCTCCTAATATACAATATATGAATATTGGAATACATAAAATAGAATGTTATGTATGATAACTCTTAATGGTTTGCTGATATCAATAATCTTTATAAAAAAAAACAAAAACACTATTTAATATATTTATAACATATATACAATTCAAATTATATATATACAATTAAAATTATGTATACATAAAATATACATATAAAATTATATATTGCATTACTTGTAGAAAGTAACCGTAAATACTCATAATAAAACATAAAACTTAAAATCTAAACTTATATTTTAAAAGTAAAGATAAACATGCTCTTCTTTTCAAAGTCTAACTAGCTTATATATGTATATGTACAAATAGTCTATCATAGCTAAGAATATTTTTTTTGCAAGAAAAAAGAAAACTAACTATATTTTCTTTATGTTTTTTTAAGAGACCTAAAATTTAAATTTTTTTTGTTTATATTAAACCATTCATAATTCTCAACAACAAAAAAAAAGAAATCATTGTAAATCGACTTCAAGGACAACAAGCAGAAGGCCTTCAGCATCGTTGGAATCGATACCCTCCTGTAAGTCATAACTTAAATTTTTTTGTTATTTTATTTCTTCTTATTATAGTATTTTCTTGGATACTATTTAATTACTATTTCATTCATAAAGTATTCATTAATATTATTTTTCGTTTGTTTTTTTTATTAAATTTGAAGTTTGTTTACTCTACAAAAACAAAGAAATCTTACTGCATTTTGTTTTGAATTACATTTATACCTAGTTTGTTAAAGGCTGCTTTAAGGTTTCTCTGTAAAAATCATTTTTTTTATATTTTGTTTTTTTATAAGTACTTTAAGAGAAAATTCGATGTAACGTTAAAGAGATTTTTTTTCTCTCATAATACATTGCCAATTAAAATGACAAAATGCTAATTTAATTTTTTTTTTATGTAGAACTGCTGGGACGTAGGTAAGGGAGGGTGCGTAAGTCATGACAGGGTTTTTTTCATAAAAATATTTATATGTAGCTTAGAAGAAAACATGGTTGGGTGGGTTTTGAGCCTTAACCTATAACATCAGGTTAAACTAGTACGATTTAAGATAATAGTGAATTATTATGTGGCTTTGTGATATGTTATTCTTTTTTTTGTGTATTATTAAATTTTCTACAAACCTACAGGGCAATGAAATCGCACGTAAATTTTTTTTGTATTGCACATAAAGGTCCCATGGAACAAGATCCCCGCCCATATCTCCCTAACAGGCTAGCTAGCCAGTACGTGCGTAAGGTTCCATGGAGTGACTAGGAAAATTCCATTGAAGTTGTTTCAACAATATGTTGCTTTAAATAAATTACAATACAGCACATTTGTATGAATGATTATTGCGAACATTACACTACACGTATAATTCTGATATTCAATTTTAAATTTTTATAAACCAAATTGGCCAAATTTGAATTGACTTTTTCTGTGAACAATCAGCGAATATCTGTAAATTAATGAAAAACATAATCTTCCGAAAATTACTGTTGTTCATTAAAAAGTGTAGTAGAACATATGTTGGTACATGATTATACTAAGAGCCATGCAAAAAGGCTTGGATGGATGTGAACATGTGGTTCAAAAAATCTAGCGCCCCTGGTGGTCATGTTACTTTTTATAGTTGGTGAAGTAGAAATTTCCAGAAAATAGATATTTGCATTTCTAACATAAAATTTACTCAAGATGCAACTGACATAACTGAATTCTGTCTACTAAAAAAAACGTTTCAAAATGGCTTTGTAGGTCCGACGCTTTTAAACAGAAAGAAGAAGAAGAAAAATATTTTATAAATTCAAAAACTGTAATTTTTAACTTATCGAATAACTGAGTATGGTTGCTAAAGTGACCTTACATAAACACTATTCTATTGGTCTCAGCAGAAAGCAATTGGGTATTTTGAATAATTAATCCAAACAAGTGAAATTTACATTATCACTTTAAATTCTCGAATGAGCGTCATAGCCGTGGATGTTAAATTGAAAATTTGTTAAGCGGCTTCCTCATTCTAGTCCACGAAATATAAATAAATAAAACAATGATTCACAATGATTCCTGATCGTAAATTTTCAGCGTTTTAGATCACGGTCCGAGATCGAAATTCGCTTCTCCTTTTTGATCATAAAAATATCGTTTTAGTTGTTAAGTTATAAAGAATTTTCTAAAAATTACACAAGACCTAAATCAAATGGAAAAAACTGTTTTCTCCTTAAATTTTTATTTTTCATTTAATTATGAAATAAAAAGTTGGGTTATGTATGGAATAGTACTTATGACACATATGTTTTCAAGGCTTGGTTAGCATATATGCCAAATTTACATGGCGATTTTACATAACCATAGCTAAAATTTATTGACGCAGCACAGCATCTACTCCTTCAACGATTGAGAAGGGATTACAAGATTGTTGCCCTAGATCTGTGACTTCAGATAACCACGTAAAAGGGAATCTAATAAAGTTCAATTTGCTATATCTAGGGGGCCAATCCCAGATCTCAAAATGTCATTAGTTGTGACATCGTCTTATTAAATACCAAATTCAATTTAGTCAGAACGAACCCTGTTTTCATTTCGCGATATCGAGCACTAGTAAGAATCACTACTTGATCAGCCACACCTTTGAAGAAGTATCATGATACCTTCGGCCCAAAATCCACAGCAACATGTTACGAATGTATTTTTATATAAATGGGCAGATACATGTGTGACATGTGTGTGAAGATCGGCGATGGAGTTATAATAGTGTGGAGATGAAATGGAAACAATGTGTTTAAGTATTACTCTCGAAGGCTTTTTTGGTCGTTTAATGTTTCGAGATTAAAACGATTCCAAACAAGGGTAATGCTTAGTCTGAGTTTAGACACGAAAACATTTAGAAGGAAAACATTTATTTTGTAACACATTACGGTTTGTTGGCATTTGCGTCTTGAAATTTGCTTCAATAATAGTAAAATGTTTTCGACAAAATATAAGTTCGTTTGAACGCAAATGAAAAACAAAAAAGAATTCAAAATATTTTTCTTCCAAATGTTCGCCCGTATAAACTGGGACTTACAGTAAACCATATCAATGCACAATTACCTAATCATAAATTTATTTAAAAAATTAGTATGATGCAAGGCAATATTGGCAATAAATTCCACATGACCTGAGGTTTTCCATAATTCTTGAAAACAAACTTTCAAAATTCTGCTCCTCATTAAGAGATAAAATAATTTGAATTGCAAACAATTTAACTTCTACCTCTTATGAATCCAACTGCTTGTTTGACACTCCTTTCTAACTCCACTCACCACGCTTTCTAATCAATTAATTTTATTGCAAACCTCACCTAAACCTCTTTAATGGAATTCTCTACTTTATTGTTTCAACTTTTAATTTCACCTGTCTAACCAGTGAAAGGATCTGTGGATTTAGCGATTGTCAGCATTGTTTCATGGCTGTCATGCGACAGTCGCAATACCAACAATAACATTGCCATTGCCATTGCCATTGAAGTCATCAATCATTCAAATAATTTATGACTGAAAAACTATACAGGTTAGTTTCAATATTTGTACAACCTTTGCATTGGTTTTCAGTTTCTTACTATTTTTTCTTGCTTCTGCAGTTGTTGCTGCTTCAGTTGTTGTGCACGACATGTACGACATCAAAAGTGTGGTAAAGTGTTTGTTGTAGTTGTGCGTGTGCTTGTGTGATAAGTTTTCTATTTTTTTTTTTGCGCTCTGCTTAGTTTGTCAACTATATGTAGTAGTTGCTGCAAGCAGGTGAAATAGGAAGTCGGAAGGATAGAATATACAACAAGAAAAAAAAAAAGTACAACGACAAAAATTGCAATATAAAACGTATGATATCTGTCAAAATATTTCAAGCATCATTATTGGCACATTTGGTATTTGTCAAGTGAATTTAAGATTTCTTTTTTTTTTTGATTTACCTAAATATTGATATTTGAGAAATATTTAGAAAAGTGTTTGAAACATTTTAAAGTTTTAGTAGACTTTTAGTAGAATATTTAAGATTTAATATTCAAAGAAAAATTTATTCGCATTTATTTTAACTCAACCCAAATTGATTAAATTATATAAACACCTTATAAACCGTAATGCCTTAAAGCTTTTTTTAGCTCAAATTAAATGACTAGACATTGATTATTCAAATCCTAAATCTTATCGTTTTCTTTATTTTATTAAAACACTTTACGAAATGTATACAACCCATTAATTATCGACAACGTATCCTTGAATAATATATTTTTTGTCTTTGAGAAATTATTCAATTGAAAATGAGACAGCCAATGATTAGCATTGATTGATATAAAAATACTTTGATTATAAACACGAGTACAATACTGCTGCGAATCGAAGAAAAACCAAGAGCAATACAAACAAAAAATAGACAAGTACAGAATCTTATATACCCTTCACTATTATAATTGATATCCTTGTTTTACAACTTTAATATAAAAATTAATAAATAAAAACTTAATAGAAAAATTTATGTTTTTTTTTTTGTTTTTGTGAAATTTCCAAATTTTGTGGTCGGTCAAATCCTGTTTTTTATGAAATTTTGATTTCATCATAACTTGGCATTATCTTGATATTACTTTACTTTAAATAACTAATCCCACTTACTCCAGATAAATACAAAAAAGAACTCGACACAATTTACACTATACCCAAAAACAACGGCCACAAACGCAACACTAGCGACATAGTTTGTCGATTAAACAATACAACAGCAATAACGACAAGTAAGAGTGCTATATTAGGCCGTGCTGAATCCTATATACCCTTCACTACGATGATTACCGTTTTACCGAAGAAAACCGAACTAACTATTAACACCTTCCCCCAAAAAGGGCTTATCGCCCTCCCTCTGGGCTCCATAGTACCGTCCTGCTATCCATGTTGCCTTAGAATTGTCAAACCAAAGATAAAATTTTTTGCCTATATTGCCCTTACCCTCAAGGAGCCTATTAGCCGCTCTGGGCTGCCACTGCCCACCCTATGGGTCTATTGGCCACATCTATGTTTATTGCATTCTAGTAAGGCATTTAATACAAATCAAAGCAGATAATCCTATCAACTTAAAATCAAACACAAAATCGCCCCTCCTAGGGGGTTATTGCCGTCCAAGACCTGTTCGATCTATTGGTCGCCGTCTAATAGTTAGCAAACAAAAATCATTATAACCGAAAAAAATAAAAACAATCTTAAAAAATTTAAAAAAAATGGGTTTTGCCCGCAGCCTCGAATTGAGTTTTTTAAATTATTCCTGACAGATTGGTGATCTTCGATATTCTGTATTTGTTCTGGTGCCTTGGCAAAGTTGTTTTCAAGCCGAACACAGACGGACATACGGACGCTAAATCAACTTTTCTATATATAAGGATTCCGGTTCTATATACTTGTTGAGGTCGGAAATTAATATTTTAAAAACTACACACTGAATGACAAACTTATATATAACCTTTCCACCTGTGAAGAAGGGTATACAAAGAAAGAATCCAAAAAGACAACACGACTACAAACTTGTACATACACAGGACTAGAAATAAAGGGTGGTTAGATTTTTAAAGGCCGATGTTGACTTTGAATAAAAGACAAACTATTTAGGAAATTATTGTCATTTCTTTTTATTTTGATAATATTGGTATGGTTTAATTATGTATGGAACAAATGGCCGCCGCAATCTCGGCGGCACACTTCCATGTGATGATCAAAAATTTTCGATGACGTTGAGGCATAATTGAGGTTCTATGCCGTTAATGTGCCGAATTATCTCATCCTTTAGCTCTTGAATAGTTGCTGGCTTATCGACGTACACCATTAGTTTCCAATAACACAAAAGAAAGAAGTCGAACGGTGTTAAATCACATGATCTTGGCGGCCAATTACATCGCCACCACGTGAAATAACACGGCCATTGAATTTGTCACGCAAAAAAGCCATTGTTTCGTTAGCTGTGTGGCAAGTGGCACCGTCCTTTTGAAACCACATATTGTCCACATCCATATATTTCAATTTGGGCCATAAAAAGTTCGTTATCATCTCACGATAGCAAACACCCCTTTCAAAGTTTCTGCCTGACCGGCCTAATTTTGGAAAAAATACGGCTCGATGATGCCGCCAGCCCATATACCGCACCAAACAGTCACTTTGTCGGTGCATTGAATTTTCGACAATCAGTAGTCTTGTATTATCATTCGCCCAAATGGGGCAATTCTGCTTATCGACGAATCCACTGCACTGGGGTGAAAATGTGCCTCATCACTGAATATGATTTTCTTCGAAAATTGCTCATCCAATTTCTTGCCACCATTCTGACCATCGACGATTTCATAGCTCAAATTGAGTTAGTCTAAAATTGAGAAATGTCAAATTAAATGCAGAAAAGGCTTGACGTTTAGGTGTGGTTCACATTCAACATCGGCCTTTAAAATTTAACCACCCGATATATAAATATCTGTATATTGACTGAACTTGTTCACTAAGAAGGTGACACATAATCACAAGACATCGACAGCAACAACGACCAAATTTAGAACCAGCGTTGTATACAGACTTACTTGCAACTGCAACTATACAAATCTAGGACAAACTAGACGATTACTAAAATGAAGATTCACAGAACACATATAAACAACCCCAATTTCACGCAAAAAAACCTATGGTTGCGCTGTATGGTCACACAAATCACATTATGTTCTCTGTAACGAATTATAGTTACGATGAACAAATTTTAGTTTTTTGTAACAATACCCGATAAATAAGTTTTGGTTAGGATTATACCATTAAATAGATACTAAGTGCAAAAAATGCAACATGATTGGTTTTAACTATATAATTTAGGCTAAACTTTAAAGACAAAAAAAATTTATAAGTATTCCAAAATAATATATTTCACCTAAAATACTTAAAGCAAACCAATAATATTTGTCTTAAGTTATCGGATTTTGGTCGTGCTTTAAAAAAAAATGTTGAACCTTTTTTTTAATTATTATTTTTAATACAAAGTGTTGAAATAAAATAATAAATATTATCAAGAATATTAAAACAAAATGGTCCATTTGACGTTAGATAGTTTTTAATCATATTATAATCGTTTAAGTTAATCATATAATGTATATATTGGAGCATAATGTATTAACTTTTATTATATTATGGTCATGTTGTATTATAATATTTTTATACTTAAATAAGTTTTTATTATTTTTGACAATCGTCATTAGCAGGGTTGACAATAATATGTTTCTAACATAGCAATATAGTTATATGTAATTATATGGTTGACTACAACAATGTAATCTAATCATAATATATTGCTTTGCGATTATGGTTATCTTAACCTTGGTTATTCTTTGCATGTAGTAGACGTAAGAGTAGTTTAAAAGTAATTTTACAAGCAACTAAAATTTGTTCATCAGTAGGTTTAGCTAAGTTATTAAGATTTTCTCAAACAGTTTAGAATTGTTTGAAAACAGGCTTTGAGCTTATTATTAACGCATCTGCTAAAAATACAAAATGCCTCATAATGACAACACATGTGTAGTCAATAAAAATCGTAACTGTATTGTCAGCAAAACTGTCAAAGCCATCTTATTGTTTGCACAAGCCACGTCCAATTGAATTAAAAAAAAAAATTAACTTCATCTGAAGTAAAACAAAAGCCGACACAAACTTAACGAAAAAAATCAAAACCTTTGAAAATATTCAACAGAGCAAACAACACCCTTATAATTTTGTTCTTAAACATTTGTTGAGAAAATGAAAACAAAATACTTTAAGACGTGACTTAAGCACAAACTGTCGATTGACTACCACTACTTTGTATTGTTTTTTTTTTTTTTTTTGTTTCATTCTTTTCATTGATTTTGATGTGCTTCTACTACCCTTTCTTTTTGCTACGGATTTTTTTTCATCATTTTAGTAGAATCCAAAAAGATTGTCTTTCTATCCTTCATCATGAACACACACATAAACACAGCAACACATACATTATAAAATACTATATGGTTTACATAGGCTAATACACATCGTCTCAGCATGTGTTAAATTTGGGTCCCTAATGCATTTAATCAGGTTAGTTTGGTTGGAATATATTTAACAAAAAAGAAGTGTATTGTTTTTCTTCTTCGTATGTTTCATTTAGTATATTTTTATACCCTTCACCACAGGTAAAGAGGGTATATAAGTTTGTCATTCTATTTGGAATTTCTACAACATTAACTCGAGACACCTTAATGTATAACCTGAATCCTAAATAGGAAGATTAGTCGATTACACTATATATGTTTGTCACCTATAAGGTGAAAACGGTATCTTTGGCTACATGGGAACTTCAAATTGTAATACAAGCTAGAAAAATATTTGGAATGAATTTTTTAATTATAAACTTTTAGATAAGTTCATAGCATTTTTAATATCATTTTTAGCATATGTCCACCATGGCTATGAGTTACATGGTCCGTTCGATTGCACCAATATTTTGACTGCTTTTTCCAATAAATCTGGCCGTATAACGTCAACAGTGGCTTCAATATTGACTTGCAATTCTTCAAGAGCTGCTAGTTTGTATAAACCAATGAATTTAAATAACTCAGAGGTTTTAAATTGAACGAGGGGGTCAGTGAACAGGACCACTTCTGAAAATTAAATTGTCATAAAAATGATTTTGCAATAAATCGGCTCTTGAATCAATGTCGTTGATAATTAGCTGATTAATTTATTAAAACAAAAACTTTGTCACCAAGGATCGACCGCTCTCGCCAATCACCGTAACCGCTGCTCCTTACTTATTTAGAAATTAAGAAGGACTGACTATGCCGCCAGCTTGTAACCAGCACCAAACAGGCAATTTTAATATAGGTAATGGTAACTCGTAACGGCTTGAAGAATGTCTTTTGCTTATTGATATAACCATTTTACCAAAAATAAGCTACATCACTAAAAAAAATTCTTTGATAAAAAAAAGATGCTTATCTTCCGCCAGCTTCAAATAAGCCTAATCGCAACAATGCGATGCGAGTGATAGTCGTTTGACTTCAATTTTCTTTTATGGGCACGTAAGCCAAGATCCTTACGTTAAATTGCATGCGTAGTCGAAGGACAAAGGCCACACACATCACATTTTTGTTTTATTGATTGGGCGAAAACTATATAGTACAACTGCACGAATTCCCAGCCAACTAGGCCGATTATATTGACCCTAAAACGGCGAGAAGATTTATTTTTTCAAATTTAATTTCCACAACTTGTTTTGTAGGTAAACGACTGCTTGATTGTATATAAAAATAATTCAAATTTTTTTACTCAATAAAGTTTGCATTACTTATTAAAATTTACAAATAAACTATATTTTATTAAAAAAAAGCAAAATTTCACAAAAAAAAATCCGAAATCCGAAAATATTCGGAACTTTTCTAGACTTTTTATATTTGTTTATAGATTATATTATTAATATAAAATTTACAAAAAAAAAATATTTTATTAGTAAACGAAATTTCACCAAAAAATCTAAATTTTATAAGAAAAACCTGCACAAAAAATTTTATTCTACCAATTAAAGGTTTTAATTAGTTTTTAAATAAATTTTATTTACTTTTTAATTAATACAAATATTTATTTGTTTAAAGCAGAACAAATAAATTTCCTAATTAAAGAAATAATTATATCAATTAATTATTTAATTAAATTTTAATCTGAAAGCAGTTAAAGTCTTTAATTGGTGCAAATATTTTTCTATTTCTGTGAAGATATCAAAGATTTGAAAAAAAAAATGAAATTTATATAATTATATTATATTTCAATTACGAATTTTATAGGCCTCAGTTCATTATTATAAAGCGATAATCAAAAATTAAATACCAGCAGAATGTAATGCAGTTTCGGGATCGATACACCCGTTTTCAGCACTTTGCGTATCTATCAACCAGGCATTTTCAATTGTAATCTATTCTTCTTAATTGTTATAAAATTAATAATTATTTCATGTACTGAAAAAAAAAATAACAATCATACGCCACCATTCACATAATGATGAGTAATGATGCTGTTTGCTGGAGAACTTAAATAAATTATATTCAGGGAAAAATATTTAAATATCTTTCGGCTTTCTTTAATTGCAACTATCTAATATTGATTTAATTTATTTTCCTTTGGAATTTTAAGAAAAAATTATACTAAATTTATTGAATTTAACAAAAAAAAAAAAATGAAAATAAAAATAAAAATAAAAGGAAAAAAGCTTAACATAAAATAATTTTCCATCAACAAACACCATCTATAAAATATAATAAAGTAATATTCTATTTTATTATATTTTACAATAATAATATTCCATATAAATAATATTATATTTCTTTATTAAAGTTGTTTAAAATATAAATGAATAATTTTATTGTTAAAAATTATTGTTTTATAACACAATACATAAATTTCAAAAGTTTTTCAAATATTAAGGGGTTCCAGCAATTGATTCTGGTAAAGGAGACCAAAACAAATATCAGTGTGTGGGCGTTTTGAGGTAAAAAATAAATAAGTAAGATATAAACCCAGCCAGTCTAACCGGTTCGTAAGAATTGCCCTTAATGGGCAATCTTTAATTTGAGTGGTTTTTGGTGTTTGTGTTTTGTTTTGGGTTTTGGTGTATTCTGACATATATAGTTTAATTTTATGACCAACATTTTTGTTGAACATCTTATCCCCGCCTTTCCCCTTTTTCTACGTGTTTTTTACGATCCATTAACATAAAGCCACAAAATGCAGTTATCCGGTGGTGCAAGAGAATTAATATGTTCCACAAAAATATTTGCTATAATATTTTCTACAAAGTTGCTTAACACATCCTACACCTCAGATGTAAAGAAAACATAGTTTTATATACCGATATGCTGCAAAAAGAGGCCACAGCTGGGAAACTTTAACCACCTCTAAAATAAAATTCTTGCAAAACGCTGACACCAGAATCAATCATCCGAACCCCGTTATTTTTTGTTTCCCGTTCAACTGTGTAATTAAAAGGAGTAAAATTATTTGTAATTTTCGCAACAATATCTCAACTCAGGTTGGGCATTGAAATAAATATAAATTTTCAACAATAACTGTGCAAGGAGGACACTGAAGAGAGCAACTGCTGGATATCGATTTTCGATCATCTTACTTTTCTTTAAGCAGTCTTAAAAATTAATATTATATTTTATTTCGGTCTTTTCTTACTGTAGACTGTATTAGTCAATCTATTTTCTTTATCCTCAATAGCCTTTAGACATCCACACAACCATTGATTCTCAGTCTTATGTCCGAAAAATTATTAATTAAAATTAAATTAATTTAAATAAAATATATCACAACCTAGATTGTAGATTGTAAGTCGTATGAAATACAACCAGGGTAATTGTAAACAGTTTTAGTGAGTCATCCAAAGTCTTTAGTGGGAATCGAACCCACAACCCCCAGATTGATAAACTAGCCACTACCTGCTAGCCTACAGGGCATCCTGCTAGTATCCAAAAAATATTCTGCAATTATAATCAAAAATCCTTTGAAATAAGCAGTTTGTAAATTGAGTAATAATTCTGTCAATATATATACTACTATGATGAAGGGTATATAAGATTCGACAAGACTGAATAAGCAGTTACAAGGTGAATAAAAATTTATTTTTTTAACTGTTCGACTGATTAGAGATGTTGAGCCTTTTTTTTTGTTCTGGCTTGTGGTCGTGTTTCTTAAATTCAATTATCGATGACATTGTATCAATTGTAAGGAGTTAATAATAGATGACATTTTGTTTAAGTAAAACATGTTGAATATAATTTACAAAAAATGGATTATAGGATTCATGCTAATTAACAGAGAAATAAGATTTGCTACAATTTCTTTTTCTTCTGAATATCCCAGAAATCCTATTAATTTAATAAATGTAAAAGTTTTATTGAATTTGACAAATTGACAAGGGTTACAAAGTTTTGTTTAAGAATTAAATCAACTGTTTAAAAAATGAGAATTTGTTCTGCTGGCAACTATCAAATGTTTTCTTGTTGTACATAAATTACTTTTACTAGGGAAGAACTAAAACTTAAATATAAAATTAATTGCCCTCTACAAGTATTGTCAGCATCAAATCATGTTGCAAATGTTAAAGTAAATCTATTGTGAAAAATATTTTAAAATCCATTTCTGATAAAGTGTGTGATAACCTTTGTACAATTTTTGGTTTTGCTCATGAAGCAAACTAATATAAGAGATCAATCACAGTTTTTCAAAGGAAAGTTAATAATTTTGTATGGAAAATAATGAAAATCAAATTTTCATTCAATTTCTTTTTTAACAAAATCTACTTTTAGTCCAATTATATCGTACGCCGATTCTTCAATTATTTTTTAAGAAGATCTTTTAAGAAGATATTTTCTCATTCGACTCGAATCTTTTTTGTTGAGCCATTTTTATAAATTATTAGAAATTTATGGAAGCATAATAAAATTGCAATTCAGCAATAATTCAAAACTCTATATTTTGCCGTTGAAAAAGAAGTGCAAAGTTTCCTTTCCCGCAAAATAAAATATTTTTTTATTTTTTCGCTTAACCGTCCTAATAATAAATAATAACACAGTGCAACAGTGGAAAAAATACAGTATTGGCATCAGTGTTGCCATAAAGGGAATTTTTTCCTACCAAAACTTACCTTAAAACCTACTAAAAACTACCGAAAAATAAATAAAATGCTGCAAGATGTTGGAATTTTTGGTTTCAGAAAATTCTGTAAAGAAAATAACTGAAACATAGGCTTACCTTTGCTTTACGGAGAGATGTCTATTGTTTTTTCTTTAGCAATTTATGTCCACTGAGGACATGGTTAAAATTGTTCACATTAAAAAATCCGACTCTAGAAGAGTCTAGAAAATATTGCACAATTAATGCGGGCAAGTATTCAATCTTTGAAAAGGGGAGATTGACCTAATACCAAATACCCTCTTTTTGCTACAGCTTTATTACTCTCATCGCTGCCAAATAATTTTACATGTGAAATTATCTAAAACGGTTAGCAAATATTAGGTAAAATATTTTTTATTGACAAATACTTGTAAATTGGTTTTTTAAAAAACCGAGATTTTTTCCTACCAAAAACTTAAAATGTAACAAACCAACCAAACTACAAAATTTGGCATAGAAAGGAAAAAAGTACCAATTTTGGTCCAAACAGACCAAAGCGGCAATGCTGACTGGTATGTTCACAAAAGTTGTTCAGTGTTACAATTTTTCCATATATTGTTAGTGGAAATTTAGAAGTCGCTGTAAGTTATGTTAAAAATAAATAATAAAAAATTATTTCTTAACAAAATGTTAAATTAGCGAATCATCAGCCACATTATTGCCAAATAATGTTACACGATATCACCAAGTATGAATGAGATATTAGACATAAATTGATGACATCTTTTTTGAAGGGCCCAATGGTCTTAAGCATATTTTGAGGCCCATAAATAGAAATTGGCCACCAAAATCGCCAAACTGAGTATGGGGTTTCACTACCCTTTTGTACTAGAATCAAACCTATACTGTCAAGTCCGTGTATTTTTTCAAAAAGTTTTAATTTTTGATTTGCACTGTGTAATATTCTAAATTTATTAGTTTTTCTTTGCCTTAACCTTACCCTACGGGTAAGGGGGGACAACGAAGCAGACCAGAATCGGACCGTTATGGATCCCTTTGCGTCCCCCTTTGTTCTTCAGTGATTTTTATACCGGATTAGTATTTTATGAACCACAGTGAACCTTCTTCCTCATCACAGAGTCTTCCGTATTTGCTAACATTTATCCAAGTCTAAGTATGGTAGAAGTATGGGTAGTAGTTCATAACTCTTTTCATGATTTTCTATCATAGTAACTACACACGTAATTACTCGTTCATGAATTTCTAATATAGTAACTACACACGTAGTGTGTACAATGCACTCGTGCATTGTCTTGATTGTGGCACCTATATTGCCATGAGGTGGAGATGCCTACAGGCTCAGAAAAGTCACACACCTTCATTATCCAATTGTTTAATGTCATTCCATGGACTTGATGGTCTATTTTTGGAGTGACCTAAACGTTTGGCATTATTAGTTTTGTTACCACCACAAAGGAACCCAGTATTTTCTTTTTTTTTAAGTTTAATCAGAACTTATTTCCATTTCTGTTAAAACTAACAAGGTTGTCTGCTCTCCATAGCTGTCAGAAACAAACTAACAGATACAGCCTGTACAAAACTTCATCAACAGTCCAGTAATAGATGTTATCGGAACCATGTAAAAGGGACTACGTTGAAATTTATATTTATTTTATAATATTCTACGGGTATGGGGAGATTCAATGACATTTCGATTACAATTAAAACTACAGGTAATGTGTAATTGGAAATTCTTAATTACACATTACAACTAATTGTAATCTAAATCAGAGATTAAAGTTAATTACAACTAATTGTAATTTTTAATTGAAAATTTTCAATTACATGTAATTGTAATTAGAAATTTTCAATTACAAGTTAAAGTAATTGTAATTGTAATTAGGGAAGCAATAATCATTACTCTTAATTGAACAAAATTCTATTATATTCCTTAATATTTTCGACTATATCAAATTATAATTGTTATTTTTCAATTACGATTACACGTATGTAATTTGTAATTAAAAATTTCCAATTACAAGTAATTTTAATTTTTAATTACAAATTACATGTAATTAAAAATTTCCAATTACAAGTAAGTGTAGTTTTTAATTACAAATTACATATAATTTCCAATTACAAGTAAGTGTAGTTCTTAATTACATGTAATATGTAATTAAAAAAAAATCAATTACAATTTCTAATAGTTGAATGTAATTGTAATTAAAAAATTCCAATTACAATTACAGAGCATTGTGTAATTCATGTATAATAAGGTATGTCTGCTTTTCAATTATGATTTGGGTGGATATAAATTTTAGTCTACGTACATTTTAATTATGATTGTGGTGGATATAGGTTTTAGTAAAAATAAAGAATGAAAATCCCTACTTTACTACTATTCAGCGCCTTCTTCCGATAAAATTTAAAATATATAATTGTATAACATCACCGACATCTACCAAAAGCATCTCCAAAAGCTTTTAAACAAATCTTACAGCTTTGGTGATAATAGAATGGACAAGGCTTTTGAGAAAACTTTTTTGCAGTGTTTTTTTTAACATTGTTACTTGATAACGGTTGTTAACAGTAAGCATAATGCATTTATAAGCTTTAACTAAAAGCTGTATTGCACAAAACAAACAAAAAGACATGCTTGTTGTTTATGTTACAAATTTGAAAGAGAGTGAGAGAGAGAGAGAGTAAAGCAAAGAGTATGTAAGAAAAAAAGCCTTGAGCTGAGATGAGAGTTTAAACATGTGAGCTGTCATGAGACATTAACTTGAAATAAAATGTCAAGGAATGTCATAAAAACATAATACCAGAGTTGCCAGTGACAATTTATTTTACTATATTGTAAATACATTTGTTTATTTTTACTATAAAAAATATGCTGTTGTTTTTAACATTTAAATAAGTTTTTTCAGTTTTGAAGTTTTAATATTTTTAATATGCTTATATGTTTTTGTTTTTACTTCAAAAGGTTTTGCATTAAATACAACTCTGTTGTAAAGCTTTTATGGTTTAACAAATAAATCGATTTCATTATGTTATTTATCAAAGCACATGCGCGTTAAAGCAACTTGGCAAACAAGGAATATGTCGAGCTTTTTTTTCAGTAGGACTTTCATTGGCTTTATTACCTACAAACGCTTATGAACATCGACCGTGAACGTTTAAAATAAGAAACTAAATAAAATTCTTGCAGCACATAACTATTGAAAAAGGTGATTAAATTTTTTGTGAATCTATTAGAAAAGTGTTAAAAAATGTTCTATCTATAAATAAAACAATTAAAAATAATTTAGAAATATATAAATAATAATAAAAAGAGAAAAAGTTAAATAAACCGAGTTACAACAAAAAAATCGTTAAAGAAAAAAAAGATTAGAGTGAGAATTTTGTAGTAAAAGAAAAAATTGTGTATCAGCATTAAAAAGGCTACATTTTCTATATTCGGGGGATACATGCTAACGAATACCAGAAGAAAAAAAAAATAAAAAATCGGGGCCATATAAAGGCAAAGGAATTCTTTACTGTTAAATAATACTTAAAGTCATTAAATGAAAATATAAAAATAAGAAAATTTATTTGGTTAAACTTAAGAAAGTGAATTTTAAATTAACAAAGCACAATTTAAAATAAATATCTATATTGATTTTTACCAATCAAATTTCACAAAATAAACTGCTAATGATATAACAATGTGAGAAAAAAAATCTAAACTCAAAGAAAAAAAGTCTACTTAATTTTTTGTTAAAATCAAGTTCTAGTTTTTAACTAAATAAAAAGTTTAGTTTAATTATTTATTATTATACAAATATTTGAACTCATTGATATTTCTGTTAAAAGGTATATATTAAAAAATTAAATTGTTGTAGAAGAAAAATAGTTAAGGTAGTTTTTCTGATTTAAAATTTATTCCATTTATGTTTTCCTTTGCAACAAAGAATCATCCATTTTAAGAAAATTTACCAATATCTACATACAGACACACACACACATACGCTTTTTGTATCAAAAAAATATTTTTTCTTATCACAGTTTTACAATAAACATTTGAAATCTATAAAGCTTTTTGCCTTTACTCTCACTCTTAATGAAATTCGGTTTTTAAATTAATAAACATAAATATGTCTCTCATTCGTTGCCCTCTTTTTATGTAACGGTATCTCTCTCTGTTTAAATCCTTGTTACTTACTCTCTTTATATACATTTTTTTTTTGTTCTTTGAAAAATTGAGAATTTACAATGAAAACTAAACGAAGAAGAACTTATAATTCTTAAACAACTACTTCCTATTCTTTTGTTCTTTCACTCACACACACACACACACACACATCTATATTCAAAAACTTAGAAAAACAACAAAAGTTGTTAAACAAAAAAAATAAATAAAAGAAAATTATTAAACTAAAGTAGATGTAGCAAAAGAAATCTAACTGAAAGAAAAGAAAAATTAAAGAATGAAAACCAAAAAATAAAATCCGAAAAAAAAATCAAGTGACCGACACACATACTCAAGTAAAAGCTCTTTTCCGTGTAATTTCGTGTGTGTGTGAGTAGGTTTTTTTGCCTCTTCATTGTGGTTCGTTTATTTAAATGTTCAGTTTTTTGCCAATTGTATCGATTTCATGACGATGTCACTGGTGTTGTTTTTATTAACAACCTTATCAGCAACATCGATTTATACGCCTGCTTTTCTACAAACGTCTTTGCCTTTCTTCCGTTCTTTTCTTTTTCTTTTTATAGCTTCTTTTTTTAGGAAAAACTACAATAAAATTTATCTGCTGCCTTGAGTTCATTTTACCAATATTGAAGAATAACACTAGAAGTAATAAAAAGAATAAAATAAAATTATATAAAACATAAAAAGTCGCCTTAAAAATCTCATCGTTTTCAATTAATCTAAAAAAGCGTCCTTTATTCATTTTGTGTTAATTTTTGCTTTTTTTCTAGTATAAAAGGCGAGTGGGTAAACTTTAATTAAGGGGTCATTAAAAATATTATTTTCGTACAAAAGTACTCCCATGCAAAAGAGCAGAGAAAGGATGCTTGCTGGCATATTTTCTAGTGGGGAGTACAACACCTTTTATATTGGAAAATAATAATCTGAAAATAAATATATAGGAAAATTTTTAAAAATTCTGGGGGAGGCAACAGAAAGTCTGGAGAGGGTATTGCAGCCTCCACAATGGCCTTTCTAAGCCAACGGATGTTTCCAAAATAATTAAAAATGCAATTAAAGCTGAGCAAATTGTTACAACTAAAAAATCACAAAAAAAGAAAACAATCAGGCATGTGATGGAAAACGATTTTGAAAACGAATCGATTTTAAAACGATTTTGTTGATTTGTATAAAATTTAGTTTTTGCAAATTTTAAATTTATTAATTATTTTTTTCGAAATTCTTAATTATTATTTTATTTTTATCTTCTGGTATACTTTTCAAACCCAAATGTTAAGAGATGGGTTCAAAAATAATTCGAAAATACGATCTTTTAAAAATTGATCGTTTTCCATCACATGCCTGAATATCTTAAATTAAACTGTATTAAAAAAGAAGTTATTCTTCTCCCGGCGTTTCGCTTTTACTTTCACTTTAAGTTCACGTAAAGTCACATAACCTTTAAAGAAACATAGAAAGTAATAGAACTTGACACTTTTTTTACCGTTTTGGATTTTTTATGAATTGAGGGTGCTGTAGCTTAAGTGGTTAGCACGTTGACTACTAAGCAATGGTCACGAGTTCAAATCTCACCCGTGGCAACATCAATTTTTCTGATATGTATTAATTTTTCTTCATAATAATGCATATCACAGCGCCCTCCTTCGCCGGTATTACCACATTAGCACTAAATCGCCGGCGAAGTAAAATAATTATAAATTGGCTATGCTAGCTTCACACCAATTCGCCTAAATAACACCAGAAGCGCTGCAGTACTGTTCTAAAAATAATCATAACGTGCAATTGCAGTATTGCCGTAATCGAAGCTTTACTATCACTAACCATCTGTCTTATCTACTACTATTCCTTTCCAAAGGAAGTACCACAGTTTATGTAGGCATTAACTGCCTGAGTGGTACTTCTCTTAAAAAAAATTAATAATAAAAAATTCAATTTTTTAGACAAAAAACTGTTTTTTTCTTCGTACATTTATTTATAACTTCAAAACTGTTGCTTATGTAGATTAAAGGAATTAAAATTCCTAACTTTTTAAATTTTCAGCAAAATCGGACTAGTGGTTCTCGAGTTATGTCAACAAAAAAAAAGACCACCAAAGGTTACAATTTCCTCTATATGATAGTTACTAACTTCAAATCGATATATCTCGATTCCTAGATGTGACCCAGCGAAACGCCGGTACACGTATAACTTCTTTTTTACCGATATAACTTTCCCCGGTAGTTTGAACCCTTCCCGATCACTGACCCCTACCATTTATCTCACACTGTAATTAATATACTCACTTTATTTATAAGTAAATTTAAATTAAATTGAAAATCTTTTGGAATCCATTATATCCCGGAGGACAAAGGTAATCTAACATTCATTTAAAAATAATTTATGTATTTAAATTTTATTTATTAAATGTTTCAATACTATTACAAATTATATTCCAACTTAATTTGCCGAGCATAATGACGAAGACTTTAACTGGTTGTTGTAAAACACCCAGATTATTTGCTGGGAATCGAACTCACAACCTCCACACTGATTGATTAGCACCTACTAGCGTATCGGAGTACCCTATATTTTAATTAAAACACTAGTGTGTGGCCTAAATACGAATATCTTTCTAAAAATTAAATAAATTTTAGTTGTCTTGGTACATTACGGCTTTATTAGAAATTACCTGTTCCTGCCATATCGTGGGCGTCCTGACAATATTTTATTCGAGTTTACTTTGAAAGTAATCCAAACTATATTTTAAAACTCTTACTATATATTTTATATATTTTCTTTATAAAGAGGTACCCCTCCCTGAATATGAAGGTACCCCTTCATTTTATAAATCTTAAGATTCTAAAATTTATAAAAAGTTATAGTATT
Organism: Phasia obesa; assembly: GCA_949628195.1. Taxonomy (NCBI): domain Eukaryota; kingdom Metazoa; phylum Arthropoda; class Insecta; order Diptera; family Tachinidae; genus Phasia; species Phasia obesa. The sequence goes on from OX451216.1 coordinate 8,142,484, forward strand.
ATTGTAACGTTCTGTAAATAGTATTTTAAATATCCGCCTTTCAAAAACAAAAGGTGCTGTCAAGCATGCAGTACATTTAAATCGGTAAAATTATGTACTTTCTTCACTTTCTTTCCATTTTCTCTTGGAAATGAGATATTTTTGCGGATAAAAGGTATCCTTTATTTGAATCAAGATACAAAGGTAGCTGCTAGCAAAATATATCTTAAAATATATCCATTAGTTTTTACGTGATGCGAACACAAACAGACGGGCACACGGACAAAAATATTAAAAAATTTCTGTTTTGTATTCCATTTCAATGACTAACTGCTCCAGCAACAACATTTTCCAAAAATATGTCATGTACAGAAATGGTCTTGTTACAGTTTTATTATATTTAGAGACAGCAAATATTGCAATTATTTGAGTAACACACGCTTTCATTCCTGTAAATGCCGCGGCAGGCTTGGCAGTAGCCAATTTTCCCATAGCTCCAACGATTTTAGTCTTAAGGATTTGAATCGTTTCGTTATTATTGAATAGCATAGCATTGCTCTTATACAGCACCCCTCAATGAAAATTGTAAAGGGGTAAAATCGCAGTTCCGAGGCAGCCCATTGACATCGCCAAGACGGCTGATAATACGATAACGACACTTAGTGTACAAAAGCTCGATTGTTTGATGAGCTGGGTGAGATTCTGAGTGCGATATCCGTTTTTGCAATTTAATTTATTGTATCTTCAATTGTAATGAAACTAGCTAAATTATACTGAATTAGCTATCCCCGGTGCGCTTCGTTTCACTGATCCACAAAAAATACAATAAACACTTGAATGAAAAGTACGGCCAACCTTTAAGTCGCAAACGCACGCTATTCTCACAACAAAAATGTTTCAGTTTATATGCAGGGTACAACGCCCACTGTTCCCAATCAAACTGTTTTTTGCTAGACTATGCGTATTAACGCGATAATAATTTTTTACTTTGTGTGGGAGGTACCACTCCCACTATCCTAATCCAGTCTGTTTTTTGCTAGATTATGCTCATTAGTATGAGGGTTACTTGTGCAAATTCACATATTGTAGTTCTCTAGATGCTAAATAATTATATTTCACTTTATATGGGAGCTACCACGCCCACTGTCCCAAACCAGTCTGTATTTTGCTAGACTATGCACATTAGTATGAGGGTTACTTGTGCTAATTTTCAAGACTCTATCTACTGCAGATCTCTAGTTAGATGATAATAATTGTTAACTTTGTATGGGAGTGGTGGCCCACTATTTAAAAAGACATGTGTGTTTGAGCATTTATGAAATGATTTATTTTATTAGTTTCTATTTAAAAGTGAATAAATGACAAAAAATTTTGTTTTCCAAGTAAGTGCTCATTTATGAGAATTTACAATTTTATAGAGATATAGAACTTTTAGTTGGCATTACTTTTCAAGATGGCGACCGATTTAACAGTTGTCAAGTGATTTATTCTCAGTTTTGTTTGGCAATTCATCATGAATAGACTCACGCCTGAACAACGCTTGCAAATAGTGCAAATAGGGCTCAAAACGAGATTACCGTTGTTCCCGATTATCATAAGCGAATTTTGTTTAGCGATGAAGCGCCCTTCTGGTTAAATGGCTACTTCAACAAATAAAACTGCCGCATTTGGAGTGAAGGTAATCCTCAAGTGTATCTCGAAACACCGTTACATTCAGAAAAACTGACTGTTTGGTGCGCTTTATGGGCTGGTGGAATCATTGGTCCGTACTTTTTCAAAAACGATGGTGGCCAGAACGTTTTTGAAAATGGTGATCGGTATAGAGCCATGATTACTAACTTTTTCATTCCTGAATTGAATAACCTTGATGTCCAGGAGATGTGGTTTCAACCAGACGGCGCAACATGTCACACAGCTCGTGCCACAATAGATTTATTGAAAGACACGTTTGGTGACCGCCTAATTTCACGTTTTGGACCTGTGTATTGGCCTCCAAATTTTTGTGATTTAACACCGCTAGACTACTTTCTGTGGGGCTATGTAAAGTCATTGGTCTATGGGGATAAGCCACAAACGTTGACCATTTGGAAGACAACATTCGCCGTGTTATTAACGATATACGGCCACAAATGTTGGAAAAAGTCATCGAAAATTGGACGTCCAGATTGGACTACATCCGCGCCAGCCGTGGCGGTCATATGCCAGAAATCATATTTAAAATGTAATGCCACAAGATTATCTTTCGGATAAATAAAATTCATGTGAATCGAATAATCCATCGTTGTTTTATTGCAACTTAAAGTTCTATACCTCTATAAAAAACACCCTTTATCTGTGTGGGTATATGTATATGCACACATTCTGTAATGTGCAACTGCCGGTGTATGCAGTAACAAAATGTTTTAGAAATCTTATTTATGAGAAATTTCATACATGAACCCTAATAAATGAAAATGCTCATATATAAAAAGAAAAAAATTACAAATATTTATGTAAAAGAGCATTAAAGAGAATCAGTAAATTAATTACTTTTCACAAATGAATAATATCGACATTCTTTGTTTTTCATCGTTCATATATGTATGCTAAAAAAAAACAAACAGTTACACTCATTCATATGTGATCGTGAGCAGAACATTTTTTGTTGTTCACTTATGACCGTGAAAAAAATATAAAATTTCACAAATTTAATTTATGAGAAATATCATAAATGTTGGAATTTCAACACTCATAAATGAAAAATTCTGAACCTTGCTATTATCTCGTATATCCTTAGAAGTAGTCCGACATCGAATACCGTAATCTCACAAAGAAATATGACGAATAATTTTAATCGATCACGAATTTGATCATTCAGAACCTTTTTTGAGTTATGCTGGCTACCTCTTTTATTTTTGATATAACGGTTTATCCAGAGAGAATTCAAAAAATGTTTCTTTTGGGCTGAGAACTCTGTCATCACATGTATTCTAATTTATTGCAAAAAAAAAGCGATGCCGCAGAAAAAGCATTGAATTGTATATGGAAATTGTTTTCATCGACCCCATTTATGAAGTCAATTTCTGCCTTTTGAAGCCTTTTAGAATTTTTGGTAAAGTTTTATGAACCAAATAATTTGAGTAGAGAAATAAAAGTATTTAACAAACACCGAACGTAATATAATAAAATTCTTTATAGCCTTTAAAAATGCAAATCTACTCGCACAAAAAATACATCAAGAAGAAACCCAATCAGTCGGCTAGTCAATCAATAAAGATTAGTTTAACATTCCCCCATTGTATTAAGAAAAAAATTAAGACAGTCACTCATTTTCTTACGTATTACAAAGTGTATTTAAGTAACCGCCATTCTACTTGAATGGGTTTTAGTAAATTTTCTTATTCTCTTTTTCCTGTAGAAAAAAAAGTGTTCTGGGAATATGGTTTGTAGTGCAGTGTAAAAATTATAATGAAACCAGCTCTCTTAGTAGTCTCGTCACCTTTTTTAATCTTTTTAAGTGAATGTCTTTTGAATTTTTTTTTTTTTTTTCTTTCTTTGTCGATTGTATTTTCATTTTGTAAAAGTGTTCTTTAGGAATGTTCGATCTTTGAAGAAAATGTGCACTAAATGAAATTATAAAATTGTAAAATGATGTAATAAATGGTGTTGAGTCAACAAAACCACAATGTTTCCAAACTATTAACAAATAAATTTATTTATTTCTACTTTAACATGTCCATAAACCAAGAAACACCCACGCATTGAGTAAATATTAGAAAATAATATTTTAACTTTTTTTTAGTCGAAATATATTAGTTACTTTCGTTCCTATAAGGGGTATAGGGTCTCAGAAGGTTTCGGTAATCATTTGGTTTAAGATAAATAGCTGATTGGGCTTCTGCATCCGATCCTGGAACTTGGCTGCCAGCATTGCCTCCACGCGGGCTAGCTTAAAAACTTAATTTGATGTTTGTACAGCGAGCCGCTTGTTAAAAGATCTGACGACCACTTCCAGCCACCTCTGACATGGGAAACAGATGATGGAAGTAAATGGCCATAAGTTATTAAAGACGCCAATTGCTCGCCTTGTCGTTTCCAGTCTCGTGGAAACGACAAGGAGACTGTAGGCCCTCTGAGACTCGCCACTCGAAACCGCTGATTGCCCGCGACTGCCTCAGCAGCTGCTCTACAAATCTACGAAACTTTTCACTATCCGGAACCTGTTGATGCGCCCGATAGCACACAGCTGTGCTTCCCCACAACTTAAGGAAGCACGACAACACACCGAGCGATCAATACAAATTTTCATCATTCCACTAATTCCAATTGAAGAAGACAGTGATGCATAGTCGTCAATAGAGATTTGATCTGATCTGATTATCTGATCTGATTTATGAAGAAAATAACGAATTTAACAAATTTTAAGTTGTGACTGTTTATATTTTAGTGTGTGATATGGCCATAACATATTTGTCTCAGTTGCCGATTAATTTTAATTGCAAGTTTTGCTCCCTAAACAAAAATATCTATGCCAGGGTGAAAATGGTTGTAAACATAATTTAGCTTGGAATGCACACTTTTATTCATTTTAAGCCCAGACCAATTCTTGATTTAATCAGACCTCTAAAAATGCAGTCAGATCAAGAGAGGTAATGCTTAGTACCTGGCAGATACTGATTCGCTTGCTACCCAAAGGACAAAAAATACTTTATATAAAAATTATCTTCGTGCTAAAGTTCTTGCTGCTCGGCAATATAGTAAGAGCCTTTAGTAAATTGTGAAAAGAGTAAAATATAATGCTAGTTCGTTCCTCAATTACGGCTCCTTTTAAAGGTGATCCGGTGATAACCTTCTAGATAGTAAATTTGCAAGTAGTTCTTGTTTGCCATAAAGCATTTAAGCAACACCGCCCGCACTCGCCTGAGTATAAGTTACTATGCCAAAGATATTCTTTAAAGCGCGTGCAGTTAAAAAGGTTTTAGCAGATATCAATATTAAAAAGTCTCGAAACAGTGTTCTTCGATGCTAGCGCGCCCGTTAGAAACCCTTTTCAGTACCTTGTCCAATGGTATTGAAAGGTTGCCAATCCCTATCCCTGACAATTACCAGCCCAGTTTGTTGTGAACTTTCTAAAATGATTGAAATTATGAAACATTTTTATCCTGTGAATTATTTGAAGTCCAACAGTTCACTAAGCAATCGCCAGTATGGTTTCCTAGGTGACGCTCTACAGTTAACTCGCTAGCGTTCCTTTCGGCAAAATTCTCTCACTCCATATATAAATTCCCGAAAGTAAGGTAATAGCTCTACAAACTATATTTCCAAGGCGTTTGTTAGAGTGTAGCATGATGCACTTCTATCAAAATTTCTTACTTTGGTGTCGGTGATAACTTTTCCCGATATGTATATATCGAATTTTCTCAGTGATCGCAGTACATGAGTAGTTCTAGATGGGATTTCATGAAAAGAGTTTAAATTAAAAGAGGGCACCAAAAGACTCTTTTCCTTCTCCTGTCCTACTTCTTATTTTTCTAAATGACATTCTTTGTCTTTCAACTCTACCTACTCTTTCGCATATGAGAGCGGCCTAGGTTATTCGTATTCTTTCACTAATAAACCGAGCTAGTTGGAGATGGAGCCAAGAAGCAAAACATGAATGTTATGCTTAATCACGATCTCACAATAATCATTGAATGGGGTCGTGTGAATAGAAGAGTAGATTTAAATGCTCGTAAGACTTAATATTGCATTCTTACGAAAATTATGCTTCAACTCTTATTATAGGTAATATGGGGGTAATCAATTACATGACAATTACAACTAAACTTACAGGTAATGTGTATTTGCTTATTCCTAATTATACAGTTTAAGTAATCGTAATTCAAATGAGGGACTAAAGTCAATTACAATTACACATTACATATAATTGTAATTCGAAATATTCAATTACAAATTAAAAGTAATTGTAATTGTAATTAGGCAATAATCACTACTTGCAGTTGAACAAAATTCAATTATTTTCTTAGCAATTTTCAATTACATGTAATTATAATTGAATATTTTAAATTAAAATTACATGTAATTGCAATTAAAATTTTTTAATTAAAAATTACAAATAATTGTAATTTTTCAATTACAAATTACATGCAATGTGTAATTGAAAAAATCTCAATTATAATTACAAACACTTGAATGTAATTGTAATTAAAAAATTACAATTACACTTACATATTGCGTAATTGCGTGTGTAATTAATTACTAACTGTAATTGACACCCCCCAATTCTGATAAATATTAAGGAAGCGGAAGCTCTTAATGTATTTGGCATTAAAATTCAGTGTGATTTTCGATGGATTAAAAACTTGTTTCAAGTCTTTAGCGAAGCTTTTAAGTGACTCGGTTTTTAAAAACCGTGTCAAAGATACTTCACTCCAGCCTATATTCTTTATTTTTAAATCACATATCCGACCTAATTTGGAATAAAATGGACTACAAATCTTAAGAATGGGCCGGCGCTCCAATTTTTATATTGGAGTTACTCTACCGCATACATGAGTGAGTGAAGAAGTTCATTAGCGACAGTATCGTATCGAGCTTCCACTCACTTGAGCATTGACGCAATGGAGGTTATATTTATTTGTTTTATCTTTATTTTATTGGTTTGCGTTCTAATGAAATTAAGGAACTTGTATTCAACACACGCACGTTTTTTCGTTTAACACGCTTTTCTATGCATTTCGTGTATAGCATAAGCTCCTAGCAGAGGTCTATTCTGTCAATTTCAATGTACAACAATTTAAATCAAATGTCCAAAAACTCTAGTCCCTCTATCCTCCTTCCTGCAACCTAACTTCATAGTTCCGAAGCAATTTTATTAAAAAAAAAAAAAATCAAGGGTCAACAATGTAAGGCAAAGTAATGCAATCTACAAATCAAAATAGTGATACGATAACAACTATAGTTTAGCCGAAATAAATGTTGTAAAATCAAAAACCTGTTAAGAGTAACCAAAGGTTTTTTGTCATTTCCTATTAACTAAACCTGACATTGACATTTCTATTGAAGTTCGCAGTGAATCGAAACTAAATATAAATTTTGAAACGAGAACAAAATACAATACACAAAAAAAAAGAACTTTCCGATTATTTTCTATTTAATTTTAAGTGTAAATAAAAAAAGTAAATAAAAAGCAAGAACCCACCACCAATGTCCCTGTTAAGCTGATAAGCCTTTAAGGCACAACACCTAAAGGCAGTTCTAATAAATAATCAATTCTTCGATCTCTTACGAGACTTAATTACTTAATAAATTTTTACAATCCGAAAAAAGAATTATTACAGCCTTATTGTTTAACCGGCATTTTAGAAATTTTTTGACTTCGGCATTTTGGGCATTTTCCTCATATTCTCCCCTCTAGATGCGAGTTTTGAAAATAGACATAGACTATCGATGTTTCAAGCTTAATTGAAATCGGGTAAATGCGTAACTGATGAACAGGCGAATAACTTCAAAAGGATCAATAATATACAGTGGGTGACAATTTAATGAAAACTTTTTGAAAACTTTGTTCCGCATTTTTATTACTTAATAACAAAATTTTTTTTAAATAGATAAACTAAGCATTTTCTTTTTATAGGATTGCCACGCCCACCGTTGAATGGTCGCTCATTTTTTTTTTCTTAATTACGAATAATACGAAGACAGTAAGATAAATCCGTAATTTGTGTAGATCCCGCTTTAGTATCTTTAGAACAACTCTGCTCCCGTTAACTGTTCTCTATTATGGATTTGCTGATGCGTTTTGAGGAAACGTCGTCTATTATCACGTTTTTGACAGCCCTTAAAAGTTGACAAATTGAGCGAAATGGAAAAAAGAAAATTTCCTAAGCTGATTATAGATTATTCTGTTTCGATAAATACCCCCGCTGAAACCGAATGGTAACTCTGCATTATCAACTTTAATAGATACGACCACACCGGTAACTCCCGGTCCCGTACCAGCACAAAAGACGCTAATATTCATGTTCCTCAAAACAGATTACCATATCAGAGATAGTCGATGAATCCATTGAGTCCATTGGTCAATCGGAGAATGAAAGTACGTGAACAGGCTGAGGCTATAGGCATCCTCATCATCACATTATGCACAAATATTTAGAATATTTTTCCAAGTTTTTTTTTTCGTTTAAAAAAGCGCTTAAGTTTCGTTAATGTGAATAACACATAAATAGGTTAGTTATCGAAGAGTATAACATTATATATTCCTCTATTAAAAAGTGCCCAAAAAGAAAACAAATCCATTACTGAGAAGCAGAGTACGAAAATAAACAAAAATAAATGTTTGCTTTGCTTTCGTTTTGTTTTGTTCTTTGCAGTGAGTAAAACAACAACGGAAACAGAATCAGAATCAGAAAAAATGAGTTGTCATGTAGTTTTTTTTATTGTTTTTGGTAATAATTCAACATTGATTTAAACGTACTCAGGTAAAAAAGAAAACCATAGGAACAAAACAAAAACGTTTTGAGACAAGAACCTTTTGCAAACGTTTGCTAAATGATTCGGACCTTATGGTAGAGAATATATCAAAGCGGCATACAACTTTTTTACCTTTAAGAGCTACGTTTCCTCTATTTGTTCTTGAAAATTAGATATTTTTGCAGAAAAAAAGTGTTCTATATTTGAACAAAGATACTAACGTACCTCCTCACAAATTTTTTTTTTAAATTCATTGAGTAGTATTTAAGTGATGCGAACACAGACAGACGGACAGACAGAAAGAAATTCCAAAAATTTCTGATTTGTATTACATATCGGTTACTAACTTATACAGCAAGAAAATTGTCAAAAAATATTTCATATACAGAAATGGTTCGGCTACAGTTTTATTATATGTACAGATTATTATTCATATAATTTAATATAATATAAATAAAATAAAAATTATATTGTCAAATAACAAATAGTCCAATAATAGTTCCAATTTACACTATGACTTTGTAATTTGGATTTTTAATTATTTTTATTTTAAAGCCGGTAATGATGGTACGTTTTCATTTAAACGATGGATACTGAAAATTTAAAACTTAAAGCCTGGTACTCTGTTCAGTTTTATATGCGGAATACTGTCAAACTACATACATAAAAAAATTTTTATGAAAAAGTCATGAAAAAATGTTGCAGAAGTAGTACTCTGACTGTCGAAAAATATGAAATGTTTCTGGCAACATTTTATCAAAACTGTGAAATAAAGCAAATGAGCATTATTTCATGTGGAATTTTTTGGTAAAATTGTTTGTGGAAAATATTTTAAAACAATGTGGTATATTTAATAGCAATAAAATCGTAAAATTCTTCCTAATCGCGAGATAGACACCACATTTAAATATTTCAAATTTTCCTTGTGAAATAATAGATGTTGCCCTCATTTTCCACAAATTCGAACAGAGTACTAGGATTAAAGCAAAATATTCGTTGAATAATTTGAACTAAATAGAATGCAAGTGAGAAGTCATTACTAATTTATATCACCTTTGGTTTCATAAATACATACTTACAAAACAAATCAAACGCCTACCAATAAAGATTACACAGTGCAACAAATAAAAACTTTTCGAAAAATTGTATTGGTATGTTCACAAAAGTTGTTCAGTTTTATAGTGGCTGCAATTTTTGCATATATTGTTAGTGAAAATTTAGGAAAAAGCTATGCTGAAAAATGTAAAAAATATATCAAGAATAAATTATTTTTTGGCCTAAAATAGCATTTATTTAGGGAATCTTTAGCTACATTATTGCCAAACAAAGTTAAACGATATCACCTAGATATTAGACACAAATTGATGACACCTTTTTGGAAGGGCCCATCAATTTCGAAACTGAGAATAGGGTTTTACTACACTTTGCTAGTAGAATCATACCTACACTGTCAAGTCCGTGTAGTTATTTTTCACTATTTCTCTGTGTTATTAATATCATGCCTATATTAACAAAAAAAACATGTGAAAAGTTGATTGGACACATCTTTTCGTTCGTAGAAACTATTTGAAAATTAATATTCGCCTGTTATTGATGGAAAAAATTTTTTATGAGAATTATAATTATCTCTTCGGGCTGTTATGGTCAGTTATTTGTTTCCAAATATAAATAATAAAATAAGATCATTTTACAATTTTTCCCAACGTTTCGTTTGTTTTTTGCAAACTTCTTTAGGAAAATATTTTATTATAAAATCTAGCAAAAGAATAATTACATGTTTAATTTACATCGCAGATGTACTTACGATTATTTCGTAAGCATTATAAATGATTTTTCATATTTAATTTATTTTTAATAAATTTTTTTTCTATATCATGGCACATTAATCAGGTAGCCTCACTACGAAGGGGAAATATTAAAGCGACAAGTTTTAATTTTTTTTATATGGAGTTTGATAGTTCAACTTCCATTTAAGGGGAAAAATTGTACTTTTAACTGTCAAAGTCTATATAAAAAAAAATTATTATTTTCGCCTTAATATTTCCCCTCCATAGTGAGGCTACCTGATTAATATGCATTGTTCTAAATTATAAAATTTTATTCATTGTTATTAAAAACTAATTCTTCGAAAAATTTTTAATTGAATGACATTAACAAATAATAAAAAAGTTTTTCTTTTCTATTAATAAATTTATTGCTGCAGAACATTGTACAAATAGAACGGATGATAAGATAAAATGCAGTGACTACTAAATAAATATTCTTATGCATCAATAACAAAAAGTAATACAAATTGACTAAAATTAGTTTTATAATTTTTACATTTTTACAAATCATCTAAAAACACACACACACATACACCTACTAACAATAGACGTCAGTCTGTGGGGCTGCTTGCTCAAATGTATTCATAATGTTGTGTGTGTGGGTTACAACCCTTGTTGCCTTTTTTTGAAATTAGGTTAGCATTTAGTCGAAAACTATTTATTTTTTGCTTTTTTTGCTTTTTTTTATTAGTTATCTTGAGCAAAAAAAGAACATTCAAAACATATTTTTCCATTTTGCCAAAGTGCGCAGAAGTCAAAACTACATCAGAGGTAGTGAAAGAAAATATACTAAAATTACAACTACAAAGTATAAACAACTAAATGACAACTTAAGTGTCAAAAGAAAATTCATGGACTTAAACTGGTTTCATATAGATGACAGATAACAAGCACGAGAACAAGTGCAAGAAAAATTTTTTTTTTTTTTTTTTGGTAAACATAAAAAAATTACACTGTAGGCGTATTAATAGTAGTGTATAAAATATATACTATATATCTACATACCCAACAAACAAGCCCGTACAATTTCAAATTGCGAAAGATTTGATATCAAACTTGTACATAAATGATAAACCTTTCCAATTAATTTAAAAGTATGTATTAGCTTTCTTAAGAAAAAAGGAAAATATTATTCTCAAATCGAGAATGAATTATTCTCAAATATCTTTCAAATGTGATTAAACAAGTAAATGTGAAAACTGGCATTAATTTATTTAGTTTTATTTCAACTGTATATATTTTTATTTTTAAATTTATATAAATTAAATTTTTAATCGATTTTGATAACATATCGCACTTTATCAACAACAGGGTATTAACTTAAAATTTTTAAATTTTCACTTTTTGCGAGAAATCAATCAACAAGATCAATATCCACCTGCTGTAAAAATTTTAACGTATTCTTATTAATCTTTTATCTCGAAACCCGCATATGAGACCATTTTCGTGATAATGTCTCGAGTACCTTTATATCAACATAAAGTTATTACTTTTTTGGCAATAATTGCCAAAAAATTAAAAGAAAAACAGTGTAAATATATTTTCAAATGGAATTTGCTTACTATAATATGTTCGGATTTTTTATTAATCTTAAAATGTACTGCCGGTTTCATAATGTCAAAAGAATTCGTTCTTTCGTACAAGTACATTCAAAACAAAAACCATATTTTTGAATTTGTTTTTCTTTTAAATATAATTGTAGGAAAGAACGAACTCTGTCGACATTGTGAAACAGGCCCGTAATCACAAACAGTTTTTTACCTTTACTGAAAATTTTAAAATTTTGAGTTAATACCCTCTTGTTGATTAAGTGCGATATATACAGTTGCAAGCATTAAAAGTGCAACTCTGGGCTAAAAATGTTTTGATTGCTTTTGTTTCATATTGACGGTGAGCAATTCTGTTTTCAATAGGAGGTTTATTATTTTAATATTTGCTTTAAGATTCAACAAACTAGTTTCTTTTACACAAAATTTATATTTGTTTTATGTTTTAATTTTTTATTTATATTTTACACACTTCGTCGGCGTCCTTACAATATTTTGTTTGACTTTGCCTTGAAAGTAGTCCACGCTTAATTTTAAGACTCTTAATTTTATACTGCTTTAGATATGGTTTATGTATTTGCTCTATATATAGAGGAACCCATCCCTGGGTAATTACTCGAACACATAGGCTTTATATATAATTCTAAAAAAAAATATATATAATATTCCAAAATTATTGTAGGGTGCTGTAAATAAAGTCCAAAATTTGAATTTTTACAAAAACTAAAGGTGCTGCCAAGTTTTCAGTATTATTTAATCGGTAGAAATTTATCTTTATTTCTCTTGGAAATGAGATATTTTTACGGGAAAATTTATACCATATTTGAACCGAAGTTACTAAGGTATATATCCACACAACATTTTTTCCGCTTAATAACTGCACCATCAAGAAGTAACAGTTTTGTAAAGTATTTGTTTAAGGACTCATTATTGTATTTTTATAAATCTCTTGGAAGCAACATTAATATTAAATGTTGCAAAAAACAAAATCTCATATGTTTTTCTCAAATCAAGATCAATTTGTGTAAAAATTTCATAGTTTCAAAATCTAATAAAAATACCCTAACATTTTAAACGCTTGACTTTGTGTTTGCTGGGTAAAAGATGGATAGTGTATTTGTTAGTCACTTTACGATGTGATTCCAAAAATACATGAAAAATAATGTAGCATACTGTTAGGCGTCGCAAGCAAGGTATATACAATTTTTTTTAAGTACGTAGGTCATCATACATACAGTGTGTCAAGATAACGTTTTGACATGGTGAAAAAAGTTTTGGTTTTGACTTTTATAATAGAAAATGTTTTTTCCTTTTTTATTTTAATTATTTTTTTTTAATAAATAAATTTTATCTATATGTGCACCGGTCTATGAAAGGGTGGCTTATGACTCAAAAACAAAATTTCGAAAAATTAGCTGTTAGATAGAAGATAAACAATGCATTTTGTCAGTTTCTTAGTATTTTTTCTTTTGCATTATGGATAGCGACGAAGAAAACTACTTAATACTGCTAAATAAATATTTTTTGTACAAAACAGCTTTTTTTTGGGAAAATCGTTTTTGCAGCGTTCAATCCTGTTTTTAAATTTTTCAATTCCATTTATTATCTTCATTTGGATAATCAATAAAATTCTGGATTTTCAATAAAATTCTGTTTTTCTTTTATTTGTGCTCTTCTTTCTCTACATTTTTAGTACATTTCTAAGCAAGTTAGGACTTTCTAGTTTTCACCACGTGAAAGAGCGTCTCAAAAACTATCGAAACCAAAAAAAATGTGGAAAAAATTTTTTTTTTTGAGTCATAAACCACCTTTTCATAGGCCGGGTCACATATGTTAAATTCCAAATAACATTCAAAAAAGAAACCCCAGAACAAAGGATAAAAAACAAGATTAAAAAATACTTAAAAAATACTTGCGGAATTTTTACATAATAAGAAATTATGAAAAAACTGCGATGAATATGGAATCAGTAATTTGTATGGCAACCATGGGCATCAATCAAGGCTTGCAGACACCCCCTTTGATAAACTAATTTTTACACACATTCCGCCAGAATTTTATTCCATTTTTCCAAAATTACAGCTTTTAACTCATCTTGACTTTAGGAACGCCTCTTAGCAACGTTTTTTTTTTTTTTTTCATATAAGCTCACAAATTTTCAACTGGATAAATAAGTCAGGACTCTGAGCTGGAGTATACAGCACTTTTCTACATATATAGAAAATTACGACTTTATCATAAGAGCCTTATGTTTGAGCTTATTACCCTGCTAAAACTTGAAATTCGACTTTTTATCAGTATAAATTCTATACTTATTGACCCTACAAATTAGATGACCAAGTAATATATTCAGGTACTGATTCGCAACCATTGTGTTCACAATAAAACAAATTAATCCAACTCCCTTACTAGATATGGACCTACAAATCATTGCAGAAAGTTTTCCAACATTTCTTACTGGAATTATGTTACGCCTTTCTACCGCTTTTAGGAGTTTTTCCATACTCTATTGGGCCCACCGTAATAGAAATGCAACATCTTGATCGCTTCGTAAAATATAACGACATCCCAGTAGACGACAAGTTTGGAAGTATGTGTTACAGCAATAACAATCGTCTTTATTTGTGTTGCGTGGTAAGCAATGGTTTCTTGCAACCTACTTCTGATGAATATCCGCTCTATTTAAAGACTTGGGCTACCATTTCGTGGCAGACTGTCACGCTACACTACATCCTTCTCTTAGTTAACTTAAAAGTGTTCTCGTGGATACCAAAGCGTTTTCGCGTACCTTCTTCTTACCACACGTTCTGTTTTTCAAAATCTTGCGATGGTGGCCAGTTGAAAGCTCTATTTTTTACAACTTGAAATATTGTAAATAGTTAGCTTTGTTAGTTAGCGCACTATCAAATATTGGTCCCACACTGGAACCTTTGTGTCATTAATTAGTAATGGGGTTCATGTAGCTGCACACATTTTCCCCATACATACGCATTTAAAAAAACATACATACGCATAAAAAAAAACTCTATATAATATCTTATTATGTATTAAAAAAGTTATGTTATACTTATGATTTTCATTTTCATAGAAATATAGAAATTTTTTTTAAAAATTTTATTCAAAATCTTTTCTGTACAAATATTTTTTTGAACGTGTTTTTACAATTTTTTAAATTTTTTTTAAAATATTTTTTGAAAATTTTTAAAATTTAGGACTTTCCTGCAATCTATATTGAGTTAGAATGGTCAGACTAAAGAAAAAAGATCCTTCAAATATATTCCTGATATTGACCCCCATGTACTCCTGGTACTACCCTGTGGGTCCATTGGCTACCTCTATGTGTATTGCTTTCTATTAAGGTCTCTAATATAAATCAAAGCAGAAAAACCCTACCAACTTAAAAACAAACAAAAATTGCTCCTCGCAGGGGATTATTGATCCCTCGAGATCTGTATGCACTGGTCGCGGTCTAATATTTATTAAACAAAAAAAAAGCGAAATAGAATCATTACAACCGCAAAAAAAATAAAAACATAATGTTACTCTATATACACACATACACCCAGTTCTGTTTTTACACGGTTTTGATTTAACACGGTTTGAAAATATATCATTTGGGCTTAGATTTTATTTGTAAAATTTAAGTTTAGCGAAATATTTTTATATCAAAAATTTAGAGGAATTCCCTTTTTGTGCATACAAACATTTATACTTGTTAGAGCAATTGAAATGTGTTAATGCATCTCTAAAATATGACGTCGAAAACTACAAATTAAAAACAACAACGTAAAGCCATTTCTTTAGAAAACAAAATTGAAATTTTAGATCGCCTTCGAAATGGAGAAGGCTCAACATTTCTTAGCAAAATGTTCGGTTTCAACGAAGCTACAGTAAGAACTATAAAAAAAATTAAAATTCAATTAGTCAATCTTTGATTTCTGAAACGAAACTATCTATTAAGTCTTCATCATACACTAAAGATGCAAATAAACGGTGCAAATACACTTTATTGGGTATGTTCTGTAATCCGAAACCGAGTGAAATAGAATCCGAATGAAATTTTAAATTGTCATAACTTTAAATCTTACAACATTTTGATATTATTTTTTATACATTTGAGTAAAGACCATTCACATAACTTCCTTGATTGCTAATGTTTTAAAATAATAGGCGCAACTAAGTTATATATTTCTGTAAAAATCCATTCGGTTTTAATTTCAATTTCACTCGGTTTCGGATTACAGAGCATAGCCGTATGTGTACATGCATATACATCTGTGTTCTTTAAAAAATCTCGTTTTTTATAATAGGTTTTATACCTATTTTTGTATATGATCAATGTCTTTTTTTACACGGTTTTTTTTTAACGGATTTTTCTGGAACCAATATACCGTGTAAAAACAGAATTAGGTGTATATTGAAATATTGATTTTTTTTTTCGAAAATTGTTTGTACAAAGTTTTGCAAAGATTTTTTATTAAAATAATTTTTTGAAAATTTTTTGTAAAATTTTATTCCAAAAATTTTTTTCAAAAACTTTTCTATAAAAATACATATCTTTTTGAAAATGTTTTGTAAATATTTAAATTTTTTTGTTTTAATTAGTTTTAAATAATGTTTTTTTATTTTAATTTAGAACCTTCCTACAATCTATATTTAGTTAGAATGGTCAGACTAAAGCATAAAAAAAGTCCTTAAAAAAACTTCCTCATATTGACCCCCCATTTGTTGTTTAACTACTCCCGATTACCAGTGAGCACCCTGTCGGACTATTCGCTACCTCTATATGTATTGCTTTCTATTAAGGTCTTTAGAACGATATAAAAATAAAACAAATCTCGTTGTTTTTGTAGTTGGAGGACCATAAAATATCCAAAAACTATAGTGTTTTTGTTGCAGTGTTCTTTACCGTAATAAACTCTCAGATTTAAATGTGTGTGTGTGTGTGTGTGTGTGGAAATTTACTAAAAATTAACATTCAAAACATTAATTTATTTTTTGCGAGATTAAAGCTACGTTTTCCTTTCTATTCATTGTTTGTAGAAAGTTTTTTTATTCGTTTATTTATTTATTTATTACGTACGATGGTATAAAAAAAGGTATTCGTTTGTTCAAAGCATGTATGTTGATTAGTACCTTTGGCTTGTATGAATTTATAATCGTACATCTTTTGTATTTAATATACTTTACATGCATACATTTTTTATACGAATATATTTTCTGGGTCGCTCGGTCCAACTGAATGTATGCCGGAGACTACTTGTCTACATTGAAATAAGTGAATTTTTGTGCAGTTGTTTATAATAAAAAGTTTTTGTAGAATAAAAAAATAATACCTACTCCAAACAAATAAGTAAAAAATAACACTCACACATACATATAAACAAAAATTAATACATATACATACATACATATTAATTCACAGTGTAGCAGGCCAACTAGGGTATTTATTACAATTCAACATAAAAGAAAAAAAAAAGAAAAATAAAACACTCACCACTCAAACAATTTGTTAGTGTGTGTATCTGTATAAAAGTATTCATTCCATTTGCCAGATAAACTAGAGAGATACCATTTGTCAAATACGTCCAATATACAAACATGTTAGTGTCCTGCTATAGAAAAGGAAAATGGTTAGAACCTTTTCAAATTGTCTTTATGTTGCCAAGTGGCACATTTATTATGGAATTGTTTTCGTTTTTTTTTTTTTTTTTTTTTTATTTAGTCATGTCATTAAATTAATAACATTTATTTCTGGATTGCAAAGAACTACTACTTAAGTACTTATCGTACAAATTTAAATGAAAAAAAAATCTGTATTATATTGTTTCATTGTGTAGTTTAATAACAAATACAAACTGTTTATATCAAATTTTACTTCTATTTAAAGCCAACTGCAGTAGAAGTATAACAAACTTTGCTACTCGTTCACGCAATTGTGATTTATAAAACTTTGACAAAAGTGTGTTTCAAGCATCATTAAACTTATTTATGTTGAAATATTAAAGGAATTTCTTAGAATAATTATAAAGAATGATGTAGAAAAATGCGTTAAACAATTGACACAGTTCCAAAGTTTTTCTTTTATTTGCAGGTAGACAGATTTGTTTTATTGTTCAAAATTCTACTGCGGTTGTCGGGCATATACAATGACAGAATTCATGAGGCTACATTTTGTTGTTTTATGTAACTTAGTAAAAATGTAAAAAACAAATCTAATCTGATTGCATAATACAGTTTAACGTGGTTATAACGAACGTTTGTTTATTAAAATTAATATGTTTATATAAAGCGCGTTCTAGAGCCTGATTTATATCAAAGAGACCTGTAGATCTCCAGATAAATATTTTTTGCAAAGTAATTTCATTAAAAAATTAATTGAGCTTTAAATTAAAGCTAATAAAATCCTTAATTTGTTCTAACAATTTGTTCTGTATTATTAAATTGATTTTAATACCCCTTATTCTTTTTCCCCTACAGTATTTGGTGTTTACTAGAATTGTGTAGTTCATGAAAGTCTTAGTTCAGTTGAACTCATCACTCAACTGACCTAAGTGAGCTGATCACCACCCTGACTCATATCAGCTCCTTAATTCAGTTCAGCACCTTAGTTGAGTTTAGCTCCTTAGATTAGACCAGCTCATTAGTTTACTTCAGATCAAAAGTAATCTTAGAAATAATGATAGTAAAAACTATTATTTTTGGGATTCCGCAGACAAACGATAACAAAATGTTTTTGCTACAATGTATGTTAGCGACTTCCATCTCTGGAACCGAAATAGGTAGACTCATAAAGTTTTCACAGAAGGTGTACTGCTATAACAACAAACACAGTGCAACACGGAAAAAAATAACCATATACGGACACCACTACGCAAAAATGAAAAATTTCCTGGCTACCTAAGCGCTACCTAAACGGTGTTAAGAATCATTCCTAGGAAGTTGATATGTTCTAGAAAGTTGTTTATTGAGATCTTAGGTTCATTTCTGTAGTTGACTGTTTCCTTAAATTTTGAACGGTTTGCTACCTATGGACCTGAACAGGGTTGTTTGCGATTTTGACCTTGAAGATGAAGTTTTTTTGATTTTATATGTTAACAATTTTTGTTCTTTATGACAAGAGCTACAACTTTGCCTCATAGAGTATATCAAAATTTCAAACGGTTTGCAAAATATGAGCTTGAGGAAATTATCATTTTTTTGCAATAATGACATCGAGGCCTCACATCTTTGAGGGCCCATAAAAAAACCTGGAGGACTTTGGGCAAAACTGGGAGGCAGGGGTTTTTTTTTTGGTCTTTTATGACGTAGTGGTGCCCGTATATGGTTATTTTGCCATGACTAAAAACTTACACAGTGTGAAATACTAAAAATTAAATGGTGATCAATGGTGAAAACGTGGTTTTAACATATATGTCCTTATTTTTTTAAACCGCAGTAGGCAGACTCTGGAAATTTACACAGTTCACTTGAAACTGTCTTGGCCATATAAACAATTATAAAAAAGAAGTCTTAAAATAAAGGGGGTTCCGACAGTAACGTTATATGTATGTATATGGTTGTTTTTTGAAATTTTCACAGAAGGGGTATAGCTATGGCATCTATAACTGACCTACTGAGCAAATGAACAAATGAAGAAAAAGTGCGGCAAAGTGATCTGATCTAAAAAGATCACTCACTTTCATGAACTAAAAAGCACAACTCTAGCATTTATCCATGTGTCTCCTTCACAGTCAGCAATCCTAATAATAAGGGACGTTGTCAAAGATTATACAATAGTGTATCCATTCAATCGGGGTTTGTTATATTCGAGCAAATAAGTAATCGATTTTGCAATTTAGATTTTCGTCGATTAATCGACTAAGGTTTTTAAGTTACTCGAATAACTCGAATTAATCGCTAATATTTTAAAAGATAAAACAAGTAACAAGATGTTAGTTGAGTTGCCCCGTATAGGTCGCAGAATTATTCTGTTTGTTTTAATGCCATCTTACGTCTTGACTACTTTCCCACAGAGTGGAAGGTGTCCTTGGTTACCATGATTCCTAAACCAGGAAAAGACCACATAAAAGTAGAATCATACAGACCTATAAGCCTTTTATCATACGTGTCAAAGTTATTTAAGAGAATATTAATAACTAAGCTGAATCCAATTCTTAGCGCGAAAGGATGTATTCCGAACCATCAATTCGGCTTCAGAAAACAACATAGTACGATCCAACAAACACACAGATTAGTAAATGTAATTAAAACGACCTTTGAAGAAAAAAAATACTGTTCTGCGCTTTTTATCGACTTTTCTCAAGCATTCGATAAAGTTTGGCACGAAGGCCTAATATTTAAGCTAAAGCTGAACTTGCCCGAAAACTTGTATAAGCTCTTAAAAGATTATTTAACGAACCGCAAGTTTTTACTAAAAGAAGGTGACTTTTTAAACTCGCCACAGCTCATTGAAGCCGGAGTTCCCCAAGGTAGTATTTTGGGACCAATTTTATATTTACTGTACACATCAGATATGTCAATTAGCACCCCAGTCCACACAACAACTTTTGCAGATGACACAGCTTTTTTAAGTATTCATGAAAGTGTCCAAGAAGCATCACAACTTTTACAAGACCACATACCCAATTTGGAAAAATGGCTAGAAAAATGGAGAATAAAAGTGAATGAACAAAAATGTACTCATATAACTTTCACACTGCGTCGGGGCTCATGCCCTCCTATTCGCATAAATAACCAAATGATACCACAGCTTTCAGACGTTAAATACCTGGGTATACATATTGACCGTCGTCTTAATTGGAAAAGCCACATTGATTTCAAGTTAATACAAATGAAACTAAAAGCAGCACAACTAAATTGGCTTATTGGCAGAAACTCCACCCTGAGCTTAGATTGTAAACTCCTACTGTACAAGTCGATCCTTAAACCAATTTGGTGTTATGGGTTCCAGTTATGGGGCACTGCCTCAGCTGGCAATGTAGAAAAAACTCAAAGGCGCCAAAATAAGATTCAACGTATTATTACATCTGCTCCCTGGTATATAAAAATTCGAACATCCACAAAGACCTAAACATGCCATCAGTTAAAGCATAAATAGCGAAACACGCAGTCACATATCTAAAGAGGCTTGAATCTCATCCAAACCCTTTGGCGCGTAACATGCTAAATGAACCTGGTTACATTCGACTAAAAAGAAGAGATACTGCTCTTCTTGGCCGTACATTAGCGGGATGACCCGTAAATAATTGCAAAATCCGTGAAACAAACATTATTTTTGTCTAGCACTGGCTGGACTTAAAAAGTATATTTTATTTTAGTCTTAAGATAAGAATAATTATTGTTAGCTAAAAATATTGAAGATACAATAAATAAATTATGACAAAAAAAAAAATTTTTAAAGTTTGTATCCAGTAAGAAAAATCTATACATATAATAAAATAGTAACTCATTTCCGTCTGTCTGTCTGCTCTTCTTTTCCGTTCGCATCACGTAAAAAACTACTGGATGGATTTTGTTTTGTGTTTGGAAGTCGTGAGTCATTTATGAAAAAAATTCATCGGTTAAAGTCGATGTGTCGATTAACCAATATAATTTCTTCCAGGTATTCGTAATTAGCAATTTTTCTTACTCGAACAATTAATCGACTTAAAATTCTACGATTAATCGAGCCTTGATTGATCGAGTGGATACTCTAGTAGACCATTATATGCATATGGTCCAATAAGACCCTCGCTTTCACTTCATCTATACCCTGTGCCATCTTACAAGATAGGGAAAGATTCTCTTTGGTACTGTTCTGTAAATTTTCAGAATTTTAAAAGTGAAATCGGAATGATACTCTAAGTAAAATCATGGCATATTTATTTAATACTTTGATAAAAAAACAATCAGAATGTTTACTTATAGTAACTTATTTCCTGTCTGTCTGTCCTTCTTTTTTCGTGTTCGCATTAAATACAAACTACTGGATGGATTTTAACAAAAATATGTGAGGAGGTACCATAGTATCCTGATTCCAATATAGAATACTTTTTTCCGAAAAAATATTTCCAACAAAGTGGAGAAAAAGCAGTGAAAGTACGCCGATTTTATTTACCGATTTAAAGGTACTGCATACTTTAAGGCATCTTTAATTTTTGAAAGCAGTATTGCGCAACAGATGGCGCTGTTTTAAAATAATGAGTAACTCATTTCCTGTCACTCTTTTACAGAGCTTTACAAAAATTTTTAGAATTTTAGAATTTTATATAAACTTTAGATTTCTATCCAGGGATGGGTACCTTTATATCAAGTAAATACGTAAATTTTAATTTTTGGTGTGAATTACTTTCAAAGCAAAATCGAACAAAATATTGTCGGGACGCGCACAACGTGTGTGGGCACAGCTAGTATCTAAAATAAAGTAGGAGAAACATTAATTGGTTAAGCAACAAATCTGAAAGAAGTGTAAGAGCTAGAATTTTGAAACTGCATGTGATTTAGTTTTATTTCAAAGTAATTTACCAGGATGAAAATTAAGGAGAAGTGGAAGTAGTGGACGTGGTAACTGTCGATATTAAAAAAGAAATATTAAAGAACTATATTAAAGAAATAACATAATTTTATATCTTATTTGATTAATCTTGCTGAATTCTATAATAAAAATTCCATCTTTAAACGAACTTAAACCCCAACAATAAATATCCATTTCATTTTCATCAAGGTTATTTATTATTCGGAAAAGCTGTAAACTTGCAATCGTGAATAATATAATTGTAAAAGCAGAAGCAAAAGCACTCTGTAAATAAAATTCATGGAAAAATAATAAAACGTAGTTTATGTAAATTTTCCCTTAAGTTGTTGCTGTTTTATAAATACGAGAATAGGAGTATAAATAAGGCACAAAGCTTGTTTGTACTGATTGTCATAAATATTTGAATAAAAGTTTTCTTATTATTTTTATAAGTAAATGTACAAATATTTTATAAATAATTTATATAAAACAAAGACTGCACAGAAAAAATCATTTGCAGCAATTAAAGGTTTTAATTAGTTTTAAATTAAAATTTAATTAATTTTTTAATTGATTCAAATATATACATATGTATATTTCTTTAGAAGAGAACAAAAAAAATCCTAAATCAACAAATAATTGATTCAATTAATTATTTAATTAAATTTTAATCTGAAACTAATTAAAACCTTTATTTGGTGAAAATATTTTTTTTTTGTTGTCTACATATTATTTATTTACTTCATCTTCTTTTATTATTCAATTTGTAATTACTTTTATTTCCTGAGGGTTCTTCGCTCAGGAAATAAAGATTTTATAGTTATATCGTGAATCAGTTGCACATCAGTTTATAAGAACCTTAAAACAAGATTTGTATAGCCGCACAGTGTTTGTATGGCTGCTATATATGACTTACTGAATTGTTCATCATCATTCTGAAGAGTAGACCCACTAAGAAGAAATTGCTGGAATTGATATTGTCGCTTATGTCGCAGCAACATTCTGGAATGTATGTCGAGACGCTATTCCTTAAGGTGGTTTTTGGAGAATCTTGTTTATGTTTTTTTTTTTAATTTCTCCATTGGTAAATAAAACCTGGATTTCTGCAGACTCTAACCTCTTCCTCACTTGGCAGACTTACATCCCATGTGGCATCTTCATATGAAATATATCTGTCCGTAGTTCTCAGTCTTATGCTAGCCAATGCTGGACATTCACATACAGCCTCTTGCAGGCAAAGTCTGCAAGTATTATTTCCTTTAAGTTTTATATTGACCAAATGATACTTAAAGGTTTCATGACCTATCAAAAATGCAACTATCCAACTTAAGGTAAGTTGATTATATCTAGGCAACTTACTAGACTTCGTTCGGAGCGACTATTGGCTCAGGAGTCCTTTAGATTTGATCTCTTCTTGATACCAACAAATATATAAGCACTCTAGTGACGCAAGAAGTATTAATGTTCACCTTATTCGGCCAAGAAAAATCGGCGTTTCCTCAGAGGCTCAACTCCACTGTCAGGTAATCAAGCAGACACAAGATCTAATTAGTAGCCTATTATCGGCGTATACTCAGTTACTTCAAGTACTGTACTCTGGTATATTATAATTGTGAAGTAGATACGAATAAAATTTATATCGTAGACTAATCTTTGTTCGAAAATAATTACAGAATATATTTTTCCAGAACAATCTAAGGAAATCAGAAAGGAATAAATTGTAGCTCTTAAGGCCAAACTATAATAAGCATAAGCTAGCTTAAGCCAACTTAAGCAAACTGTGCAATTACATATAAATCATATGTGGCAAACTATAATGTCCTTAACAACACTTTTCGTTGAGTTTCGTCAAATGTCATTTGCCTAAGCAAAGTCCGAAACCGATCGCATATTTCGTACGGAAACAGCTGTTTGTGCTTTGTGTTTTACATATGAATGTACATTCATAAAAAATTGCAATGGAGAACGAAAGTGAACAAATTATATCTAAATTTAATTTAAAATGTTTATAAAAGGAACTTTATATAAGAAAAAAGGGAGGCGTTGTATAATAATCGTAATTAAAAAGAAGGAGCATTTTATTGTTTATGAGTTGAGTGATGAAAACCGCTGTATATTTTAGTACTTTTGGCCAAAATTACACAAACAGCAAAAAATGTTAAATTTTTCTTTTGAAATTTTCTTAAAACTATTAAAAATAATTATTAATTTCTATATGAATGGTATTAGGTATATAAAATATGTTTATTTAACACTTTTTTGTTAACAAATTTAATTTATTCAGAAAAAAATTATCATTTTTCAAAATTACGAATAAAACAAATGTGCAACTGTGTCATAATAGTTTTCAGATTCATGTAAGTACATTGTAGCCACCTAAAAGTCTTCAATAAGTTGCTTAAGCATTTGACAGACTTTTCATTAATTTTTTGACATAAGCTTAAGCCACCTTATGCATATTATAGTTGGGCCTTTATTCTGAAACAATTAAATTCCTACAACCAACGAAATACAACCAATACAGGGAACAACTTAGTATTTTTGGCATGTTCCTTCATTAAATTGACCAAAAATATATAGCATACCTTAAGAATGAATATAAAAAAAGACGTTTTGGCTTGTTACCATACTCCTGATCGGGTCATATTTTGAATTTATAAAAGAAAAAAAAAAACTTTAAAGATCCCTTATATCCAAGAAAATATTCGATTCTCTGACTTGAATTTTTCTCCAAATAACGCAGAGAATATTAAAAGCTACAGGAAAACAAGTTCATAACAAGTTTGTCTAATCGCAGCAAGAAATTACTTGATAACAAGCATCTAGAATAATCAGTAAGTCAGTAAAATAAATATTCCATTTCTACAATATCTTCCGATTATTTTAAAAAATCAGGGGTAAAATCGTTACATCCGTTATCGTGTCGACAATCGTACGAAAAAAAATTACGTGATACGTAAATTGTGTGTATTGAATGGCATTATGACGTACGATTGTCATCGGTTCGTAATCTTTTTTTTATTCACAATAGTTTTCAAAATAAAAACTCTTGTGAATGAATATTTCATTAACAATAGATGTGAAACTGTCAGTATAAATCAAAATTAAAAAAACAAAAATATTAAAGCTTACAAAAATTAAAAATGGACCCGAATTTATTTTTGTATTTTAGTTCAAGTGATAGCGAAGAAAATGAAAAAATAGTACGTAGGCATCTTCGTGATCGAAGTAATCCACTGGTCTTGTCGAACACGGTGTATGTATTAAAAAATTGTTTTATCAAAATATGTATGCATGTACAGACATCCTTCATTGCAGATTTTTAAAGCGATTTCGTTTAAGTCAAGAAGCTTTTCTTTATGTATTAGCTGAATTAAATTTCTCCTACTTAGATGCCAAAACTGCGCCACCAATGTTACAACTTTTTCTGTAACACTCAAAAGGAAGCGACCAAGGTATATTTATCTTACTAGGTAGTGTCGTCCGCCCAGCTGATTTAGTAGTTCGACATGTCAAATGTTGTATGTGTTCAGAAATTTTATATATTATATATATTTTATAGTGTAGAAGTGAGAAAGCAATAAAACATATACACGCCTTCTCAATTTTCTTATATGTTTTTTGACATTTCGAACTACAAAGCAACAACAAAATGCCATGTTGTTCTTGTATTGTTGTATTTGTTGTAGGGATGCCTGTACCTAGTAAAATAAATATACCTTGGAAGCGACTATGTGTTCGGAATATGTCAGGGTACAGTTTCTAAAGTTACTTCGGCCGTACATATAAAATTTGCACCCAATGAGTCGTCTGCGTGTAAGGAGTGATTTTTTTGAAAAATATGGAATAACTGGAGATAGATTCAATAAATACATACATACATATATACATAATCGTTAAATTTATTTATTTTATTTCATTTATTAATTATGTGGATAAAATTTTAAGCTGTAGGATGTGTTGCTGAAAAGCATATTGGATTACAAAAACCAGTAGACAATAAACACCTGTACTTCAACAGGAAAGGTTTTCACAGTGTAATTGCTATGATAGTAAGTAGTCTGTTATTAAGATATAAAGAAACTAACAAGAGTCATTTTAAAAGATTTGTAATAATTAATATTTAATTGTTGCTATAAATTGGTGAAGCCGCTGCCGATTCCTTTGTATGGAAACACTAGCTATAGAAAGACTAGCCCTAGAATACCATTTTACTTCGAACAGAAATGGAAACAATTGACTATTAGGTGGGAACTTTCTATTATTCGTAAATATCTGTGGCAATAAGGAAAAAGTGCTCAAGTCTGATTTTTAAGTTTTGTAGCAGAGCAATTTTAAACTTTAAAATTAATTTCTTTTTTAAATAGCTTACCTTAAAACTTTACATAAGAGAGTCAAACGTATGTTTTTTGGAAAAAAATCTTATATCTACCAAAAGTACGCAGGAGTTGCGATAAATAAGTTGTGAAAGAAGTTTTTATGCTTTAAAAAAGTAACTTAGTAGTTTCTTAAGCTTTTTTCCAAATGCAATTAGACATTGAAAAAAGATAAGCAGAAAGTAATTTCGCTATAACTTCCTGAAAAATGGTACAAAATAATTGAAAATTTGCACATTGGATTACGGAGATTACAAAGGTGCCAGTAACTAAAATTTTGCTTAAGTCGACTTAAGCACTTATTCCTCATTGCCACAGATATAATGTAGCAATAAATCATTTTACCATCTTTTAAGGGAAATCCGGCTATCCTCGTGAGCCGTGGTGCATTACGCCATATAAAAATTCTAGTGAAGGATTCTCTGAAGCCCATTTTAATGAAATTCACTGTAAAGCAAAATGCATCATTGAAAGGACAAAATCGGTTACATGTAATTTACATTTTTTTAGCGAATTTTTGTCACTTTTCAATTTAGTCGAACTAGATTTTGTTAACCGATGCCAATTCGTAAAAAACGTATGTTTAGTCATACGATAACGTATGTTATAATCTCAATTATTGTGAATTATCATCAGTTGACGTATGAATTATTATCAGTTGACGTATGTCATAATCCAAAAAACGTATTTTTACGATACGTGTTGTACCTTTACGGATGTGACGTTTCCACCCCAGATTACCATTTGTAAATCTACATATTTTCGAATGTAGCCGATGTTGTTTTTATCTTGTGCTTTGAAGTGAATAAATTTATTGTCTAAAATTGCATAGTTGTGGCGACGTAAATCCCATTTTCCCTGTTATAAATTTTTCTAAGTATTAGTGTTTTATACTTTCAGAAGTCAGTTTTAAAGGAATCCCGAAGACAATAAACAACAATAACAACTTAAATATGTTAACGCTTGTTAATGCCTTGTTCTATTTATTCATTTTTTTTTTTAGATTTTTTACGCCATAAAATTCAGTTGGGAAACTTTTATGATTAAAAACAAAATTATAATAAAAAAGTATTTATAAAATATTTAAAAAGGAATTATAATTTCGTTGTCAATAAGCAGAAACGTACGTGACAAAATATATTACTATTCAAACTAAATACTAAATAAAGAAATAATGAAAAGGGTATGATCTAAAAACGAACTGTTTTGAATATTAATTTACGCAAGTTGCCATTTGTAATTTTAAGTTCATTTCAGTCAAGGTTGGCAAAGTTGGAAGGAAAACATTAAAAAACTTAACAACAGGAGCAGCAACTTCAATAGAAAATAAAGTTGTCATACATGAATGAATGAATAGATGAATGAAAAACTAAATGACACACATTTTTGCCAACTCAATGGCGTTTTCATTTAATGATTTCCTTTTATTTCTTTTCTTTTTAGTTCTATTTTTTTGTTTTTACTTTTTTTTAATATACACATACATATGTAGATAAAGCACATCGTATGAACCGAGTGTAACTGGCGTCTAGTTAATGACATATGGTGCTTCTGCATTTGTTAGTATTAAGCTCTGCTGTTAGAGTGGATTGTGTTTTGCTTTTAATCCCGATTGCAATCATAATGGCGCTACTTCAGTTCAGTGGTTTTTATTATTTTTTTTTTAACCATTGAAACTATAGAGTTTTTCGTCTTCAAAGTTAGAAGACTTACGCAATAGCATGCTTAAGTGTTTTTTAACAAAAAAATAAATGAATTATTTAAATCAAAAGCAATTCACACAATCTTAGTTAAGAGGTTTAAGGCAAAATTGCTAACCATAATCATATTACCCTTTGCCTTATTAATTTAAAATATTACTTTATAGATAGGGTGCCCCAGTGAGCCAGTAGGTAGTGTACTAGTCCATCAGTCTGGGGGTTGTAGGTTCGATTCCCACCAAAGACTCTAAATGTTTCATTACATCGAGTGAAGGCCGGCTTTACTATGCTCAGTAAAATAAGTTAGAATATATTTTGTAATTGTATTAAAACATTAAATTAAAGAAATAAATAAATATCATATAATTCACTAGCTGTGCCCGCCACATCGTGGGCGTCCTGACAATAATTTGTTCGATTTTACTTTAAAAGTAATCCACACCAAATTTCAAGACTCTTACTTTTATAGTGCTTGAGTTATGGTTTATATATTTTCTTTATAATGAGGTACCCCCATCCCGGGATACAAATTTATATAAAATTCCAAAATATTGCAGAGTTGTGTAAATAGTGTTTAAAATATCACACTTTCAAAAACAAAAGTTGCTGTCAAGTTTGCTGAATATTTTAATCGATAACCTTTTCCTTTTTTTCTCTTACTCTTGGAAAAGAGATATTTTTGGGGGAAAAAAGTATTCTATATTCTATTCAAGATACTAATGTACCTCCTTACAAAATTTTATTAAAATTTATGCAGTTATTTTTACTGGATGCTAACATAGACAGACGGACGGACAGACAAACAGTCATAAATTATTAATATTACTGTTTTATATTCCATTTCGATTACTAACAGCACCAGCAACAAAATTTTCCAAAAATATTTTATGTATAGAAAAGTTGCTGTTATAGTTTTATTATATGTATAGATATATACAGATCAGTCATATACCAATCAGAATCACATATGTATAGATATATACAGATCAGTCATATACCAATCAGATTCACACATGCATGGTTTCCTTTCTACGTTCAATGTTTAACGTTTAAAGTACAATATTTTCATTTTTGCACGTCTTTTATGGGGTACCTTTTTATTTAGAATTTTTTGTTTTTATTGCTCGCTTTTAAAAGTTTTAAGTATCTAATTGTTTTACTACAGAAGATAAGTCTGGGGAACAGCCTTTCCTTTTAATTTATTTTTATATTTGTTATAGCGAGCAATATCGACATACTTTGTGAAAATTTAAAGGTGTCCACCTGCTCCATTTACATAGAACTCACTTCACTATCTTAACACCCTGTACTTCATTTCTAGTAATTATTGTTGTAGCGGTTATAATAATATAATTTCTTAATAAATTTAAAGAAGATAGTCAAGGCCGAAGAGAAATAATCCTTATTATAATACAATTTCTTTGAAAATTTTAAGAATCTATCTAAGAATCTAGGATTATTAAGAATCTAGAATGTATTACAGTTCAAAATATAAGGTCATATACATGAAAATCATGTCACAATGGGAACACCCTATAATTTTTAATTTT
Organism: Phasia obesa; assembly: GCA_949628195.1. Taxonomy (NCBI): domain Eukaryota; kingdom Metazoa; phylum Arthropoda; class Insecta; order Diptera; family Tachinidae; genus Phasia; species Phasia obesa. Next base: position 8,172,411 of record OX451216.1, read on the forward strand.
ACTTTTATACCTATTAACAAAGCTAACATAATAAATAAATACATTTGGTAAATTTCAAGCGTTTGTCTATTACGGTTCGAAAAATACGTGAAAATTACGTTACAATCGGGGCACCCTTTAAACTTTATAATTTTTTATTCTAGCAGCCTTAGCAGAACTGTCAAAGATTCAAGAGTCTACGTATTACGGTTCCAGATATAGAGTGCTCTGACAGACGGACAGACACTGCAATTAAAACAATAAGTAACGTGTTTAGTCTTTGGGTACGGAACCATAAAAATTACTCAATAAAAAATATTTAAATTTACATTTTAATTTTTTTTAATATAGCAACTTTTTCGCTTTTATCATAAATTTTTGGAAGGATCAAAGTATTTTTATTATTATGTATTATTATTACTGCCCTCATGATCTAATGAAGGATCACCTAAAAGCAAGTTAAAGGAAAAAGATAATTAATATACATTCAATATTCTTCGCAGGCATGATAAGAACTACTTCGAAAATATTTAAAAATTCAGTAAAAATCAGGGTACCAAAATGCTCACTGCTCCATCGTGAGTGAGTATGTACATTTTAGTATTTTCTTTAGCTTCTTTTCATACATAAGTGAGTGCCTAGAAATTATTTATGTTTGTTCACTTATGAGTGAGATGATTTATTTTTTTCCTTTCGAAAATATTTAAAAATTAAGTAAAAACCAGTGTACCAAAATGCTCACTGCTCAATCGTAAGTGAGTATGTACATTTTACTTTTTTCTTTACCTTCTTTTCATAGATAAGTAAGTGACTAGAAATTATTTGTGTTTGTTCACTTATGAGTGAGATATTTTATTTTTTTTCCTTTCCATTTAAAAGTTAATAAATAAATATGAGAATTTACAACTTTACTAATTTTTCATAAGTGAAAAGATCGTTGTTAATGTTCGCATTAAGCATTCGCATAAATATATGTATGTATACGTATATGTACAAAGTGGTTTAGAAATCTCTTTTAAGAGAAATTTCATTATTGAACACTTATAAATGAGGACGTTCATAAATGGGAAAAAAATTTAGAAATATTTATGTATGTATGTAAAAGAGCATTACTTTAAAATGTAAGATACTCTTACTTATCACATATGAATAATACCAATATTCTGCATTTTTCACCGTATGCTAAACACAAACTGTTACACTCTTTCATGTGTGATCGTGAGCAGATCATTTTTTTGTGGTTCATTTATAACCACGAAAAAAATATAAAATTTTAGAAGAATTTCAACGCTCATATATGAAAGATTCTAAACCCTGGTATACAAATTTTAATACTTCCTTCCTTATTACTTTTAGGCAAATGTAAAGATTAAGCTCGGCCAAGTATAAAATCAGATTTATAATATTTTTCTTCGTGATTTTTACATTTAAGTATTTTAAACATTTGGAAAACATTATTTTAAAATTCAAATAAAAAAAAACCGTGTTAAGTCATCCCCGACGGCAATCAACAGTTTTGTTTGTTGTAGGCGCCTTTAACAACAACGCCTTTAACAACAACACACTCATACATATGTTTTCTTTGATTTATTCATCTAACACTTAAGCAAGAATGGTGTAGATTATTAAAGAGCTTTAACAATTAAAGAAAAAATATTTGATATTGTTTTTTTTTTTTTAGTATGTACTCGTATATGATGTCTGTTTGCTTATGACAAGAATGAGGTTATATTTTGAGATAAGGTTAAAACAGCTTAATCTGTGACCAAGTTGTTTTGTTTTGTACGTTTATTTATCCTTAAGGTTAATATAAATAATTTTTTTTTTATTTTTTTACCATATGCATACTGGTAAATGTATGTATATATACTTTATGAACATTTCCATACATGTATATGAGTCAAATTTTAATTGAACAATATTAAGTGAAAACTTTTAAAAATTAGGACAAAAAATCAAGATAGAAATTGAATAAACCCAATAAACTGTTTGATAAGTAAAATATTAGTTATGATATTTTACAATATACAATTAATCCATGTAATAATTTTGCAAATATGAGGGCAAGCGACTTACGCTCGATATAAATTAGAAAGAATTTTTGCATATGATGTCCCGTAATTTAAACTATTTTTAAATCCTTATTATTCTTGTTTTTTTTTTTTTTTTTTTTTGATGAGTATAGTTTTTTTAAAGTCAAGTGATCTTTAAATATATTATTTATTAATAATATATTATTTTATTATTTATTATTTATTATTTATTATTTATTAATTAATTAATATTCTATCTACTCTATAGAATAAGCGAACTTAATCCTGACTTAACAATTCATTTGTATGTTAATAATTTGTTCGACTAATAAATTTCAATAGTCAATATTTAATAAAAATGATAAATATATTTATAGATTTAAATGATAAAAGAAATTATAGAATTTTATTTTATTTAAACAATTTTCGTAAACTAATTAATAATTAAATTTATTAATTTATTTAAAAAAATAATAATTATTTAATTAAAACTAAGCATAATTTATTTTTATAAATTATTTTCTTTCAAGCTTATTCTATAAAACAGTGCAACAGTGCAAAAAAACAAACGGACTTGACAGTATAGGTTCGATTCTTCTTCCAAAGAGTAGTAAAACCCTATACTAAATTGCTCATTAAGATCTTTTTTTACCTTAAAGCTTAAATTTACTGAGAATTTCATTTAAAAAACAACAACAAAACAACAACTAAGAAGGTTCAAATGCAAGAAATGTATATGTCAATGAAACACTGCCGTTTTTAATGAATAAAGTGCTATTTAAGGTGCCTAGACACGATCAGATTGTACTGGTATGTTAACAAAAGTTGTTCACTTTTACAGAAGCTACAAATTCCCGATATATTGTTCTGAAAATTCACGAGTCCCTGAATGTTATGCTGAAAAAATACAAAAAAATATTTCTTTTAATTTTCTTTTTAAAAAAAAGGGTATTATCTTTTTGGAACAAAATGTTAATAAAATTTTCTCAACGAATTCTCAGCTACATTATTGCCGAACAAAGTTAAGCGCTATCACCTAGTATGAATGAGATATTAGACAAACTATGATGTCAACTTTTTCGAAGGACCTACTGATTATCACAATCTCTCGAGGAACATAAATAAAAATTGGTCATCAAATGCGCCAAACTGAGTATAGGGTTTTATTATCATTTGGTAATAGAATCGAACATATACTGTAAAATCCGTGTATTTTGTGAAAAGTTCTTATTTGTCGCACATTGTTATTAGACCTCTGAACAAAATAGAAAACTTATCGCTAAGATTCAATTTTATTTATAAAATAATTGTTAAGAACTTTTTCACAATAAAATTAAGGCTTATTATAGTAGTTAGTTTATGAAAAATTATTAATAATTTTCTATTTCTATTTCATTTGATTAATTTGGAAAACTTGTATTCTGAAGTATAAGTAATACTGCCTGTTGTAGTAAAACATAAATCACTCATACGCCTTCGTTAAAAGCCACATAAGTTGTTCAAACTATGGTTGCGCATAAACGATTATTCGAATTATGTATAGATATTTTTAATAAAATGTCAACATATTTTCTTTTTATTTATACCTTCCATTTATAGATTTTTATTTTCGAATTTCAATAATCGATATATTTTTATCTGTGGTTTCGTATTTTACGTTACTACTTGTTAAAAAAAAAACCTCGTAATTGTCAGTTGTGATACAGATTTAACTCAAACAATGCGTGTAGCAACGCCCTTTTTAACCCTAACGGTACAACAGAACACAGCTGTCAGCAGCATGCTTAGACCCCTGTTTAGGAGTTGAAGTTCCTACGATTGAGGTCCAAACCACAGTCATCACTTAAATCCACGAAGGTTCTCACCAATAACCAGTCACAGAGATTTGGGAAAATACCTGTAAGGCTACCGATTCCCATAATGCCGCCATATACCCCTGTAGCATTGGCGTCAAGGTGTTGGAAATCAAAGAAACAAAAAAAATTCCGCGGAGGCGGGAGCGATAGCGGGGGGGCATTTTATCGCTTTCTTTTGTGGTCTTTTATGTATAGCAAAATGTATAATACGAGTGTAGCAGCAACACTGCCGCAGCAAGCTAAATCACATCATTCAAATACATGAAGACAACATTTTAAACGCAATTCTACCTGTCACACTTTGTGTGCACAGAATTAGTATTAATGTATTTTTACAGACGAAGTTATACAGTCAGGCTGCGATTACACTGTTAGATATGCTTAGAACGCATCGTTTTATTTTTAAGCTGTCTTTTAAAGCAACCATTTGTTGAGAGAAATATTTATCTGTCAATAAGAGCCGTCAGATATATATGTATATCTATAGATATAATAAAATAGTAACTCATTTCTTTCTGTCTGTCTGTCTCTGCTTTTCATTTGCATTCCCATCACGTAAAAACTACCGGACGGATTTTAGCAAAATTTTGTGAGAAGATACCTAAGTATCCTTATCCCCATATAGGATACTTTTTTTCCGTAAAAGTACTTATTTCCAAGAGAAAGTGGAGAAAAAGCAACGAAAGTACGGACCGCATCCTTTATGCATCCTTTATTTTTTATAAAGGAAAAAAATTACTAAACTGATATGTAGCATATCTTAATTCGGTTCCAAAAACTTAAGGGTCTTTTATAAATTAATCAGGGATGGGTACCTTTTTATAAAGTAAATACATAAACCATAACTAAAGCACTATAAAAGTAAGAGTCTTACAATTGGTGTGGAATACTTTCAAATCAAAATCGAGCAAAATATTGGCAGGACGCCCACGACGTGGCGGGCACAGCTAGTATATATAATAATTTTGAATTCCTTAATCACTTTTTTTAACCCAGATTCTACATAAACTAGTATGATTGATTAAAATGTTGTAAATATGACAGATTTACACAGGCAATCTAGATTTCTATTATTGACTTATTATTATTACATGTGTTTTTATTCGTATTCACTATTGTGGATTTTTACTCTCTTAATACATAATTATGATAAATATAAACATTTACATTTTTTTGTGAAAGTGTTGTTATCAGTTATTATTCTACTGTTCTTAGTCCATTGTTTTATTGTTCTTATTTTCAGTAGAAAATTATTATCAACATTTTTTATACTGAAGTATCTTGTTATTAACTACATTTAAAAAAAGGTTCATAACACAAAACTAAACAAGAACAATAGACTTTTTGTATTCCCAAATATAATAAAAATTATTCGTATCTTATAATCAATAATTACTAAAAAAAAAGAAAAAGTTATTGCTAAAACACACAGACAGGGGGCAAAATAGTTGAAGGTTTTATTGAAACGAAATTAAAGATAAGTTTTCGAAAAGTAAATTAGTCCTTATAAAAGTAACAAAATAAACAAACCTTTGTCGGTGGCTGTCACTATACTTAGTTTGGCGAATTTGGTGACCAATTCATACTTATGGGACTCGAGAGATTCTGAAAATCAGTGCGCCTTTCAAAAAAAGGTTTCGAAAATATAGAATTGGATGACTATATAAAATTCCTGTATAAAATGTCTCACTTAAGTTACAGAAAACAACAACAAAGGTGAATCAACGAAAAGTAACAATATAAAGAAACAGACTGTGTTTTATATTTAACTACCAATCCCCGGTGCGCTTCGCTACACCCATCCACAAAAAATACAATACACACTTGGAAGGAAAGTATGACCAACGTCACTTCAAAAATTTTCCCATTCAACCTGTTTTTGCTAGACTATACGTATTAACACGATAACAATTTTTTACTTTTTATGGGATGTACCAATCCCAGTATTCTTATGCAGTCTATATTTTGCTACGTATATTAGTATGAGGGTTACTTGTGCAAAGTTTCAAGACTCTACCTAATGTAGTTCCTTAGCTACGCGATAATAATTTTTCACTTTGTATAGGAGGTACCACGCCCTCCATTCAAATTCAGTCTGTGTTTCTCTACACAATGTATCTTAATAAGGGTGTTACTGGCGCAAAATTTCAAGACTCTATTCTAGTGCTCCAGGTACACGATAATAATTTTGCACTTTGTATGTAAGGTACCACTCCCACTGTCCCAATCCCGTCTGTATTTTTCTAGACTATGCACATTAGGATGAGGGTTACTTGTACAACGTTTCAAGTCTCTACCTAATGTAGTTCCTTAGGTACGCGATACAATTTTTTTACTTTGTATAGGAGGTACCACGCTCTCCATTCCAAATCAGTTTGTGTTTCTCTACACAATGTATCTTAATTACTGATGCAAAATTCCAAGGCGCTACCTTTTGCAGTTCTCTAGATCTAGGATAATAATTTTTTACTTTGTATGGGGGGTACCACGCTCACTGTCCCAATTCAGCCTATGTTTTTATAGATTATACGCATGGGTATGAGGTTTACTTGTACCCACTCTAAAGACCATACCTATTATAGTTCTCTATGTACACAATAATAATTTTTCACTTTGTATGGGAGGTACCTCGCTCACTGTCCCAATTCATTCTGTATTTTGGCAGACTATGCGCTTTATGCATAGTTTCAAGGCGTTATCTATTGTAGTTCGCCATGAACACAATAATAGTTCTTCACTTTGTATGGGAGGTACTACGCCCACTATTCCAATTTAGTCAGTTTAGCAAAACTATGTACGTTAATATGATGGTTATTGCTGCAAACTTCCAAGGCGCCACCCAGTGCAGTTCTCTTGATACAGGATAATAATTTTTCACTTTGTATGTGAGGTACCACGCCCGCTTTTCCAATCCAGTCCATCTTTCTTTTAACTATGTATGTTAACATAGAGGTTGCTGGTGCAAAATTCCAAGGTGCTACCTATTACTGTTACCAAGCAACACGATGATAAATATTTACTTTGTATTTGAGGTGCCACGCCCACGTCGAATATCAAAAAAATAAGTACCCTATTTTACAAACTGTGAAAATTTCAGAATGATCGGTTCATTGTTGTAGGCAGCCATAGCTTTCCGACAAACAAACAAACAAACACATTTTGTGCTTCATATATAGAGATTCAAATTTAAAGCAAATGTTGCAATATCTTATTTATTTCCTATATACATAATAAATTTCTTATTATTTATTTTAAATATTCATATCTAGTCATTGTAAACAGAATTTTTGTATAAAATTCCACTTCACTGCACATTTAATATTCTTTTAATTGGAAAAATGTGAAAATTTTATTTCCGGAAAAAGTTCTTTGAAATGTTTCCATTCGAAAAAAAAAATATTTATTTTTAGTCAAGGCAAAGTTTAAAATCAGCTGCCAATATTTAAATAAAATATTATGGAATATAAAATATTTTTGGCATTCGTTTAAACTATAGGATGAGGATATTTAAACCGGATATTTAAAACAGCTGCTGCTTTTATTGAATTTATTAATTTAAAAAAATATAAAAGCTTTATAATAAACTACTTAATAAAATGTTTTCATTTAAATACCAATAAAATATTAAGATTAATTGTTATCTATACATATAATAAAATAGTAACTCATTTCCGTCTGTTTGTCGGTACGTCTGCCTGTCTGTCTGCTTTTCTTTTGCGTTCGCATCACGTAAAAACTACTAGATAGATTTTACCAAAATTATGTGAAGGGGTATCTTAGCATCCTGATTTCAATATAGGATATTTTTTTCCCCCAAAAATATCTCATTTCCAAAAGAAAGTGGAGAAAAAGCAGTGAAAGTACGCTATTTCCGGTTTAAAGGTACTGAAATTTTCGGTATAAAACTGAGCTATTTTAAACACAATTGAGCACCTTTTATTTTTGAAATTGGGATATTTTAAATAAAATTGCGCAACAGATGGCGCCAATTGAATAAAATATATATTTTTATTTGTAGTTTTAATTTGTGGAATTACTTTGTTATGAAAATATTTTAAACACCTTTTTCAGAGCTTTACAATATTTTTTTAATAATTTTTTATAAATTATAGGATTTTATCCAGGGATGGGTACCTTAATATAAAGTAAATGCACAAACCATAACTAAAGCACTATAAAAGTAAGAGTCTTACAATTGGTGTGAAATACTTTCAAAGCAAAATCGACCAAAATATAGTCAGGACGCGCACAACGTGGCGTTAAAACTTAAATTAAAAAAAAAAACAAATTATGAAAGCGAAGTAATAAAACGTGCTAAAAAGGTTTTTATGTGTTCAATCTTCAGTTACATTTATAACTAATGCTAACTAATAATTTTTTAAGTTTTTAAATTTTGTCAGAAAATACCAAACTTTGGACCCCGCACTATGGCACATATTTTGTGACAAGGGGCAAAAATAATTTTTTTGTGGCTACCGATTTCAATGTTATATTACTCATTTGAAAGTAAATACCAGGGTATCCCCGGAAGCCAAAAACCTACAACTCTATTTCAACTATAACACAGCGAACAGGGCTAAAATTAAAAAATTCAAAGAAAATTTCAATATTTAAATAACTGAATTTTTTGTTTTAAAAGGTTTTCATGCAAATTAAAATTTGTATAAATATGTGATATAATTTACAATATAATTACTGTTAAAAGCTAACCCCCATACTTATAAGAAATAAAATTTATTTGAAATCTATTTTAGAACAAATTTTTCATAAAAAAGTTGTTCTAAAATACATTTCAAATCAATTTTATTTTTTATGAATATGGGGATAATTATTTTGTGTCTTTCAGTTTTTAAACTTTTTTTGTAAAGGTCAAAATTGCCGTAAAATCTTCTACATAATAGAGCATAAGTTCTTGCTGTCAAAACACGTCAAACAAAACACGTCTGAAGCTATCAAAAGCTATGACTGAATTAATCACATTGATGCCTAAGTTTTAGATTATAAAAATATATGGAGTTAGTCACTTTGAGCTATAAAGGGCTCAGCTATAATACTGAGTTTTATAAAGGTAAAGGTAATTGAAAAAAAAACACAACTTAAAAAAGTTTTATTTTGTACAAACATATTTACTGGCAGACTAAAATTAGAAAAATATTAACATGTAGTTAGATTTTATTCGGACATGATCTTATACTGAATACCACTGAACTCATAATGCGCTGCAGGTGCTTGTTGACTAACAGAAAAATTCATAAACTCCAGTCACTACTAAAATTTTCCAGAGTTCAATATTCAATAATTACACAGTGCAATAAATAAAAACTTTTTGAATAATTCTTGCAAAAAAAACCGACTTCAAAACAGATAGAAGGGCAACAATTCTAAACTAAAAATGTAAGAAGTGATCTGTAAGAATTAGATTTAAACAAATGATAGATGCGCCAAAATTAGCGGAAAAAAGTAAAGATTATGTGAATGTCAAGCATCTACCTATTACTGTTCAAAATTTAAGTTATTTTCACCAGCACCCGTCTTTTATGGGGACACCATTCAAGTCTCTGTCTATAACGGTTTCAAAGATAGGGGCACACAGATCAAATAACATCACCTATTCGGACACCCCTTAATTTACAATGTTAAATTAAAGACCTGTTGTTATAGAGGACTTGGCCACAAAGATTCTTTGTAAATTTCAATTATCTGTCTATAACGGTTAAAAAGTTTAACCATATATATCAAATTACATGAACTATTGGGACACCCTTTACATTATGATTCCAAATATTTATACTTGTTATCATACCAGAGAAAGTAGTGGACATTCTGCCTAATTTTCAAGTGTTTGTGTTTAACGGTTCAAAAGATAGGGCCATATAGATCAAATTACATAATTTATGGGGACACCCATTAGTTTCTAAATTCAAATTGTATACTTGCTATAGTGGACTTTGCAATACAGGTTCCTTGTAAATTTCAGCTGTCTGTCTCTAACAGTTTAAAATTACATTAACTATTGGGACACCCTTTTAGTTCCAAATTCTAAATTTATAGTTTTTGTTATAGCTGACTTAGCACTACAGGTTCTTTGTAAATTTCAGCGGTCTGTGTACAACTGTTCAAAAGTATGGCCATATACATCAAATTAAATGAACTATTGGAGCACCCTTTAAATTAAAATTTTGAATATTTATACATTTTATTAGAACGGTTATAGTAATTGACATTCTGTCAAATTTTCACGGTTTAGTCTATAACGGTTCAAAAGATAGACCCAAATAGGTCATATTATGTCACCTATGGGGACACCCTTTAAATTTTAAATTTATTTTTTTTATTAATTTCTGCTATTGGAGCGGCACGCAATTTTTTAAAATTTTAATTTGGTGCCCTTTACGGTTCTTAATACACGTAAAAAACATATATGTTGTATGGGGACACTCTTTTATTTTTAATATAATAAACTGTTTTTAAAATAGGACCAACCTGAAAGCATAACCTTTCAAATAAAAAAAATTTAAAATCGGTTCAGAAATGGCTGAGTTCTGCGGTTACATACATAAAAAAAGCAACATTCAGACGAATAGAAGTCGGTTAAAAATACACCAACTTGACAATATAGGTTAGATTATACTATCAAAGTGTAGTAAAAAGCTGTACTTAGTTTGGTCATCAAACAATTTTTATTTATGATCATCGAAACATGTGGAAAATAAGTGGCGCTTAAAAAATGAGTTTTCAGTTTTTGTCTAATGTATCATTCATAATAGGCGATAGCGCTTAGCAGTGAACGGCAAATTATTTAGCCAAGGATTCGTTTAAACATTCTATATAAATTTTATGTAAAAAGAATAACTTATTCTCCTGCACATTTTTTGAAAAAAATATTTTTTTTTTACCTTTTTCACCATAACTTGTGCGGACTCTTAAATTTTCACTATGGGAATCCCATAACTAATTTTCCATTAAATATCCTGCCAGATTGTTAGTAAAATATTTAAGAAAAATTTAGCACTTCTTTAAAGACTTTTCAACGATATACACACGCACATTTCATTTTTGTTTTGCGTTTTGCCAAGCACTTCCTGCACAGATTCTAGTTTCTTGTGGATTCATAACAGATTTTTTCTTATTCTTTCGTAAATGAAATTTTCTCATTTTGAACTATTTTATATGTAAATTTATTTATTTCTTGTGGATGATTTTATATGCCATGTCAGCTTGTTTGCATGAGTGTGTGTGTATAAAGACAATTGCATATGTGTTATTGTGGTTGTGTCGAAGTATGTATGTCTGTATGTACTTCAATTGTGTTTGGATGTGTAATTTAGTTTATTTATAGTTTTACATACGAATACATTATTTTAATTGTTAGTTTTATAATTGTGTTCATCAGTTGTTTAGTTCATGCTCGTGTATCCTTTTCCACTCCACCTTTTTCCATCTCTTAGTTTCTTCAATGAGTATTTGATGGTGGAAATATTTTACTTAATAGAAAATGCAAAACTTTTCTTATGTGGGTGTATGAAGGATGATAGAAATAAGCAAATAAGAGTTTTATTTAATTATGTTACCAGGAACATGATGTAATAAAAGTATAAATATAGAAAATGGATATAGTAGTAGACTTCGTTCCCACCAACTGACGATAGATGATTGAATGAAATTTCTCGTATTCAATATCTATATCTGAGTTTGGTTATCAAATATGTAGATGATGTTTACAATTAAACACTACCCCCCCATATTTATAAAAAATAAACCTTTTTTAAAATGTATTTTAGAACAACTTTTGTATGAAAAATTAGTTCTAAAATAGATTTCAAATATATTTTATTATTCTAGTTTTCCTAGTTTTCTTTAAATTATAAATAATAAACGAACTTAAGCCTGACTTTGTATAGACATAAATATAGAACTTTAAAATTAAATATAAAAAAATTAGTCAAGTACGAGTTAGACTCATACACGTAGGGTTCCGTACTATGTTTAGTACAACTTAAAAATTCAAGTTGTCACCCTTTACTTTTAAAATTAAAGTCATAATTGCATCGCTGACCCTTTAAATTCTAGCAATTTTGTTATAGCGGCCAGGGTAATACACTATTTATAAAAATATACATGCGTCTACCTATTGCGGTTAACAAAATAAGGTAATATACGTGAAAAACATGTAACTGATGTAACACCCTTTAGATATTAGTAATTGTTACAGCGGCCGAAGTACAACATCTACTGTAAACATTTAAAGAGTCTACCTATTACGGTTCAAAAAATAAGGCTATTTACGTACAAATCATGTCTCTGTCGGAACACCCTTTAATTTTGTTATTTGCTATGGCGGCCATGGCAATTCTCTTTCTATGAATATATCAAGAGTCTACCTATTACTATTAAAAAAAAATAAGTTACTATACGTGAAAAACATGTCACTGTCAGAACACTCTTTAATTTTTAGTAATTGTCATAACGGCCATGGCAGCACATCTTCTTCGGATGGGTGAGTATGCCACTATTTCTATGAAAGCTCTGCAGGTCATATCGTTTGGCATATTAAAATAAAATTCAGAATATGCCTTTGGTATATGGCTATGAAGAGCTGTAAAGTTTTTGAGCATAATCTGGAGAGGGCAAGGGGTAGTTTACTAGTCACACCAAACCGAAAATAATTATTTTTTTTTTTTTTTTTGATTCGATTATACATTGAACTTTTATTTTTTATATAATGTATTCATAAAAATATCTGTTTCCATTGAAGTATGGTAAAGTTAAGTGCAGGCCACTCAAGTTTATTTGAGTAGTCATAACAAAGGAATCTTAGTTTGAATGAGGAACTTCTTAGACTTCTGAGAAAGGACGTTGGATAAAAAAATATTCATGCAAAATATGATGTAGTACCTCGATTGAGTTGTCTACAGGGTCACAACTCACAACTTTTCATTCTCCGATACTGTTTATAGTTGTGTTTCAAACGACCAACTTAACTAATTTCAAGTCAATTTTTTCACATGTTTAATTATTATTTATAATATAAACATTATTATATTATAATATAAACATTACATTATAATTTCTTGAGATTTCATATATAAAGCTTTTATATACAAAATCCTTAATAATAAATAATTGGGTCTTTTCTACACGATAATTAATATTTTTTAATCATATTATGATTATTTAATTTATAATCATATTAAATTATATTATATTTATATTCTAAATTTAGTTATAGTAATAGTGATTTTTTTTTAGACAATAAGAATAAAACTAATATTATGTATAATAATAATATGATTTGACTACAACCATGCCTTTACATGATGGTGGCCTTAATGATGTCTCTTCTTTGCGTCTAACAAAGGTTTTTGATAATATAAATGTAATATATTGATCTCTTTTAACTAAAAAGTTACATGGGTTAAAAATTTAATAATACACAGGCTGATACACTGAATTATTATTACAAAATTCTCTAAACCAGTGTTCGAAAATTTACTGAACATTACTTGGCTTATTGTACACAAACCCAGAAACGAGTTTGTGTATTTTTACACATTCCGAATACAATACATAACGATTATTTAACGCAAGTAGAACGCTACGTAATGTTTGTACAATTGTAGTGGTTGTGTTCTACATTATGTTTTAGCGTTCTGCAGTGATTTTTTTGGGTGGATATGTTAAGCAGTTGAAAATAAAAATCCAAACGAATACTAGTAGCAATTACACAAACTATACATTAAGTATAATGTGCTGAACCGAACACAACGAAGTTTGTTGTTTGTGCACGAAAAACAAAACACAATTAAATGTTCTGATCTTTGTACAGTACAGTATTCTCGTTGTGTAGAAAGATCACTAGCAGAATAACAGTTCTTTTATTTGTATTTGACACACAAACAGTATTTGCTTTGTGTATACAACATTGGAGTACATTTTATAAGGTAAATTTTCGAACACTGCTCTAAATATTTTGTGAATTTATAATTTTGAAAATTCAATATCTTTATAGACTAGAATGTTTTAAATTGAATTTTATAATGCACACAAATTTAAATAATAATTTTCTTATATTTACAAAAAAAAAACAATAGTAAGCGATCATCATGCCACCAAATGAAGTGACAGTCGATGAAACAAAACTCGCTTCTGAAGTAGAATCAGCGACACCAGAGCTCGAAACAGCAGATCAGAAAGTCGAAGAAGCCACACAGCATTCAGTATTTCGGGAAAATGAACACCATCAAGTTGTTGAAAATCAAAAAATCGCACCCAACATAGAAGACATAAAAACGACAGCATCCTCACTAGGCACAACAGAGGGAGAACCAGGTTTGTAACACACGCACAGTAAAGTGCGGGGCCAAACAAATTTTCAATTTCTTCTCAACTTACAGAAGAGACTACTACTAAGACGTCAGTGTTACAAAAGGTTGAACATGCTGGTGAACGTGTTACCATTGCAATTGCAGACAAAACTGGCATACCCACATGGGGGGTGGTGGCCATCATTATATTGGTATTCCTGGTCGTCTTTGGCATCATATTCTTCTGTGTCCGAAGATTCTTGAAGAAACGACGGACTAAAGATGGTAAGGGTAAGAAGGGTGTTGATATGAAATCGGTCCAATTGTTAGGATCAGCGTACAAAGAACAAGTAAGTATCAAAACGCTATTAAATCTTAATAGTTATTGGGTTCTGGTATGTCATAGGTTCAGCCTGATATGGAGGAACTTGCCGAAAATGCTGAAGAAGGCGAGGAGGATAAAGAAAGTGAACAAAAATTAGGCAGACTGAATTTTAAGGTAAGTTCAACGTTAAACTTGAGCACAAAAAACAAAGAGATACAAATCTACCGACCATCTAACTATCTACAAATTGTTAATGGTGATGATAAATACTGTGATGAATATTTATGACATAAAAAAATAAACAAAAGACACAAAAAAATATTTCTACTAACACTTAGTTAAAACAAACATTAACGGAAGTGTATGTGTGTGTAATAAAAGGGTAACAAAGAATAAATTACACAAGGTTTTTTGTTTACACAAAACATCGATATTTCCATGGGACATTTTTCTAAATACATACATATGTACATACAGACTTAGTCAGTCAGTCATTTAAAAAAGCATAATTACACCACATTAATTCAATTGGATTTTAGTGTTAAAAAAAATTAACATAATTATCATGAACCTTCACTCACATATTCATAATATATTACATACCCTTTCATAGAGGTCTTCTACTGGACCTTCAGTTATTGGTTCAAGGTATCATTCTTGAAGATTTAATTATAATTTTGTTCAAAAGTAATTTAGACTTTGGTGATTTTTGGTTGGTGTACACTGTAACTAGCACTCGTCTTTTTCGTAGAATCTACCCAAGCTTACGATAAAGCACTTCATGAACTTCCACATAAGATCCTATATATAAGGCACTTGATAGAAGTGGAAATTGTACGTCTACTTCTTACACTCCTCTTTGCTGTTGGTGCAGATATTAATCGATATGGAATACATAACACGTTTTTTTTTAATTTTGTTATGTCTCTGTTAAATTACGATAAAACTACTGGATGGCTTTTAATAATATTTTGTCGAGAGGTTCCTTAGTAGTGCCTTGGTTCAAATATAGAATGTTTTGTTTTCCATAAAAATATCTCAATTCCAAGAGAAAATAGAGTTAAAATAGTAAAATGATGTAATTTTACCCATTTAATGGTACTGAAAACTTGGCAGCATTTTTTATTGTTGTACTTTTAGACACAATTTACAGAACTCTACAATAATTTACGAATTTTATATAAATTTTAGAAATATATTTAAAGCCTCTTTTGAAACATCCTGAGGAGTTGCCGATACCGAAAACTTGGCATCACTTTTTTATATTTTTTAACGAAAAATTCTATGCAACATCTACAGAACTGTACAATAATACAATTTTTTTATAAAACTTACTTTTCATCATGTTGCAGATGTTGTTCCATATGGTATACAAAATACCAGTTTTTTAATATAGGTCTGTCCGTTTGTGTGCACATCACGTAAACACTCTGGATGGATGGCACTAATATTTTTTGGGGAGGTGCCCCAGTGCCTTGGTTCAAATATAGAATACTTTTTTCCCATACAAATACCTCATTCCAAGAGAAAATATAATTAAAATGGTGAAAACACGTAATTTTACCGATTTAATGGCACTGAAAACTTGGCAGCACCTTTTTAAATTTTTAAACGCGAAATTCTATACAACATCTACTGAACTGTACAATAATACAGTTGCAGATATTATTCGATGTTTTTTGAATTTTGGTCTGTCTCTCTGTGTTCGCAACACGTAAAAACTACTACATGGATTTTAATAAAATCCATGCCACCTTAGTGCCTCGATTCAAATATAGGATACCTTTTTCCCATAACAATATCTCATTACCAAAAAGAAAATAGTTTAAATAGTGAAAATACCGATTTAATTGTACTGAAAACTTGGCAGCACCTGCTTATTTTGTAAGCAGAAAATTTTAAACACTATTTTTAGAACTCTGTAATAATTTTATTTAAATTTTAGATTTTTTCCCATTATCCTAAGTAGTTACCCAGGGATGGGTACCTCTCTATAGTGTAAACACATAAACCATATAAGCAGCACTCTAAAAGTAATAGTCTTAAATAGTTTTTGGATTACTCTTAAAACACAAGGCAAATTCAAACATAATAATGCCAGGGAGCTAACGCTGTCGGTGGTACTGTCTGTTATTTAATAAAACAGTGTTTAGCTCAGATATCATAGACGCGACACGTAAAAATTTTTTTTTAGAAAGTGGTCATCCAACTTCTATTCTATCCAGCATCTTATAGTATTTTATTGTTCGAAACTTCCAAACTATTTTCGAGTTATGGCCAAATATATTAATGTGACCATAGTGGGTCATAGGGGGTCATATTGGTCAAACCTCTTAAAAATCTAAACGTGATATCAAAAAACTAAATATAAGTCACGTTAAACTCTTTTATACTTCTAATAAAAGAAAGTTTTTTTTTCGTTAAACCAGTGTAATACAACTCATTTCAAAACGACTTTCTCTTTCGTCAAAAAAAAATTGCGGATTCACACTTATTTTAATTCACAGGAGAGAAAAAGAGAAATAAAATGAGTCTGTACTCCTCTCATTCCACAAAAAAGTTAGACTTGTGCAAATAAACTTACCCCGTAGAAATTACTTTTAAAAATTATTTTATTATTTTTTTTTTTTTTCAACATAACCTCAACATATTTTCCACACATTTAACATAACTTTAAAAAACTTAATTTAATGATCGAATACTAATGTTAGATTTTCTATTTTATTCTTTTCTAAAATGCTGTACATTGGAAATTACCCGCTCAAAAAATGGATCGCAATTAAAATTGTTTGATCTGGGGCTAATATAAATATAATTTTGTTTACATTTCTTTTTCCCTTTATTTCTATCTCTTTTTAATTGTATTTTTTGATGACATTATTATAATAATGAACACAGCTTGAATATGATTTCAATTCGAACAGTTTAGCCGTAACTGTTATACAAGCTGAAGACTTGCCAGCTTTAGATATGGGTGGTACCTCAGATCCCTACGTTAAAGTGTATATATTGCCCGATAAGAAAAAGAAATTTGAAACCAAAGTACATCGTAAGACACTAAGTCCAGTTTTTAATGAAACATTTACTTTTAAGGTGGGTGAAGAAATTAAATTAAATAAAATTAATATTTCAATTATTTTATTATTATATGCCAACGCAAAAAGAGTTTACCCTATGCTGATGCCATGAACAAGACTTTAGTATTTGCCATCTTTGATTTTGATCGCTTTTCAAAGCACGATCAAATTGGTGAAGTCAAGGTACCACTGTGCACAATCGATTTGGCACAAACAATTGAGGAGTGGCGTGATCTGATCAGTGTCGAAGGTGAAGGCGGTCAGGTAAGAAGAATATTTATTGTTTTTGTTTTTTATATGTATATTTACAACATCTTAAATAAACTTATATTTTATTACCTCAACATACAATTAAAAATAAAAGCAATAAAAAGAAGTGATTTCTTCTTTTTATTTTTGTTAACAACATTTTTCAGAACAAGATTTAATGAATGTGTGAATGTTTTGTGTGCCTAATTTAAATAATAAAAGTTAAATTTGTATAAATAAAATATTAGGGTGACACTTCCTTGTATACAAAGAAGAAATTATATTTTTGGTTTGTTATTCTGTGGTCTAGAATTTTACAGAATTCTGTTATAATAGTTAGGATATGTTCGAAATATTTTGTCGCATTTTTTCGAATTTAACGTAAAACAAAAACTATGTTAACTAACTAAGATATCTATTGTTATCGCATATGCAATCTGAATATTTTTGTTTTTGATTTGATTCAAATTAATTACATACATTTTTGCTTTTAACTTATTGATCTACAATCTATAAGGCTGAGATCAGAACATTGAGTCGATCAATCCGATCAATATTAATAAGAAAGTTAAGACTTAGAATGTTTGGCGTTTGTCATCGTTATCTTTTTGGATTACAATATTATACGCCCGTGTTTTTTTTTTGGTGAAGATGTGGAAGCCTGTGTTTGTTTTTTTTTTTGTATTTCACAGTAATTATTTGCGATTATAATCCTTCAAATTTTGACACCCATTTGATTGTCTTCTGTGGCCTCCTGTATTTCTTTCCGTACTCTTACTTGAGAGAAATCCAAAAAAAATTGGAAAACCTTGATTGGCTTGATACATTCACCATATGACTGGACCTTGCACCATCTGACTGCCTTTTTTTTCGTCTCACCAAGCTTTCTATATGGTAACAAAAATTGGCTAACCAAAGTGCTTCTGAAAATCATTTGACGATATTTTTCGATTATAAGATATAGAAGTTCCAAATTTGCTCGCTAACATTTAAAAAAATTAAAAAATTATTGCTGAAAATGGTACTCATTATTTTAAAAAACCAGGACCAGGGTACCGAAAAATCAAATTGCTTATAACTCGTTAATTTGAAAACATAACTTATGGATTAAAGCATTATTTCAGAGGTATTAAATCAACCTTTAAAATCATGTGTAATTTATAAAAACAAAAGAATTTTCAGGTGGGAGGTACCCAACTTTTAAGGCCTCAAAGCGCCCAAAACGTGGTAAGTGGATGGTGTCTAGCGTCGAAACTTAAGCTTAGATACTTCTCTGATATGCTCATGTCATTTTGGATGAATAGGCCAAGCCTATTGAGTTATTTCCAAAATATTTTGATTGTGCCCCTTTGTAAAGCGATGGAATTATAAAGCATCCTGGGCATAATATTTCACTGACTTTTAACACCTTCACGCTAATGTTTGCGGTATATATGGTAGCACCACTTCTCGAGACATGAAACTGAAAAAGGTCAAACGTCTGGTACTATAGAAACCAATATACCCCATTGAAACTTTCCCAGGCCCTGTGACCCGGTTATTGCTAACACCTTTCAGGGAGTTATGTGGTGGCTGTGGTTTGCACCTAAATCGCAAGAAAGGCGATTTATTCCGTTATGCTGTTGTACACCAACAGAAGCTAAACATAGTGTGTCGGGAATTTAAATGGTCTCCAACTCCTAAAAAAAAGGGGTATGTGCATAGTCCTGCTAGGCATGTTCTGTAACTGATAATTATTGTGGTGTCATTATGCCCAATATGGGCAAATTCACTCAGTGGTAAGACCAATGTCAATTTAAGGCAACTGATTAAAATTGTTTTTCAATAAAGAATGCTTTTGCTCCAAAAATTTAACAAAAACCCCTGTAGATATCTCACAAGGTGATATTTACTTTAGACACTACCAAACAGATAAATGCCAAGAACGCTAAAGAAGAATACGGCGAGAAATGTTTATTAAATTAGAAAAATAATTATCTAATTTAATAAATATTTATAAATAATAAATATTTCTTAAATTAGAAAAATAATTATCTAATTTAATAAATATTATTTCTTTTATATGGAGAATTAAGGATACGAACTTGAGCTTAAAAATAATTCATTTGAAAATAAAAATATATTGACACAAATAATTTATTAATTTTACTTCTTTAAAATAACACCAGCAAGTTTTAGACCACAGAATGTTTTTTATTTGCAAAATTCAAAAATAAATATTTAGTGTCATCCTATAAAAATATTTTGGAAATTGAAACCTATGAAAACAAGTGCTAAATATAACAACCCAACAACAAGAACATTTAAAATAATAACGAACTTTTGACACACCCAGTTCAAAATGTAACATTTATTCCAACAAACTTAAAAATTATTCTTTATGTGAAATTAGAAAAAAAAACAATTAACATTTTTTCTAATGTTTAAACAAACAACAGCAACAACAACAATAACAAGAACTAATTCTTATAATGAAGAAAAAAAAACACTTAAGTTTTAATTTACTTTTTGTTTGGTTAAGTATTATTTAATTAAATTAATTATAATTTTTTTATATAAAATTTAAAAATTTTTGTAATTTAAATTATTATATTAATTATTAACAGACAGACATAATAATACAACAAATATTTCTATTTCAAATCTAATTTTCTTTTCTAATTCTAAACTTCCTTTCCCTCCAAAAACTCCTTTGATTTTCAACCTTTTTAGAAGGTAATTAATTTATTACAAATTAAACTTTAATAAAACTATACAACCAGATTTACAACAATTAAGATCTTTAAAATTTTAACTGATGATTCAATTTGTTTTTGTCTTAAAAACTAAAAGAACATTTAATTATTTTATTATCACCCTTTTGCATTTGAAGTTAAATTATAACCAATTAATATCGTATAATAATTTTTTTCTAATAATCCTCTTAACCCACTTGAAAGAATATTTTTTTACTTTTTAACTTTAAAAAGAATTTGTAATGTTGATTAGTTTGTGCCTTTAAATACTCACGGCATCACTAATATTGTAGTTAAAAGTTTTTGTATTAGTAATCATTAGAATACATAATGCGTTTCCTCTTTTAAATAATTAGTTAAATCACGAAACTTTAACCGAACTTTAGGCTCTGAACTATAAGTTTGAACAAAATAGGCTTAATGATCTCAAGCTTGACAATTGTAAAATTTGATAGTTGATGAACTCACAAGTAGTCGTTAGGTGATATGGATTATTTATTAGTTAAAAATAAATTTTCACGCCAGGGTGAAGGCTGCTGCATCCAGTTAATTGTTAATTTGTAAATTTATTTACTTTTAATAAGTCAAAAACTACATTTTTTATTTACAAAAAAAATTGTTTTTTTTAACAAAATTTTATTATTTATTTTAATAAATAAAAATTATTTTAGGGTGCTGTAGCTTAAGTGGTTAGAACGTTGACTACTAAAGCATGATCACGAGATCAATACTCAGCCGTGGCAACATAAATTTTTCTGAGACGTATTGATGCTTTTTATAATAATGCATATCACAGCGCCCTCCTTCACTGGTATTACCACATAGCACAAATCGCCGGCGAAGTAAAATAATTAAAAATTGGCTATGCTAACTTCAAATTAATTCGCCTAAATAAGACCAGACGCGCAGCACCACTGTTGTAAAAATAAATAATCATAACGTGCAATTGCAGTGTTGCCATAAGCGAAGCTTTACTGTCACACTAACCATCTGTCTTATCTATTCATATCCTTTTCCAAAGGAATTAACACAATTAGTATAGGCATTAATTGGCTGAGTGTTACTTCTCTTTAAAAAATAAAAAATAATTACATTTCACATTTTTATACAAAACAAAAATTTTTGCTACAATATTAGTTTGCAAGAGTCAGATAAATAAAATAAAATGTCAGTAGAAAAGAAATTCCAAATATAAATGAAGCAAAACACTTGTTTTATATGGCGTTTCAGGGGTCCCCTTTTAGGATTTTTTTTTTCTAGACTGAAAAAAGTTTAACGCTTTGAAACCTTTATCCCCTCTCGACAGAGATCTCCAGAAAAGCGCCACTTATTTGGTCCCTTCAATTAAGTCTATACAAAGGGTTAAAAATGAAAAAAAAAGTTTACATCGGCTGGGCAGTTTCAGGGATAAACATGAACGAGTTCCGTAAAACGTGATATTTTAAAAGCAAAAAAATTGCCAAGTTTTCCTTTACATCCCTCTTATTCCGAGTTTTGATATTAGATTTTGTGTAGAAGCAAAAGTAAAATGAAGTTCGCTATGTACTTAAAGGAATTCGTTTGTAACGCTTTTTTAATTTTAGACTATAAGTGTAAACTAGACACCAAGTGCAAAGAAATGAAACAGTGTTACCACAGAACAGGTTTTACATGCAACAGTTTTTTTTGTTTTGTTTTTACAAAAAATCTTCAAAATTTTATTTTTTTTAAATTAAATTTAGTTTAAATTGTTGTCCATAATAAAATTAAAAAAAAAATTTAAATACAACATACATAAATCTTTACAATTGGTAACACTGTTTACAATAAAATACCACCACAGGCCTAATGAAAAATTATCTTACCTTGAAATAATTTAAAAAACAGAAATTGACATACTCTTGTCAAATTTCTATCCGTATTGGCGTTAAAGTTTGACATGTTTGACATATTTTCGCTTTGACATATGCATGTCAAACGTACCAAACACCATTCCATTTTCATCATTCTACAAAAAGAAAAAATACAGATCTAATTACATAATGTAAAAAAGCCTTGAATAAAATTCTCACCACATTTAAAGTTTCATTAAAATTTCTTCAGCCGTTTAATTTCCTAATTATAATTTAAATCGATTCGTCCAGTTTTATTACTTTTCACTCTTTGGATTCAAGTTTGAGGTAATCATGGATTGTGCGATATCTCTAAATGATCTAGGTTCCCAGAATAGTTAAACACGACTTTGGGTTTTTAGTCATGAGGGTCAGATTGGAAATGCACGGGCGGATTATACCCAAAATTTATACAGCTCGTCATCTCCATAAACCAAAGGCACATACTGAATTTCGTTTTGATACGGTTTGACCTGTATAGTGTTTACAAAATTTGGAAGTAAGTAAACTACCCCTTGCTCGCTTTCGATTACGCTCAAGATAGAATTAATAATTATACAGCTCTTTATCTCCATATACCTAAGGCACATACAAAATTTCATTTTGATATGTCATACGGTATGACCTTTAGAGCGTTCACAAAATTAGGGGGTAAGGAAACTTCCCCTTGTCCCCTCCTGATTATGCCCAAAAACTATACAGCTCTTCATCTCCATATACCAAAGACACCTATTAAAATTCATTTTAATATGTCAAACGGTAAGACCTGTAAAATCTCCAAATAGTGGCATACACACCCACAGACATCATTGCGAAAATAGCCAAAATGGATTCAGGAGACCTCAAAACTTATAAATCCGTCGAAAACTTGACCGCGATTTTTTGCACCGTATACTACGTATGGTAAAGTTAAAATCAATTTGTGGGTCGAAGCAGTGTTCTTTCGCCATTGGAAAGCCCTGACAGGGCTTTCCAATGGCCCCTCATCCTAATAAAAAAGCCACTTTTTCTTACCAAAGATTTATGATGTTTGTTGCCATCAATAGGATATACTAATTCAGAATTTGCAAACTTGGTGGAAGTCCCGCCTTAGCTTCTCGAAAAAAAATGTCAAGGCTCTTTGTTGCCTCCAGTGGATATAACCTTATATAATCTGATTATATTATCGAAATTTAAGCCTACTGAACATTACACCGATATTGCGAATAAACTTGAAAGATTTTCAATTCCACTGGCATTTTACTTGAACAACATAAAAAATTTTAATTTATTTTTTTTTTAATTTATTTTTTTATTTTTTTTTTTTTTTTTTCTTAAACTATTGCACCCTATAATAACAAAAACATTTAACCAACTCAAATAAAGTAGTTAAAACCTGTTATTGCACTACAACTCTTTTTTATAACTTTTGATTGAAAACAATTATTTTATTTAAAACACCCTACATTAAAATTATATTCTTTACATAGACAGCACTCGATAAAAAAAACACATACAAACGTAGAGAAAATCGAACCTACTAAAGGAATTTTTCTCCCACTCTCTTTCACACGCACACAAAAACATATAGATATACATATACTCACCGCCACTTACACCCATATAAATAAGCCTGAGAATGATTAAAAAAACACAAATACTTAAAAAATATTAAATAAGAATTAAAATCAGTTTTTCTTTTTAAATTTTAGTTAGAATTAATTGGCATATACCTATTAACTAAAATTACATTTTGAAATCATGCATGTCCAGCTTAAAGTTTCTTGAAATCCATTCTTAAAATCCTTTTAACACACTAATTTAAATTTTTAGATAAGATTATTCTTTTACGATTATAACATATTTAAAATATTAACAAACTCTTTTTATAACCAACCATTCATAAAAAGTATAAATTTTTAATCTGTTTTGTCTTCATATATTTTTTTTTCTAATTTCGTAATGTATCGCTATAAATAAAAAATAATTTCAACTTTAAATATTCGAATTACCAAAATCCAATTAAATCAATAAATATCAATCACAACCAAATAAATAATTTGAAAAAAAAATTCTTTGATTCGAAATTCATCTCTCAAAAATGTACCATAATTCGAATGTCTACGCTGTGCGATGTGGCCAATGAAATTGTTTTTCAAAATGCACGTAAGTATATATATTTTTATTTTTTAATCAAAAATCAATTTCAGAATTTCATTATACAATAATTATTTATGTTTAATTTTATGTTGTTTAAAAGCAGTTGTTTACTATTAAAATTACTCTTATAACTGTTGTGAGAATGAATTGGCATTTAAAGAACAGCTATTTAATTTAAATGTATTTACAAAAATTATTTTTTATATTTAATTAATGTTGTAAAATTGAAGTAAAAATATTTTCATAAAAATAATGTAAATTAAATATTTTATTAAATCAAATTCTATGTGCGTACAAAATATTATTTTTAAATGCTTGTTTTTTACTACTATTTGTTTTTAAAAGCGTTTACTTTTTTATCGTAAAAGACAAATTTCATATCCAAAGTTCTGAATCTTGTTTTTTTTTTTTTTGAGTAATTCGTTACAAAATTCGCTCAAGTTTTTGATAAAATTAAATACTGTAGTTCAAAGATTTTTTACAATTCTCTTTATTTTTCTTCATTCTCTATTAAATGGAATCAGTCTCTATTAAATTTCTCTATTAAATGGAATCAGTCTGCATTTCCTTGCTTGGACAATATAGTCACAGAATTGTTTGCAATAAGAAAACGGATCGCGTATGAACGTCGCAAATTTAAAAAAAGAAAGCCTTACCAATTTTTGCAAAATATCAAAAATTATTTTTCCCTCACTTTCCCTCACACAAGGAATGGGGTTAAAGTACCACTGGTTCAGTTCTTTTTCATTGTGTTTTTGTACTTGTGTTTGAACAGGAAGGGAAGGAGAAGTAAAAACAAACTAAATTAAGGGAAAGAGAAAGCGAAAGAGAAAGGGAAGTGTAAACAGAAACACCCATAGAAAGTCAAAGAAAAAATAAGATCATTATAAAGAGAAATAAGGAAAAGATATAAAGTGATAACGAAAGTGATAAAGAAAAAGAAAAGGAAAAAGAAAAAAAAACAAAGAAAAAGAAAATAAAGAAAAGAAAAAGAGAAGAAAAGAAAAGAAAAGAAAAGAAAAGAAAA
Source organism: Phasia obesa (assembly GCA_949628195.1). Classification (NCBI taxonomy): domain Eukaryota; kingdom Metazoa; phylum Arthropoda; class Insecta; order Diptera; family Tachinidae; genus Phasia; species Phasia obesa. Next base: position 8,198,006 of record OX451216.1, read on the forward strand.
GAGAAGAAAAGAAAAGAAAAGAAAAGAAAAGAAAAGAAAAGAAAAGAAAAAAAAGAAAAGAAAAGAAAAGAAAAGGAAAGAAAAGAAAAGAAAAGAAAAGAAAAGAAAAGAAAAGAAAAGAAAAGAAAAGAAAAGAAAAGAAAAGAAAAGAAAAGAAAAGAAAAGAAATAAACAAAACAAAACAAAACAAAAGAAGAAGAGAAAGATATGAAATGGAGATAGAGAAAGAAATACAGATAAAGATAGATATAGATATAGACATAGACATAGAGAAAGAGGGAGAAACAGAAGTAACGAAACAGACAGAGATAATGAAAGATAGTGATAGAGAGATAGATATAGGGAAAGAGATATGGATAGAAAAATAGCGAAAAATATAGAAGAAAAAAAGAGATAGCGATAGACATAGACATAATGAACGAGAATGAACTAGAAGTAGAGAAAGAAACCGAGATAGAGCTCTAGATAAAAATAGAGAGAGATAGGGAAAGAAACAGAGATAGATAAAGAGCCAGAAATAGAGAAAGAGATAGTGCTAGAAACAGAGATAGTGATGAAAATAGATATATAGATAAAGAGAGACATAGAAAAGAGAAAGAAAAATAACAAGCAGAAAGAGAAAGAGAAAAAGGAATAGGAAGATAGATAAAGAGTAGGAGTAAGAGAAAATGATAAAGACGGAGATAGAGATAGAGTAAGGGAAAGTGATAGAAATAGAGAGTGAGATAGCGAGAGTGGAAGAGAAAGAGCAAGAAATAGAGAAAGATACAGAGATAGTGATAGAAATAGAGATAGCAATAGAAATAGAGATAGAAATAGACATAGACATAGAAAAAGAACGAGAAGTAGATAAACACAGATAGTGATAGACAGAAATAGTAATAGAGTAAGTGACAGAGATAGAGATATAGATAGAGATAAAGAGAGTGAAAGTGACAGAGATAGCGACAGAGATAGTGGTAGTGGTAGAAAGAGATAGAAATAGAAATAGAAATAGGGATATAAATAGACATAGAAGAAAAATTATTTGGACGATTAACTTTTCAAATAGTTGTTGAATTTGCATTTAAATTATACTTTTTTTTTCTAGTTTCGGCTCATGTTAAGTTACGATTTTCTGGTGATAGTTTCGATTTTTTGGCCAAATTTTGATTTTTCGAAATTGTTAATATTTTGATAACTATTGGTGAATTTTCCTTTTGCATAAGATGACTTCGATTTTTTGATGAAAAGTTCGATCTTCTAGTGAATACACGATTTTTTATTGAATTTTCATTTTCTTTGATACATTATTTCGGTACGATTTCGAAATTTTAAATGTTTTCAAACTTAATAGTGAGTTTTCCTATTGCAGAAAATGTTTTCGGTATTGTTGTGGAATTCCTATCTTTTGGTGATTTTTAGATTTTTGGTAAAAATATTTGTTATTGCAGTATAGTTCTCAGAGTAAACGCTTTAACGTTTCAAAATTTTACTTTTTTTTATATATCTTAGTCTTAAATTAAAATCCAGCAAAGTATTATTTTGAGATGGTTTTTATAATCTGATGTTTTTATGTATAATTTTGCCTTCATCTAAAGCTGTATTGTAAAAGGAGCTTCGATAATTTTAAATTTAACTTTTTATTTTTCAAAAATAAAAAAATTTAATTTTTTTTTAATTTAATGAAATATATTTTTTTTTAAATTTTTATGTCATAATTCTAAACATTAACATAACACTTACAGTTTTTTACTCATTTAAACTAAAAGGGTAAGTTCTATAAAATGAAATTTTTACATTTTTATTAAAGTAGTTGCAGTTTTTTTCTTATTAAAATAATAATATAAAAAAACAATTTCAATAAATCCTTGGTAACGGTTATAGCAAAAGTCTTTTTCGTAAGATAATTTTGCAATTGGCTTTATAGTTGTATTCAAAGTTTTTTTTTGCAAATCAATAAAAAAAAAGCTGCCAAGGATTTACATTTCTCAATTTTTTTCTATCTAGTTTTCCTTAATAATTTTTTTCTATTATCGTACATTACTTTTAAACCTTAATAAAATTTCAATTTTTCTAGCAACATTTAATGCTCTTTTTATATTATAAATAATAACTAGAAAGAAAACCATTTCGCATTAACTATGAAACTCATTTATTATAATTTTGTTATAAAAATTTAGTATAGTTATCCTCGAAATTATTTAGGCATAATTTTAAAATTATATACTAAATAAAGCGTTCAAGTTGTTAAATTTGAATTTTGTTCAAGGACGTAATGACAAATTTTATAAAATTTGTCAGAGAAATAATTAATTTTGAGCTGGGTGTTTAATTATATTTACAGCATTTATTTATGTAAAAAATATTTAAATAAAAGTGAAAGTGAAAATTTAAGTCGAAGTTTTGGTATGAAAGGTATAACTTTATCAACAATTCTACACAAAAACAAGCTCCAAATATTATATTATATTTTATTGTTTCAATAATATTTTATTTGATTTAATGTTTTTATTTTTATATAATTTAATTTATCGTTTATAACCAAATCGAAGCTCTCGGACTTGCAGTATAAATAAATCAAATATTAAAAAAAAAAATATTTCAATGTGCTTGTGTGTTAGTATCTTAATATGTATGAGTAATGTGTGTGTATAAATGATAAAAAAAACCACTAATAATTGTTTTATTCGTTTTAAATTTTTTTTAAATTCAGTTAAATAACAATTTGAAATGTAATTTGTTTATTTGTGTTTAATTATTATTATTTTGAAATATTAAAATTAATGTTGTCATTGTTGTTGTAATAAATAGAAGAAAGATTTATTTCTTTAAAAAAAAAAATCACTTTGGAAATTTCACGTCTCTGTTTACAATGATTTAATTCACTTTACGTTTTGGTTGTCAAGCCCCTAATTGTTGATAAACATGTTAATTTTGAGCCTGATAAAAATACATAAAAATGATTATAAACACATGTTTCTAAACATTTCTCATGACAAAATGAGAAAAAAAACAATCTTAGGCAAGGGGTTGTGGATCCCATAGACCTTTTTACACGAGTATTTGGTATGAGTAAAAAGTGTATAACTTCTAGATTAAAGTTGCTATAAAATATTTCAGGCCTCATTTTTTCGTATAATTTCTGTTAAAACTAATGAATATTTTTAGAAATAAAATATAGAATTTAAATTTACATAATATCTGATTTATTTGAGATATCCGTACAAAATTTTAAAATAATATTATAGTATCATAGATGGTTTTTAATCAAATGGTAAATAATCTCTGATATACATATATTGTTTGAATGTTAGATAACCCAAAAGGAGAAAATAATGTTCCCTGCCTTTGCTTGGGAAATACATAGGGATCTAGAAATCTCTTTACTTTATTACAATGGGTGCGTTGGCCTCGTAGTTATTTACCAGTAAATCAAAAAATTTAATTTAAAATTGCCTAGATTTTGATAGCACTACTGGGAGAACCGTAACAATGTACACGCACTGGCTTTAAACAGTCTTTTAAATAGTTCAAACAAAAATTGCTACTACCCAAGCAAATTTAATTTTTATAAACTAAAGAGCTCTGTCACCTTTAGTGTGGATTAGAAGTGTATGTACGATGGTGTAGGATAGTGAATCCTGACCTTTATACGTTGTGTTTCAAAATTGATTTAATTCGAATAGACTAACGTTTTTCAATTGGCTTAATTCGGCTCAAAATAACCGCTGTTTTTGTCGACTTGTATCGAATTAAGCACCAAAAACCTAACTGAATATTAACAATAACAAGGCCATACTTCTATAAATAAATATATTGATTGCATTACTTTTTTATAAAACAACTTAACGTTTTATATCCCAAAACGATTGCTACAGATATTGTTCAAAGAAACCAACTTTCTAAAAGCACATTTTAAAATTCACGAATAATAGTGTTACATAAACCATTTATTCTTATTTATTCTTATCTGAGGGGAAAGTATTATTTCCTCTTTTCAACTTTTTTTGTCGAATCTCGCTCGCACGTTGCTTTAGCAATAAGAAATGTCGAGATTGCCCTTATACTGTTACCAAAGTAGATTTAATAAAAGTTCGCAATAACAGTCTTACAACAAAAACATATTAATTAATTCTGCCTAGGATCTATGCTGTCCCATATATCAAAATAAGTATACAATGTTGCTAAGGCAAAGTTATTTTTTGTTACAGAACTCTGTTGAGTATCTTATACACATCCGTACCTAGACTCGCTATATATGTATTTCAAGAATAAAATATTTTAAACGATTTTGCTTGTCTATAAACATGACGACTGCTGAGCAACGTCATGCCATATACATGTTGTTGTAGGAGGCGAATACGTGTTTATGTCATTTTCTGTTTAAACATACTTTTCTGTTTTCCAACAATGTTGTTTGAATGTTTACTGCACAGCAGATGGTAGTATAGTTGAGCAAAAGATGGCGCTGTTTGTAAATAATACTGTCAAACTAAAATACAACACAAACTTCATTATCATGTTATAAGAGAGTTCTTATAACAAATGTTTTAACAAGACATGGAAATAATATTGATATGGGCAGTATACAATTAACACTTAAATGATTATACTGGGGGTAATTTTAAAGTCTAATTGATCAGTTGATTTGTATAGTTGAAGTGTGTGTGCGTTTGAAAAGTGTGGCCAATAACAATTCTATAAGGCTGGATACATGAAGTGGCTGGATATACATAAAGATGGGGATTTACATCTAAAATAGTCATTATTATTATTAATAATAATTATTAATAAGGGCTTTTTATACGAGTTTGACTTTTGTTAAGACATGTTAATGAATAATAGTGACAGGGGGTAAAGTTATTATCGGCTTATTTTATTTTGCTTTAAAAGAACACAAAAAACGAATAAAACATAACAAAACTTTTTAAACTACCCCATTCAGCCACTTTTATTATTATCGATGCAGCTCACTTCCTTAATGGGTATCTTTTCGACCCCCTTCCGCCATTAATGATTGCAGGCAACCGATGTGTAATTTACGGCAACCTTACTTTCATCGAGTCACGTGCTACGACCAACCAGCCTTTACTCTTGACTTTAGTAATTTTAGACTGTCGACTAGTAACTATCGGCCATCTGCTATTTTAAAGATAGCATGGCCGTCGCCGCGGAAAATTTTGTCACGCCATATTTCACTGCTACACAGTCTAAACGGTCCGCATTAATGTGTAGTACAACACCATATTAATTGAAACAATGAAAGTTTTCCTTCAAAAAATAAACAATATTATTAATTAGTGTAGAATTATAAGAGAAAAAAACGAACTTAATAACTCATTTATCAATCTAAAAATAAAGATAAAATCGTAAATGCTTCTTTATGTGTGTGTAATATTCAAAGACCCCCAACCAAAAAGGGTGGTTAAAATGAAAATGCATTGGTTTGCTAAATATTTAGCAAAGTGACACAAAACTACATTGTTGAAAGCTGGTATGTTACTGGTTTAAGATGTTTATATGTTTTGTCCTCTTTGTGAGATTCTGCTTGAGATTGTGTATGTGCTCACATACCCTTAGGGGTTTGTGTGGGGGCTCTTGGTAATATTAATAAAAATTAAAAGGAAATTGTGTGTTATATTTATGAAATTTAGCTAATTTCAATACAACTCATCATACAGGCTTTATTGAAATTGTAAAATATGGTATATTGTTTATTTTACAATTAAAAATATTTAAGTTGCCTTTACACTATCACAGTTTCCTTCTGAAGCCGTTTAAGTGCTTAAATAAAATTAATTTATAAGATTCTCTTTAAGAAATGGACTGAAATTACTTTTTAGTTCAAATAATGAAGATACACATATATTTTGTAGCAGCTTTTCATTTTTCCGCTTAAAATGTGAACTCAGATACTGTAAAGATATCTTGAACAATGTGATAGTAGTTTCTATGTAACAAATAAATGTTTTCAGTAATTAAACAAAATAAATCATTTTATCTTATTTTATGTAAAATCTTAGTATTAAATAAAACTAAATTAATTTTCTTTTTACTTTCTTTTTCTTCCTTTTAAATTTAACTGTTAAAAATATAAAAAAAAAAAAAAATGAAAACTTTAGGAAAAGCTTGGCGATATTTGCTTCTCATTACGTTATGTACCGACCGCCGGCAAACTTACCGTTGTCATATTGGAAGCAAAGAACTTAAAAAAGATGGACGTTGGTGGATTGTCTGGTAATAAAATTGGAAACCGAAATATTGTGAAAATTTTAAGTTTTTTTGCAATGTTTTGTGTTGACTTTGTGTAAAACTGTTTGTTTCAATTATTTACTTATTTATTAATTTATTGTTAATGTTTATAAATCTTCTTGATAAATGTTGTATATTTTTACGTTTTTATTTGATTTTTGTTAAGACTGCAAATCATTTATTATATCCAATATTATTTATGTTGTGTCGGTCCGTTTTATTTACATATAAGTCGCTTAATAAATATTTACATAATAATATCAAGCTTTAAAACTAATTCCATGATGCCTGAAGTGAAAACTGAACGATTACAATTAGGAGAGCACCGTTACTCCTTTTTATCCTAAAAAAAACCTCGGCGATACTTTATGTTAATTTAAATTAAAAGTAAATTAAGTAAAATAAAATAAAAAGTTGGGTTACATTTTTATTATTAACAAATGTAAAATCTAAAGCCCCATATACACGACATGTTTTTTTACATATGTTTTATGTCTGTCAACATTGTTATTTTACACAAGACTTTTAATATTTGGTCACAAGCGTCTGACATAACACTTATTTGTTTACAAGAACTTATCAGCGCGCAAATTTTAATTCGCCTTTTTCACTATGCACATATCCAAGCCGTACGTTCGCAAAATGGCTTGTTTGCCGCCCTAAAATATTATTGTGAGCGCTACTGAATTACTGACGACCTATCCAGTTTTAAGCTTTTTTTATTCTAAACTAGCTGTGCCCACACACGTTGTGTACGTCCTGACAATATTTTGTTCGATTTTGCTTTGAAAGTAATCTACACCAAATTTTAAGACTCTTACTGTTATAGTGCTTCACGTACAGGTATTTTCTTTATATTAACGTACCCATCCCTGGATAAAATTATAAATTTCATTCTATGTTATAAATTTATATAAAATTCTAAAATTCTAAAAATTTTTGTAAAGCTCTGTAAAAGGTGTTTAAAACATCCAGCTTTCAAAAATAAAAGGCGCTGTAAAGTATGCAGTACCTTGAAAATATCACCTAAAATTGCGTAACTTCACTGCTTTTTCTCCAGTTTCTCTTGGAAATAAGATATTTTTGGGGGGAAAAAGTATCCCTTATTTGAACCGTTATAATAAGGTATCTCCTCACAAAATTTTATTAAAATCCATCCAGTAGTTTTTACGTGATGCCAACACATTAATAAAACAGTAACAGAAAAAAGTTACTATTTTATTATATGAATAGATGTAAGGAAGTTAAGTTTTCTTTAAATGATGATACACGATTTATATAACTGTTGTAAAATAGATAAAAGTACTTAAAAGCATATTCATAGATTGGTCTTGTAAAATATTGCCTTCACCCGACTAATTCTAACACCAATGCTCAACCGCCGTTGATTATTTTCATTTGACATAGGTTTTTGCCAAAACTGAAACACTGCTAATTTCAGATGGTTTGTCAGATCAAAAGAGAACAAGTTCTAAATGAAATTTTGTCAAATGACTTAGCTCATGTACTTTACAGAAGTACACGACATGTATATGGTTTGCAGTAAGATATTTGACATGTTAAATGGTAAAAAACATATCGTGTATTTGTGGCTTAATACTGTGCTCACATAGTGTGTATGTAAACCCCCGTCTACATTAGTCATTAACATGTCTTAACAAAAGTCAAACTTCATATAAAAAAACCAGTATTAAAAATAATGTTTTTTTTATATGAAGTTTGACTTTTGTTAAGACATGTTAATGTCTAATGGAGACAGGGGGTAAGAAAAATTTGCGCCATATTTTTAATCACTATCTGTAACTAATTTCTATGATAATTTTAATCCATTTCTTCCTAAATATTTGGTTGACAAAATCGCTACTTTTGTGTTTTTTTTTTTTTATTTATTACCCGGAGTCCACACCTTATAAATTTATATCATGATGAATTTCAAGCTTCGTATAAAAAAAACATTGTTTTAATACTGGGTTTTTTTATATGAAGTTTGACATTTAGCATGATATAAATTCATCAGGTGTGGACTCCCTGTTGAAACTATATTGTCGTGCTATAGTTATCTTTACGTACATATGTATATCACAAAATCAAACTACATGAAAATATTGTTCCATATATTGGATATAAATAAATAAATAATATAATCGGTTTATAATCGATTGCTTGTTTAGTTTTTTAATTTTATTTTTAGGGCTACAAAATAAAATTACTCAATTCACAAACTATTTTTGATTGTGACCCCCGTCAAGATTAGTCAAAAACATGTCACAACAAAAATCAAACTTCATATAAAAAAGTAGTATTAAAAATAATATTTTTTTATATTAATTTTGACTTTCGATAGAACATATTGATGGCTAATGAAGACGGGGGATTAGGTGTATATAAAATAAAATTTAAACGTAATAAAAATGTACGAACTTATCGACTTTAGCATTCCTGATGCCATTCCATAACATTGGATAAGCAGATAAAACAAAATGTTGTATATGTTGTAGAATCCGACGACTTAGCACACCTACAATACAATAGCTTGTGAATTGAGCAAATGTTTTTACTATAACCTGGTTTTATATTTATTTTTGAATAAACCATAACATTTTACAATAAATCATTTTTGAATTTAATCATTTTTTAATAATAAAAATAAAACAAAGCTTTTAAATTGCTAATGATGATGATTATTCTTGAATCATACAACAAGCTTTTTTGTTAAATATCTTTTTCAACTAAAGCCTAAGATTTTTTTACTATTTTTACATAACTTTTTCATTATAAAACCTAACCAAAAATCAAATCAAATGAAAGGATATTTTTTGAAAGCAACTCACAGATGCGCCTGATGTTTGTTTTGGTATATAAAACATTCGGTTTTTGAGTTTGAATGTCATGTATAATAATGAATTGCTTGCCAGTATGCTGTGTAATGAACAATTGTAGCTGATAATGCTAGAATTTTAGTTAAGCCTTTAGTTTGTTTCAATCTTCATTTTTGTAGTTAGTTATTTATTTGTTGCCCTTAGAAAAAGAGTTGCCTCAAAAAATATCACAAAGAGTTCTTCTAGGCTTTTACAAACAAACGATTGAAAGAAAAGAAAAAACTATAAATGAAATATTTAATTTTTAAAGAAAATATAAAAGAAAAGTACGTTAATATTCCGTTTATATACATATTTTGTTTAACGAGTGTGATTTTTGTTTTATATATTTTCTATTGTACTCCCTGATTTGAGTTATAAAATTTACTATTATTAATGTCCATATAATCGAAAAAAAATATACATATTTAAAAACAAAAAAAAAAAAAAAAGTTCAATGTTTATATTTAAATCGTATTTAACTTAATTTAAAGAAAAATATATAAAATAACCAATTTGATCAAAAGCAAAAAATGTGTTACAAGAAAAGATATAAAAAAATATGGAGAATTTTATTATTTATTATTCTTCTTTCTTTTTTTATTTATTTCTATTTTCTTTTATAGATCCATATGTGAAAATTGCCATTATGCAAAATGGAAAACGTTTGAAAAAGAAGAAGACAAGTATCAAAAAATGCACCCTCAACCCCTATTATAATGAGTCGTTCTCATTTGAAGTACCATTTGAACAAATACAAGTATGCGAGAATGTATTATACTATCCTATTTACCACAACAACAAAAAAATACAAAAACAAAAACAAAAACAAAAGAGAATAATACTATTATTATCTACCCTAGAAACTACTTTTTCTAGTAACGACACTACTACCAGAACGCCTACTATTTTTGTTACCTTAACATTAATAACTTCTACAATTATTTACTTACAACAAATGACTTTTTCAATCCCCCCTCTGTCTCTCACCCATAACACACACAATTTTGTATTGTTGTCTTTGCTTACCGACCGACTTTCAATCTACTTCCTTAAATATATTTTTGAATGTGGAAGTTAAGACTTGTATTTTTGTTTAAATAAAAATATTCCTTTTGTTACCATTAATATCTACACAAGACAAATAAATTAATCCCTTAAATTGATGTTTTGATGTTTAAATGTTGTGTTTTATCCAAGAAAATTCAAGAAATACTTTATACTAATTTTTTTTTAATGTTTGTTTTGAAATTTTAATTTTTGTAAGTACTGTGTGTTGGAATGTTGCCAAAGAGTAAAGAATTTTATGTAACATAAAAAAAATAATTTTCTTTAGTTGAAATCTAGTGTCTATACCTGACATAAATTTGTCTTGACATAAGTTTGACTTTCATGTAAAAAAACATTATTATTAATACCGGGTTTTTTATATGAAGTTTGACTTTTATCAAGACAAACTTTTGTCAGGTATAGACACTAGGTAAACGTCACTTTCAGTTTCTTTGATTCTTCGATACAGCCCTGTGAGAAATTGGTGACAATTGTCAAATTAGAAGTGGTTTAAAAAGTTATGCATCCTGACCTGACTGATGATCACGCAACTGCTATAAAAGTGTTAGAGAGTAGAAAATTTACCTAGAGCTTCTACAGTATTACATATAATAACTAACACTAAACAAGTGCGTTGAGGTTGGGTCTAACACCTATTACAGAGGATCTGAGATCCTAGGCGATCTCAATTTTAAAGAGACAGGTCCTTTTCATAGACAGTTTTAGAACACGAACCGGTCCCTACCAGTAAGGAACTAGTCACGAGGCAACGAATGTGTTAGTTTTCTTTCCTCTAAGGATTGACCTTAATATTTTTAGCACTTGTTAGTCTTCACTTATCGTAAGATATACATATACTTATGAAACCCCTTTTGGTTCTTTTTAAATGGTTAACCGCCTGGAGAATGATGAATATTGAAGGAAACTACTATTCAGCGCTCGATACCAAGCAATTCTTAGCATTTTCTTATGGCGGTAATTTTTTTCGGCAATCGATTGATAATTGTCGATTATCACCTGCGCAGAAAAAAATATTAAAATCTTTAATTGGTTTCAGATTAAAATTTTATTAAATAATTAATTGATTCAATTATTTGTTTAATTAGGATTTTCTTTGTTATGTTTTAAAGAAGTAATTTAATTTAAAACTAATAAAACATTTAATTGGTGCAAAAAATTATTTGTGTGATGGAGCCTGATCTCCATCATGGCATTCACATTAGGTATTTGTCCACCTTTTCAGCTTGATCCAGACACAACCTTCAAATACCATTTTTTCCGATATAAATCTCGATCAAATAATATTCGAAGGTGACGAGACTTATTATCCAGCATTGCGACTGTGATAGATGCCACTCATCTGACGTATCAGTTGTTTACAGTTATTTACAACTTTTTCCCTGAAGTTAGAGGTTATCCACTTCTTCAATGCAGCCATTGTAAGTTCAGATCATCCCTGATCTTCTCATTTCCAGAGTCGTCTCCTCGCTTACTTGTCACTACTTGGAGTTTTCATGATAGAAAATGGAATATTCAATTATATATCTATTTCACTAATATTTGAGGTTAACCTCTTCGCGCCTTGCTAGGCTTCAGTCTACACTTCATTCGGTCCACCTGTGCAGAGCTTCAAATTGCACATGTTAGTCTGTATTAGAACTCAAGGTAAAATGATATCAAGAGTCCACAATTTTATGACCAAGCTCCACGTGAACTATGATTAATTTTTTAAAGAGTTTGTTTTCCTCCTGAGTAGTTTAGCTGGTAAAACTGCTAGGGATCTGCTTTATGTTTTTCCAAAAGGAATTTTAAAATGCTGTTCTATTTTATTTTGGAGAAATGGGTTGGACAATTTCGAATTACTATTTCGATGCCACTATATTTGTGAAGTTTATACAGGTCATGCCGTTTGACATATCAAAATGAAATTTACTATCATATGCCTATGGTATATGGAGATGAAGAGCTGTATAGTTTTTGTGCATAATCGGTATTGGACAAGTTACCAAATTCTGGTAACGTTCTACAGTTCATACCGTATGACATATTAAAACGAAATTTAGTATGTGCCTTTGGTTTATGGAGATGAAGAGCTGTATAGTTTTTGGGCATAATCGGGAGGGAACAAGGCGTTGTTTCCTTACCCCCAAATTTTCAGAACACTTTACAGTTCATACCGTATGACATATGAAAACGAAATTTAGTATGTGCCTTTTTTATATGGAGATGAAGAGTTGTGTAAAATTTGGGTGTAATCGGGAAGGGGCAAGGAGTAGTTTACTTACTCCCAAATTTTGTAAACGCTCTACAGGTCATACCGTATGACATATTAAAATGAAATTCAGTATGTGCCTTTGGTTTATGGAGATGATGAGCTGTATAAATTCTGGGATAAATGGGAAGGGGAAAAGGGTAGTTTATTTAAATAATTTTTCGATCTGAATATACATACTTTGAAGTTATATTCTTTATGTAAGATATCTATAAAAATATCTGTTTCCATTGGATATGGTAAAGTTGAGTGTAGGTCACTCCAGTTTTTTTATTCGAAATGGCTCGTTTAAGTGCTCGTCAATTGGTGATCTTTTGTTATAACACAAAGTAACATTGCTGCACTTGACATTAATGTCACAAATATTACAAGGATTTTATACCATAATAAAGTTTTATTTTGAACTTTCTGATGGATTATGGCAATTTTTCAGTTTTTTTTCAACATTTGGCAGCAATTTCAACACGCAATATTTAATTAATTAATTTTGATTTTCTTTACGAATATGATTACTGTAAATTGTGTAAACAACATTTAGTTTTAAATGTTTTATTTTAGAATTAAATTACACACTTTGTTGAAGAAAACAAATTGTTTAAGTAGTTACAATAATAATTGATGTGCTTTTATGTTTAACAATTTTTTTTTGTTTATTTTTTATTTGCAAAATTGAAAACAAAGAATTAGGTAAAGTTTTATTTTTTAAAAAATAATTTTCAAAATTTAGATTGCAAAAAAATTATCGAAATAAAAAAATAACAAAATTTGCATAGTTTAATGTTAACCCGACCTCGCAATAAATAATTAAAGCATTTTAAATATCGTATTGTAGTAATAAAAAACACTACACATTTAGATGTACAAACAAAAATGTAACGATTTTAGCAATTTTGCTTCAAAATGCATACACTGCTTATTTAAGCATACACTGAAAAAAAAACAAGAGATTAACTAACCATTCTTTCTACCAACAACAATTACAACAACAAAACTAAAACACTTTACATGAAATACTCGTTTACTTAGTTTTGAAGTTTTTTTAAATCAAAAAAAAAACTGTATAAAAATTAAAACAAAATAAATTATTATACAAAATACTTCATAAATAATCTAACGAGCAAATTAGTAAGTTCTTTCTTGGTCTTTTTGGCCAGGGAAGCTTACTACAGCGTCTTGAAATTAACAAGCCCTAGGGTTCGTTATTTTGACACTGTCTTCTGATTTGATACTTAAATGCAAAAAAAAAACATGCAACAAAAACAACACCAACAATTCCATATGCAAATACTCGTAAGAAAATAAAGCAAAAGAAGAAACACAACAACGAAACGAAACCCCGTCACCATAATAACCCTGTCAAGTTTGTAAGAAATGGTATTTTGGTAACGTCCTTATACAGTTTACAGTTACAGCTTTTTGTAGGCTTCAAACATTTAACCCTTTAAGGGTGGTAGGCAAACAAACAATGTAACATATTCTACGTAAAAACAAAAACAAAAATTTAGGATTGAATATTATACATTTTCGTTTACCAGTATTTAATGAACACTATTCTTTTCTTTGCCTCGAAAAATAAAACTTATTTTCTTTTAAACGAAATTATCTACATATATATGAACTGACATATGTACTAAAAATCCAAAGAAGTTAAAGAAAATTGTTCATTTTATAGAAAAAATTATATCCCTCTCTATCTTTCTATTTCTCTCAAAAACATTTATTACTTCAAAACACTTTCAAAAACAAACACTCTGCTCATTCGACTGTAATTCACCTTAAATTAATAATACTCCACAATCAGCAAAAAATATTTAACATAAAAAAATCATTAGATGTTAAAACACAAAAACACAATTTAAATTAATTGCATGTTAATAAAAAAAAAACCTTTAAAAAATAAAGCTCCCACACCGTCGCCACCTACATTTATTAAATTCAGGGTTCATATTGTTTTTGCCAAAAATATTTATCAACAAAAAAAAATACCACCCACCCTATTCACCTCAAATTATATATTTTCATGAATTTTTACATTATAAATATTTAAAACTGTATGCCGCTGTATTTAATAACGCCACTAAGTAGTTGATTACCTTGAATTTCTTATAATTCTAGAATTTTGTTTTATTTATTATATTATTTTTCAAACATTTTTTTTTTTATTTTTTAAAAGCTTTATGCAATTTTGATTATTAATTTTTTTTATTGAGAAATTTCAATTGTTATAAACTTATTTCTAACTTTGATTTATTCTTAAATATTTATTGTAATATTTTTTATTGCAGTTAACAGCAGTGAAGTTTTTCACCCCATAGTGTAAAGATATTTTTAATACTTTTAATTCTTAATATTTCCAGTTCTACTCAGTTAACTTCATTATTTTGTATAAAGGCGGACTAAAAAAGAGAATTGTCTTAATAAAAAAAAAAACAATTATAATCATATATTTCCCAATATTTCACTTCAGAAAAATTAGTATTTTGTTGCTTAGTTTTTGTTGCCTCCTTCGGGACCTCCAGCCCGACATATACACTCTTATAGATAGTCAGAAATCCCAAATTCGGCTTTTATAAATTTATTTAAAATGAGTTTTATATGGTACTCCACCATTGTACGATTTGTGATTTAATAATTTGAGGTTATAAACGATTTATAAAAATAACACACGTGGCTAATTTATGCCATCATTAATAACACTTCACCGTCAATTTCAATGGTCGCTATAACAGAAGTGACACACACCACTTTTTGTCCAAGTCGACAAAAAGAGGGATGTCACGCCAGAAATCCCATTAAATTTCAACGAATAATATTGAACCAACATGGAATAAAAGGGCGTAAGGTGGCTGCATATCACATTATTGCTGGCAATTTCTACTAATTTTAGCTAATCGATCCATTGGGTACTCAATAGTACTCAAGACTTTTGTTTACATTATATAAACGCACTGTTAATCAGAGTTTTAATAAAGTCGTACAAATTTCTACTTAAATTGTTTCTAAAAATATAACGTTCGAAGTATGGAGTTACTCCTTTTGAGTATAGAGTACTCAAGCAAAGGATCAAATACTCGATACTCGGTACCCACCACTCATTTCCTTGCCAGCACTCCATCATATGCTACATGCATATATTTATTTGCACATGAAAAGGTTATCCGGGCGATGAGTTTCACAACTACTCACCCTCATTCATAAGCGCAATCGTGTGACCTTTTGAAAAAAAAAAAAGAAGTTTACGCTCAGATTCGAAACCGCAGATAAAAAATGGATCCATTACAATACACCAGATACAAAGGGTACAGTTAAAGCAATGAAATTCTTAAAGTTAACGATGACTTCAAAAGACCAAGGTGGATTTGTCGTCAGGCAAGAGCAAGACGATGTTGTTCTTTTAATGCAGGCGGTGGCATTTACTACAATTTCCTTGACAACTTCAAAACGATTGAAGCCGTATATTATTTACAGCTTTTATTTACAGCATTTTTTCGTTTTGAGCTTTTAAGATAAGTCTGTATGGCATTGCTTTGAAACAAGCATATTTCCCGGTAATTGCGCTTTTTGATGCTTTCCACCTCCTCGTATGGGAAGTCAGAGAAGTCCTGAATTGAATTGAATTGAATTAACTTGAAATGAGTGTTATATGGTACTCCACCAATGTATGACTTTTGATTTAATAATATATCGTTTGACATAAATCTCTCTCGAGAGAGACACCGGTTTAACTGGCGAGTTTTGCATCTATCTTGAAATGGTTTATTTGTACAGAGACAGTTATTCTCTCTTTTCATGGCCTCCCAAACTAATAATTATGGTATCCACGGAATTTTTCTATTAGCGACCGAAAATGCACCTGACCTTTTTCCACATTTACTTCTCGGAAATCATTCGGTTATTGTTTCTCTGCAGACTTTCCGATAGTCTCCTTAGTATAAAAATAAATGATTTATATTTATAACTCCAGTCGAATTTATTTTTCGAAACTATCGGCCGAAGCTGACATATACATATGTACTTATTAAATAATATATTATTATTACACCGAAAATATTTTTTGCACCTATAAAAGGTTTTAATTAGTTTCAGATACAAATTTGATTCATTTTTTAATTAATTCAATTATATACTTAAATAAGAAATAAAACCCTTTTATTTTTTCTTAATATATAATTGAATCAGTAAAAATTTCATTAATTTGTATCTGAAACTAATTAAAACCTTTGATTGGTGCACAAATTTTTTTCTATGTATTTTGTCTACATTTGAATGTCCATCTCTTTCACGTATCTCTCAAAAATAAAAATTACTTTATTTTATAGGAAGCTTCCGTCTCGTGCAGACGGTGGAATAGTTATTTATGTTAAGTGATGTTCTACGTCTTGCCTAAAGCCTAGTACTCTGTTCGAATTTGTGAAAAATGTGGAGCAACATTTATTATTTTACAAGGAAAATTTGACAATTAAAATGTGATGCCTATCTCGCAATTTGGAATAATTTTACGATTTTATTGCTTTTGAATTTACCACATTGTTTTACAAAATTTTTCATAAAAAATTTTACAAAAAAATTCCACATGAAATAATGCCAATTTGTTTTATTTCACAGCTTTGGTAAAATGTTGCCAGAAACATTTCAATGTTTTTCTACAGTAAAAACAGAGTAATACTTCTGCAACATTTTTCATGACTTTTTTTATACCTACAAATTTTTTATGTATGTAGTTTGTGAATAGATTACTGGGCTTAGAGCGAATTTTTTTTTTTTATTTTCTATTAAAATCACTTATTTGAAAGAAAAATAAATTGCCATAAGGCCTAATCTTGTTGGGAAAGTTGTATACGTTTCTGTCCACAAAAATTTTAACTCAACATATTTAATTAAGTTTGTGTTCACCAGTACCTCCTCTCTTCTGCTGAAGTTATTTAATTACAATAATTCTTATTCAGTTTGACGTCATTGTTTATAAAACCAAGAAAATTATGTATTTAGGGGTCTCACAGTTGTAAAATTAAATTCCTCGACTCGTACTTCTAAGTTAGTTTGTACACCTTTTCTTTTGAATTCTTAACAACGCAAATTGACTTTAAACAATTGAAATTTTTCATTTTAAATTTATCTTAATTTATAATTTTTTTATTTGAGTTAAAACATATAATATTTTAATTTCGTTGCGTACGTTAACTTGGCACCAAATCCCGAGTATGAATGTAATTCTATATATATTAAAAACTATATAAATTTTTTTGAAACAGAGGAATAAAAAAATATTTACTTTAATAAATACTTATATGTATATGTATGTAACTATATATGTATATTCAACAGACTCTTCAGTTAAATACCAGAACAACCACAACACTCTTAAACCAGTGAATATCAAGAAAAAAAAACAAATGATAATAATAAAACTTCAACAGAAAAAAAATATATAAAAATAATCTACAACAAAAATAACCAAATACTGATTTATAATTTTGCTTAACTAATCCATTAACTTTGATAACTAACATTTTGTTCTATTTAATTTTTTAACATTAAGAAAATCTGTTTGGTTATCACTGTCGTGGATTATGATCGTATCGGTACTTCTGAGCCCATTGGACGCTGTATACTTGGCTGTATGGCCACCGGCACTGAATTGCGACATTGGTCAGATATGTTGGCCTCACCACGACGACCTATTGCACAGTGGCACACTCTGAAAGATCCCGAAGAAACCGATGAAATTCTTAAGAATATGAAGTAAACAGCTCATGTTTAACATTAACCAAAAAAAAAAAAACAAATAGAAAACAAAAATAGCAACTACAGAAACAAAACACAAATATTCATGGAAAAGCAAAGCAAAAATTGAGCAGCGTAAAGTGATTAAAAGAACAGAAAGAGAAAAAAAAATTGATTGATATTGTTATTTAAAAGCTTTACATAAAAAGTAAGGTAGGGATTTGGCGGAAGGAAAGGTTTGTTATTTTACAAATTTTATAAATACACTTCCATCTACTTACTTTCTTTGCAATTTAAGGATATCAATCAATTTTTGTTTTTTTTTTTTTGCGTTACGTTTTCATTCATTCGTTTAAACTTTTCCAAGAAAATACTTCAATACAACAAGAGCAAACTATATAAATCACACATCAAAACCGTCATCAATAAACAACAACAACAAACAAAATAGTACCAGCATCTTATAGTAGTTATAATTAATAATAAAAATAATAATACATATAATAAATGAAATGAAATTATACATATTTACATAGCATATGTTAATCATACATACAATACATTTAGCATACAAAATAAAAACTAAAAAACAAAAAAAAACAAAAAGTTAAAAAAAAAGATGGCCACCACTCATATAAAAACATTTAACAAATAATTAAAGGAAAATATTAACGAAATACAATCAAATATACAAAATACGACATACAACATACAACAACCAAAAAGAAAAGAAAAGAACTGTAAAATATTTGTACTTCTCTACGAGTAATCAAGAATAAAGTTTAAATATTTTTCAGCCGTGTCGCGAGATTTTACAAAATTCATTTTATTTGTTGCTTTTGTTTTGCAAAAATTAACACAATTTCTTAAGACAATATAATATTTACAGTATACCCTTAATTGAAATATTATTAACAAGTTGTCTTAAAAGTAAAAACTAAACAAACAAAAAACATCTAACAGCTTTTCCTTTAAAGATCTCTTTATATTATTATAAAAAAAAAACAAAAATCCCAAAGAAAAAACTATTTTAAATTATTATTAATTATCTATATTGAAAATCAATTTCAAAGTTGTTAAATTTTAGCAAAAAAAAAAATTAAACAAAAATCCAACTTAACCTTTTAACCATCACAAGAAAATTATATACAAAATGTTAAATATTATTAAAACAATAATTTGAAAATTCAGTCATTTCTTTTAATTGTAAATCTATAGAAGATCAAAAGACTCCGCTATAATCGAGATTAAATAAAGCGTTTCCTCTTTGCATTTTAATATAAATAAAACGATGGTCAAAAATTTAAGCTCAACTAATTAAATCGTTTATAGCTGAGTTTTACAAAAAACATACAGAAAGAAAACAAATGTTTGCAGCAATTAACAGTTTTAATTAATAACCGAAACAAATTTAATTAAATTTTTATTGATTCAATTATTTTTTTTTTAATACTATTATGTTCTGTTATAAAATTTATTTGTATTAATTAAATCCATTAAACAATTAATTAAATTAGTATCTGCCTGTCATTAAAATCTTTAATTGAAGCAAACAATTTTTTCTGCAACAGTAAAAGATTCCGCATAAAAAAAAATAATCGGTAGGGTGTTAAAATTTACAGCTATTGAAGGTATTATAGATTATTTTGTTATAGATTATTTTATGTATTATTTTTAACTTTTATTTATTTCAAATAAAAATTAACTAACAATAAATTTTGAAATATGGTTGCCGATAAAACTGTTTAAGCCTTGTGCATCACAAGGTTTTAAACTTGAACTGAAATAATAACATGAAACTTGTGGTGACATATTTTTATTAATTTATTTTATTTTATTTAATTTATTATTTATTTATTTATAATTTTTTTTTATTTTTCAATAAAAGTTTGAAAAAAGCCAATTACAGCATTCAATATCGAATCAAACAGAAAAACCATGTACATTTTAAACCATATTGAGTGCCGTAATGGGGTCCCTTTTCAATTTTTATAAACAATGTTATTGTTAATGTTTAAAATAATATAGAAATTAACTTAAAACAATAGCAGCAAACATAATAATATATAAAAATCTTCTAGCCCTTCTCCTTATAAACCAACCAATCAGAAAAACTGTTATGTACATTATTTAAATTCATTATACATACTTTTAACGAGTATTTACATAAATCTATTGTTATTAAATTTGATTCTCATATATAACAAGGACACGATAGTCGGTCTGTACCGACCATATAAAACCCTACACGTTATAAAATTAGGCATTAGCATAAAAAAGCTTTTAAAGATAAATGCGGGTCATATGTATATAATAAATATATATGAGAGCACGGATTTCCTGGCAGCATAATTGTGTTTAGAAAACTATAACTTTACAATTTTAAGAAGCTTTCGAGTTCTTCCTAATCATTGCTGCCATCGGTTTTACACAAAAATGTTAGAGGAGTAATAGATTTTCGTCTCTTACGGATGCATAAATTACGAATGCAAGTTACTTTTGCGCAGCGGTATAATCTTTTGAGATATTTTCATTAATCTATACATACATATAACAAAATAGTAATTCATTTCCGTCTGTCTGTCTGTCTGTCTGCTTTTTTTTGCGTTCGCATCACATAACTAAACTAACTAAATTTTGTGAGGAGATACCTAAGTACCCTGATCCCAATATAGTATACCTTTTTTTACGCAAAAATATCTTATTTCCAAGAGAAAGTGGAGAAAGTACGCAGTTGAACTAACCGTATATGCATACTTTATTTTGTATAAAGTAAAAATATACATAAACTGATATGTAGCATATCTTAAGGCGGTTCTAAAAACGCAAGGGTCTTTGGTGTGGAGTGCTTTCAAATCAAAATCGAACAAAATATTGCAAGAACGCTGACGAAGTGGCGGGCACAGCTAGTAACAAATATATGGGTTGCCTAATAAAGCAGATGACTGCTATTTTGGATTAGTTTTGTAACTGGTAACTAGCATCCTCCTTAAAGGCCGGTTCACACGATCACTGATGTCTTACGAAATGTAAAATTTTTGTGTAAAAGCCTACGAATGCTATCGTGTAAACATGATATGTAACCCCCTGTCTACATTAGCCATTAACATTTCTTATCAAAAATCAAACTTCATATAAAAAACACTATTTTTAATACTGGCTTTTTTAAATGAAGTTTGACTTTTGTTAAGACATGTTGATGGCTAATGATGACGGGGGATAATAAATATGTGAGACATTTGGGAGAAAATACGGATGGAAATTTTTTTATGAAATTTTTCAAAATCCATGGTACCTCTTCAGATCTGGTACTGAGTACCATTTTAAACGCGGCTTGAAAATGATGTCTTTACATCGAAAGCGCTCGCCAAACGTACCAAAACAACAGCCAGTGACGACGGTCTTCACCGAAAGTTATGACAACAGTATTTTATTTACTGGCGGAACAAATCCAATCAATTTAATACCAAATATTTAATTATTTAAACCAATTAAAACCTTTAATTGGTGAAATAATTTTTTTCTGTGTATGCTGATCCACCATATATTTCCTAAGTCAGTACTCTTACTGGGTGCCTGTTACCTACCGGTCGTTATATATCGTATTCTGACCGTTTATATTACTATATGCCGGTCAGTTGATAAACGATATTTATGACAAAGAATTAAAGTTTAAAGCCGTATGTATTCAGTCTGCGTGTGAACTCAGCTTAATTTAAGTCAGGGCTGTGCACTTACATATAATGTGCGTTGCCGTTTTTAGCCAAGAAAACAATTTATGAAATTTTTAGCAGTTTAGCAAAGCAGTTTATATGCAGCTTCGATTTGAACATGATAATTAAAACTGGAGGTCGGCTTATATCAAATTTTTTAAAAATTGTACCACCTCCAGTTCAACTGATTAAATTAGCCCCAGGAGGTATTAATTTCACAGTATCTATCAATACCTGTCACCTACCGACCTATATTTATAAAGAACTGGAGCCATTTGAATTGCAATAGAAAAATTTTAAATCGTTTTTCGATTATTCCGCCGACCTTATGGCTTATTTTTGTCTTGTATTCTGAACAGAAATTAGGTAATAGCAGAGGTACAAAGCCAAAGCGCAAGGGTATGATATCAGCTCCCTCCAAAATCTACAGCGCGACCTATACCTTCGAATAGGAAGTGAAATCCCAAATTTAGCTAGGTAAAATTAAAATGAGTTTAATGGTGCTCCTCCAGTGAAAAAAAATGAGTTATATATGAGGCTCCACCAATGTACGACGCGTCGTATTGAATAAAAATTTTTATACACGATAACCAAAACGATTACACGAGGCTGATTAAAACAACCACTAATAACAGTATCGCAGTACAGCAATTTGAGGAATTCAATCAGCCAGTGACGCAAACCTCTCAAAGTCCGAGCAACAAGGACGGCCCGATTGACTTTAAGCGATAATGATAAAGACGCGCGGACGTTGTTCCTCAACTCAGAGCTATTTCACCACTGACTGACGTTATGGCTTATGTTTGGAAGAAAATATTGCCCGTAAAGTCAAGATAGATTATTTTAGTGGTGAAGATTCAGCTGATTTTTTTTTCTTTTTTTTTTTTTTTTTTGTTTTCTTTGCTTATTTTGTAGTCCGAAGTGTCAAAAGTTGTTTGTTTTACAAAAGCACCAGTAGTATTTGTTTACAAATTTTAAAGTGAAGAAGTTGAAAAACAATAACGCAAGTTAGAAATAACTACGTAAGTCTCGCTATTACCTAGTAAAATAAAATCTACCTTTCTTGGGAATAACTGGTAAAATGGAACTTCATTGCTAAACACATTTTGTTGGCCTTGTAATATTGACACAAAAAGTCAGTTATATTTCTGCGGTAAATTGGTGAAAATTTGTTCAATCATCCTTTCTACGTGGTCACGATTCACGTCAGACTAAAAAGTCTTAAAAACAGACAATTCACCTAGAGCTACATATGTATGTTAGTACTATAGTAACAGGCACTAAACAAGCATGTTAAGGTTAAGGGTAACAGCTATCATAGACTATAAGTTTCAATTGACCTACTTCTAAGCCAGGTTCTTTTCACAGAAAGTATTACAATTCAAGCCGGTCCTTATCACTTGAAAATTCATGAGTTTCTTCATTTTCTCTAGGGTTAAACATTAAAATAACTAATGAAGAACTTATGTTTAAACCCTAATTTGTACCACTGCAGTGCACTGTGTAGGGTTTTAAAATCAAATAATGTTAAATAAAAATTTAAAACACTTAAAAGCAACTACCTTAAAGTTTAACTTTAAACCAGTGATTTCAAAAACAAAGAAAATTATACATATGATCATGAGTTTTACTTTCTGACAAAAACAACAAAATAAAATATTTTAATTAATGTAAATTAGTTTATAATAAAAAATAGTATAATTTTAAATAATAATTTAAAACAGGATCTCAAAAGTAATACTTCTATATAAGATCTCAATTTTATTTGCCAGGTTTTTAATTTTATAATTTTTCTTTGAAAGTTGTATAAGAGATGAAATATAAATGATCTATTATCTTGGTTTTTTTTTAAACCTGGTTTAATACTTCCTAAGATTTTTTTATTTAAAAAAAAAAAATTGTTTTATATTTATTTTTTAATAATAAAAGAACTTTACGAGACAAGTTATATATTTAATTATGAATTTGTTTAAATATATTATTATTTGTAAACATATACATACGAGTGCATATTATACATGAAAATAATATTAAAAACAAAATAAAAAATATTTAAAGAAATTATTAAGAACAATAATAGTTATTACTTACTTATTTATATTACATGCATATTTAATAAAAAAAAATCGATATAATATAAATAATAACTTAACTAGCATACCTATAATATAATTAATTATAATACATTATAATTATAATTAATTAATTATAATTACAAATAAAAAAAAACTATTAAAAACTCTTACAAACCAAAATAACAACAAATTATATTATAAATGTGCATAATAAAAATAATTAATTAGCTAAAAATTATAAAAAGCTAAAAATTAGTAAAACAAAATAATTTAAAAAAAAACAATAATTTTTTTCTTTTTAATAAAAATTTATTAAGAAAAAAGAAAATAAAACAAAACCTTACAAAAATTAAATTTATTATTATGTAGATGTTTTTTGTCCTGTATAAAAATAAATTAACTGAAATCTTTTAAATGGCCACACAGAAAATGCAACTAAATTAAGAAAATTAATAAAAAAAAAATAAATAATTAAATCTTTAAACAAAATACAAATGTAAAATATAACAACAGTTTAAAATCCTTTAAAATATTTTAGTTTATTAAAAAAAAATTTAAGTTAAAAAAATGTAATATAAATATTTTCAAGCAAAAGGAATGCCCTAGAATTGTAAATTTTAAATTCAAAAATAATCCAAAAAAATTTTTTTTTCAATTTTCTCTTAAATAAAAATAAGACTTTCTTAAGCATTTCAAGCTGTAGCTATTACAATTTCAGGGCTTACAAATAGAAGGAAAACACACACAACTCTAGCATATTATATATTATAACAAATTAAACTAGACACACATATAGACATAAATATATTTCCATTTAATCTATAACTTAATACTTAAAACAAAAATCTAAGTACTAAACAATGTTGATGATTTAAATTGAATTATATAAATACATAAATTAAAATTAATTATTATGAAACAAAAATAAATGAACTTATATTGAACAAAAAAAAAAAATAAAGATGTATTTAAATTTTTTGTGCCGTTTTTATTTTTATTTATCTAACGTCAAAAAAAAACAACAAAATTTAAGTTCTCATATTATTTAATAAATTTTAACAAACTAGAAAATACACAAAAACTAAAAACTTAAGTACCTCTCTTCTCGCTCTCTCTCTTTCTCTCTTTCACTCTATCACTACTAGGAAAATTATGAAATAGAAATCAAGCATTAGATATCAAAAACAAAATAGAAAATATTTCCTTAGTTTTCAAATCTTAACATACACACTTTTTACAACAACTGACCAACAACAACAACAACAACAGGAAAATGATTACCCGAAAAAATATTGAAAAAAAATTCGTTCATTCATTCCTTTTTTTGCATAGAAAGGCAAGAAGTGTTTAAAAACGAGTGTTAAACTTTAAGGCTACTTCTCAAATTATATAAATAATACTGCAGTAAACACGAAGTCCATGACTTAAAACGAAATGATTTTCTTATTTGATATTAAGCACCACTCAAAAACTTTTTCAATGCTAGGCGCATGTTTCAATTTCACATTTGAACTCAAACCGATATTCAAGTAAAGAATATCAAATAATATTTTCAATAATGGATACATTCGATATCGATATTGAAATCTATATATTGGTGATACTTCGAGTTTATTGGTATCGGCAATATATTTGGCGATACAACCACACTTTACAAATTTCGAAATATTTACACACTAAGGCAATGTATGAGCACGTAAAACTAAGCTCATAAGATGCTCATTATACAATAATATTGAAAATTGAATTAATGTCTGTTCATTGCACACGAGTAACGATGAGAAACAGAAAAGATAAGCGAGGTAAATGCGATGAGCTTGCAGAGTTTGTGTAAGCAAGTTTGAATAAGTATGAGTAAATGTTGAACATAATAACAACGAACTTAGTTTCCACAAGCAAGTTTCAATAAGTATGAATAAATGTTGAACAAAAAACTTGGGCTGGTTCAAGCAGTTTTATGCTTCAAGTGAAACACGAACACAGCTCGAGTGTACAAACAAAAAACTCAGAAAATTTTAACAACACAGTACTTACGTTCATTTTAAGGTCTTCATTTCTTAAGAAACACAAAAACAAAAAACCACTAGTACAAGATTTGAAAAAAAAAACGTAACATTACCTTAGTTCTCAAATGAGTTCTAACCATTCTCCACTATGGGTCGTGCTGAAACTGAAAAATATTAAAAGTAAAAATTAAAAATGTCCTTTTTGTGGGACGAATTAAAAGAAACTTAAATTTCACTTCGTAACTTTTTTTGTTTTCTTCGATGCATTTTGCATTAATACACATTTAAACTGATTGTATACGAGGTAATTTCTATGCAGTATTGCTGCATTAATATTGAATAAACCTTTGAGAAATTTATTTCTCAGTTTGGATGCTACTGTAGACTAAGAGGTAGGTTGCTATTCTATCAGTCTAGTTGTTGTGGGTTCGATTTCTATCAAAGACTCTGGTTGCTTCACAACAACGAGTGAACGTCTGCGTTACTATGCTCGATAAATTAAGTTTGAATATATATTTTGTAATTGTATTGTAACAATAAAATAAAAAATTTATGAGTTTGAGACAAATTTCCATTTTTTTCCATTTCAAGTATATCTTTAAAAACTTTTGAAAAAAATTTGATTTCAAATTATTCTCAGTTTAAAATTACACCTGCGTGATTGCTGGAAAAATATTCTGAAGAAATATTGAAAAATGTCTTAAAGATCCTAACGAATTTCTAGCCGGAAAGTTTAGAGAAACAATTCCCTTCTTTAGTTGGACACCAACTAAAAGAAGGGTATCTTCAGCGACTGATCAGTAGCTTAACTAATTGAATCATCGGTATCGGTAACCGCATATATCAAAGGTATCTGCTTAATTATAATTAAATCTTTTCAAATCCAAATCAAGGGGAGATGTTGTATTGTCAAGCTTTTATAGAGCAATAGAAATCACCAATGAGCAGTGGAGTTAAGACGGTCTCTTACCTTTAAGCAACTGATATGTATATGGTCAAAGCAAGCCTTTTTCACTTGTTTCGGCTACCGGTAAAAACGATCACCATCTACAGTGTTCGTCTTATAACAAAAGCAACAAAAATGTTAATGACTCAACTCTAGAACTGTAAAAATGTTAATGTAATGTCGAATATAATCGACAAAAACACGGAAAAAGTTACCTACAGTCTACATTAGACATAAAATGATATGAACCTTAATACTAATATCATGATAGTGTAAAGTTGAAGACTGCCCATGTTAATGTTTTTCCCAAATCTTAACATTGTTATTAAAACATTTGTTATAAAAACTCTTTTACATGACAATGACATGGTTGCTGTATTTTAGTTTGGCAGTATTTTTTGCAAACAGCGCCATCTGTTGATCAACCGTACTAATACTATCTGCTGTGCAATAAGTATTCAAACAACATCGTTGAAAACAGAAAATTGTGTTTAAATAGAATGACATAAACACATATTCGCCACGTATAACAACATATATATATCATGACATGACTTTGCTCTGCCGTCGTCATGTTTATATTTCGTTAAAATTAGCCCGTCTAAATTAGCCATTAAAGTGTCTTAACAAAAATCAAACTTCATATAAAAAAAAACCTTTTTAATACTTGTTTTTTAATATAAAGTTTGACTTCTGTTAAGACATGTCGAATACTAATGTAGATGGGGGTAAGGTACAATACCATTGTTAAATAAATTGAATGAAATATTTGCCGACTATGACGGTCAGCTGCAGTTGGTATTATGTAAACTGAAGTATTGTACCCAGTAAGCTACTCATTACTCCATAGAGTATTTTAAGAATATTCTCGATACTATATGGCATGAAACTGCATAATAATTAGAACTAAGATCGTAAAACCTCAAACACCTGCCGCGTAAAACGAATCTTTTTTTTGTAAACTAGCTGTGCCCGCCACTTCGTCAGCGTCCTGAAAATATTTTGTTTGATTTTGCTTTGAAAGTAATCCACACCAAATTTTAAGATTTTTACTCTTTCTCTATAACACATAAACCATATCTGAAGTTTTAAGTATTTACTTTATATAAAGGTACCCATCCCTGGGTAATTACTCAGGAACATAGACTTTATTTGAAATTCTAAAATTTATATAAAATTCTTAAATTATTGTAGAGTTCTGTAAATAGTGTTTGTAATTTCCCGCTGACAAAAGAAAGGTGCTGCCAAGTTTGTAGTACTATTGAATCGGTTATATTGCGTACTTTCACTTTTTTTCTCAATTTTCTTTTGGAAATGAGATATTTGAATTAATGAATAGAGATACCACAAATTTTTTTTTTTTAAATTCATCCAGTAGGTTTTCCGTGATGCAAATACAGACAGACAAAATTTCTAGAAATTGGAGCAACAAAATTTTCTAAAAATATTTCATATACAGAAATGATCCTGTTACAGTTTAATTGTATGTATAGATAAGGTCATTATTCTTGAATGACTACCATATACACCACTTTTCAATATTTACAGTTTAGCTGCAGTAGTCTACTGCAAATTACAGGGCATTATTCTTTACAATATTTATTGGGATATAATTAACAATATTTTCTATTAAAAATTTCTATAATTTTGCAATTTAAAGGTCGTTTGCAAGTCCTGCTGCATAATTTTCTTTTTAAAGTGCTCAATAACTTAATTAAATTTGTATATAATTTATGGCCTCTCTAAACCAAATAGCAAAAAAACGAATTAAATAGCACATTTGCACAAATTAAAAAAAAAAGCAACTAATGTACGACATAGAAGGTTATTGTATTGTAAGTGTTTTATATGGTTTAGATTAATGCTAACACATGGATTAATTAATTGGGATAGAAACAACTGCAACAGCTATTCACTATATACATATATTTAATAGAATATTGAATTCCCCTTTAAAATGCAAAAGCATACAAATTATTATAATACATATTCGTATGATATCATTTATACATAATCATCAGCACCACATAGTATGAAAAATAAAACTAAAACTAACAAAACAAAAAAGATAACATGTTATAAGATAAGATAAATAAAATAGAATTGCACCAAGTTTCAAAATAATACAAAAAAAAACATACATATAATCATAACCTCTAGGCTCTAGACAAACCAAACTAATTTATAAAACTGAATCTAAACTGAACCTTCTAGGAAAACAATTTAAATGTTTGGTTTCGTTGAGTTTATAACCAAAATTTCAGTTCAGTTAATTGGATTATTCCTATTAATTTTGCTAATTATTGTTTCATAGGTTCCAACAAAAAATAGTAAATAACTTTTATAAAACTGACAAAAAAAACAAAGAAAAAAAGTGTTTGTAAAATCTGTAATTTTATTGAATTAACTCTTTTACACACCCCTTCATTCTACCCCTCTTAATAACAACAAAATTCGATATTAAAAAAAAAACAAGAAAATAAAGCAACTATTTAAAAGAAAATTTAAAATTGTTTTTTGTTGATCTTTGTATAAATTTTACAAAAATATATTTTTAAGTATAAAAACCTCCAAGACCCCCAAGTATATTCACTATATTAAATTATTTATTATTATTGAAAAATAAAAAGAAACAAAAACGAAAAAAAAACTGTTAAATGTTAAAAAAAAAGAAAATAAACAAAACAATATATTATTCATATTTCTTAATATAAAAAAAAAAATAAATAAATAAAATTGATTAATAAATACCAAAAAGGAAATTGTATTCAATAAAATCCAGAACAACAAGAAGAACAACAAACATTTTATTTTAATGATTTAAAATAAATTATTTAAATGAATTTAAGTAAAATACAAAATTATATGAGAACTTAAAAATAATAACAGAAAATAAGAACAAGAAGAATAAGAAGAAACCAACAGACATCTGTAGTTAAATGAAATACAAAATTTATATAAGTTAAAATAAAAATATGTTTGAAACTAAATATTTCTGAAAAAACACGCATAAATTTAACATGGCAATACTGTTGCAGGCTGGTAAGTAAGTCCCCTTTCACAATAGACACAAACAGGACAAACAGACGAGATCTGCCGACAAGGGGTTGAAGAGGTAGGGTGTGTATTTCGTACTGGACATTTTTTCGTTTCTCTTTTCTGCTTTTAGCTTTTTTCATTAGGACAGAGTAAAAGCGACTTCGAAAAATGTCTGCCTTGTTTCTGTCTATTGTAAATGCAGTCTAAAAACGGAAGTGAGAAATGAAAATTGAAATTCCAAAGTCCCGTTCCACACTTGCAATTTTTGTTTCTGCAACACATGTATTTGTTGTTGGGAGAGGAAATAAAAATTGCTGCGCTAAAATGTTTCATGTACTTGAAACTCTGCTGCGACTCTCTATTGTTGTTGGTGTTTGCTCTTTTCGTCATGAGAATGACTGTATAAAAGTATACAGTCGTCAGAAACACAGAAAGCAACTTCAAAAGAGAATTAAAAAAATGTTTCAAAAACAAAAATTGCAAGTGTGGAACGGGACCAAGGCGAATTCATACCAGGTGGCGTTGATAGCCCAGCTGATTCTTTTTTGCTCTCGTTTTTTTGCTAATGTCTTGTCAAAAATACATTGTTTCATATCTGCTAATCTAATGTCAAATTTGTTGCTTTGTTGTAGTTGTTGCTCTACTGCTTACACCTGGTATGAATTCGCCTTGAACGGGACAAAGGGTGGTCATTTATGGCGATTTCTCGCCAAGCTTGGCGATTTTCAATTTCATATGTCGACATGATGACTTTTTGGCAATTTTAAAATAGATGGCGATTATTCCTTGACTGTGGGTCAACATTAGAAACTGAATGAAGTAATATCAAAATGGATAATGCAGATACAAGAAAATTGTTTTACATATTTAAAAAAGAAATTATTACTTCTGCAAACTGGAATCTTTCGGATAATAAAAATTTATTTAGAGGTTAAAAACATCTTGCCATTTTAAAATGCTGCAATTCCTTATCGCAAACAAAACTCTTTATGTTCAAAGATTTTTATTAGTCTTATCATACCTAAATATTAACTTGTTTTAGAAAGATTATACAAATTATGATATTCTGTCTAATTATGTACAGGTACATGAGATTCGCAAGTCCCGTTAAACACTTGCAATTTTTGTCTCCGAAACATTTTTTTAATTTTCTTTTTAAGTTGGATCGTTACCATACTTTAAAAATTGTGTTTCTGACGACTTTATACATTCTGAGCAAGGCATATTTAACAAGGTGATAGCCTAAGAGAGGGGAAATATCAGCAACAATTTTAAAAAATTTTTTTATATGGATTTTGACAGTAATATCTATTTAATTCTCTCTTAAAATACATGATTAATGTCAAACTCCATATAAAAAAAATTGAAAAAATTTCTCTTTAATATTAGCTCTGCCTTGTGCTGTCAGTTGGTTAAATATGCCTTGATT
This sequence comes from Phasia obesa, assembly GCA_949628195.1. Taxonomy (NCBI): domain Eukaryota; kingdom Metazoa; phylum Arthropoda; class Insecta; order Diptera; family Tachinidae; genus Phasia; species Phasia obesa. The sequence continues at coordinate 8,229,352 of OX451216.1, forward strand.
CTGAGGTCAAAAAGAGCAAAAAAAACAACAACAACAACAATAGAGCGTCGCAACAGAGTTTATTCAAGTACATGAAACATCTTACCGGCTGCCATTTGTTTTCCTCTTCCAACAACAAAAACCTGTGTTGCAGAAACAAGAATTTCAAGTGTGAAACGGGGCTAATTTATGTAGTGGTAAATCAACCCAATTTTTTACTTTTTATGATGGTAATTCCTGTATGGAAAGAGCGCCTTCAATTATGAACTCATCTTCGAAATAGAATTACATTTTTGTCGCGTTTCTTCTTAAACCCCTTAAGCGCCATTTTTTCGAAATGGCGCCACCAGACTACATTCTCATCTTCACAAGTTTGTATGGAAAACGAATAAAGCCATTTTTAAAACCTCTTAAGCGCCATACAAATAACATTTGCATGCAAAATAGAATGGCTTTTATATTTCAAGTTGGAAAAGTCTCAACCACGAAATTCTTTGTATTTGAGATAGAATCTGGAAAGTTTCAGGCTAATCGGAGCAGTTTTGGAAAAGTTTGATAAATATAAGAATAAATGTTAATTTACATACAGAAATTTGCTGTTTGCGCCAAAACCACGTAAGCTACAGACTTAGCTAGAGTTAATGCAAGTAACAAGTTTTTTCAAAAAAAAGTTTCTACACCCTTCAGAGAGTTGCACAGTCATGTTTTGCAAAGAAAAATGGTCTTGAAACCCATATTTAAGAAGTTATTAAATTTTTTTTAGATTTCTGAAAAATGATTTCTTGGCGCTTACGAGGTTTATGAAGAAACGCGACGATATGTAAGTATAAATTACATGAACGCAAATAGCGCATGTTTCACTTCATCTGTAGTCCAATTCCGCTAAAATAAAATCCAAATAAGAGGACGATAACAAATACCTAGAGGATGGGCTGTACCAAATATTCATATAACAAAACTCTAACTTCAGATTTATTTTTTCTTATATTAATCAATAAATATCTTAAGTAAAAATTGTGCCTTTATCGTGTTCGCTTATCATTTTTGTGTTGTTTTAAAAAAAAAAATTATATATAAAAAATATATTATGGCGACTTTTTTCTGTTTTTGGCGAGTTTGAGCGATTTCAATAATTTTTTTTTTTTTTGTTATTTATTAAAAATATTTTTAAAATTAAAAAAAAGTATATATTGTTAACAAAATCTAAAAAAAAATAATAATTTTTTACATCGATTTCTGCGAAATAAGTAAAAAAAAATCTGATAACCCTGCTTGTAGCTAAAGCCCAAAGTCGTAAAGTAGATCTAGGTTGAGGAACACGTGTGTGCGTCATTAATGCTTAAAGTCAATCAGGCCGTCCTTGTTGCTCGCACTGGCTGGTTGGCTTCCTCGAATAACTGTACTGAGGTAGAAACACAAAAGTGGCAATATATCCCTAGTTTCTCGTGTCACTATTTATTCAGCAATCTAATACATTTTAGACACATCACTCTGTATGTGTTAAAGGAAGTGGAAGAAGAATTTCCAATCATACACAACCGTACGATTTAATCACAAAAAAGAATCTGACAGAAAGATTTTTTATCCATGATCGAATGGAGAAAAATATTTTTTGGTTTTTTATACTCTTCACCACAGGTGATAAGGGTATATAAAAGTTTGTCATTCTGTGTGTAATTTCTACAATATTCATGTTCGACCCCATAAAGTATTTATATTCTGGATCCTTATACATAGAAAAGTTGATTACGCAATGTCCGTCTGTCCGTGTTAGGGTGGCTCAATATGAGGAAATTTTTTTTTTAAATTTACAAAAATTTTTCAAATAAATTTTACAAAAAATTTTTAAAAAAATGTTTTCAAAAGAAAATTTTTCCAAAAAAGTAAAAAAAAATTTTATAAAAAATTTTCCAAAAAAAATTTTAAACAAATTTTCAGAAAAATTTTTCAAATTATTTTCAAGAAAAATTTTTTTTAAAAAATTTCAAAAACAAAAGCTTTCCAAGAAATTTTCTATAAAATTTAAAAAAAAAATCACAAAAAAATTTTCTTCAACATTTTTCCAAAAAATTATTAATAAAATTTTACTTACAAAAAATTGTCTATAAAATAAAAAAACTGTTCTATAAAAAAAAAATGTTAATAAAATTTTTACAAAAAATTTTCACAAAAACAGTTTTCTGTAAAATTTTTGTGTAAAATTGTTTTCTATAAAATTTTTACAAAATTTTCTACAACATTTAAAAAAAACTATACCGTATAAAGATTTTGCGGATTAGTGAAAAAAACGCAGTTATTTTTCTTAATGACTGTCTCTTACTTTAAACCAATTTTCTACCTAATTCTGTATAAATAAAATCACCGCGGTTAAGGGTATAGAAGTATAGAAGATTCGGCATGGCCGAATATATGTAGCTCTCTTACTTGTTTTTCAAATCGTACAGACCAAGGCGAATTCATACCAGGTGTGAGCAATAGGACAACAACTACAACAAAACAACAACTTTGACATTAGATTAGCAGATATGAAACAATGTATTTTTTGACAAGACATTAGCAAAAAAACGAGAGCAGAAAACAATCAGCTGGGCTATCGACTCCACCTGGTATGAATTCGCCTTGGTACAGACCTACCAAAAAGTCTGTCAAACAAAAACACACGGCGTATGATAATGAATCATCTCAGTTATTGGAAAGTTGTAAATAAAAATGTTTCTATAATTCACATTTAGCCTCGTTGACCCATTCACGAGTAACTTGAGCCAGGAGTCAAATGATAAACTCAATTTCAATCTATGCATACGCATGAGACTCGATTGTTACGACATCTGATTTAAATATTTCTAACATTCCTATTACAAAAAATTTTAAAACTTAGAGATGTCCCCCATACAATACACGTGACTTTAACGAATCTTTTGAACCTTAATAGGCAGATATGTATGTCATATTTCCACAGAGTTTGTTGTTATAGCCCCTATAACATTAAATGGTAAATCAATTTACATAGAGGTTTTGAAATAAATAGTTTTATGTTTTAAGGGGTAATGAACAGAGAGTTGAAAGATGAAATTAAATAAAAACATAAACATATGTATATGGTCTATAATATAAAATTTTTATTTATTATTTGTTACAATCTTGTCCCACTTAAATTTATATTTTTGAATCGGTGCATGTCTCTCGTCTATCTATGATATTTGAAATAGGTTTTCTTTTAGAAGAATTACACTTTCTAGTGTATATAAAGCAATAATTTTAGATATATGTCACATTCCTGATTTAAGTTCATTAGTCGCCGTTTTGATTATGAACGTAGACTTAATATAGGAAACAATGAAAAAGAAAATTTAATTATAGAAGAGGATCTGCCATATAGCAGTCTTTATTGAAAATCTATTTGGAAGAGACTATAAAAAAAGTTCAGATAAAATATCAGAAATAATCTAAATCACTGCAAACATTTTGTGTTTTAGATTGTATAATAAGGAAGATAATGGATTAATTTCCACAATTTAACTCGACATCGCCCTCTACTTGCACAATCACAATAACATATTTTATTGTGATTCATATATTCTGCTGTTATGCCTTTTTTTGAATTGACAACACTCGTATAATCTTTTTTGTTTTGCACACTTTTTCTCTTTCGACGCCACCACAAACTAAAAATAATTAAATAATTTTTAAAGAAATTAGTGAAATACCAAGGTATATAAATATACCTTGTAAAATACAGTTAATAATTAAGTCAAAATATGCCAGCAAGAAGAAAGACAGGAGTCGGAAGCCCTACGTCAGATGACAACGATAAGGACTCGGAAGCGTACATATTGAAAAGAAAAAGAAACAATGATGTAAATAATTAATGGACGAAAGCTAAAATATTTAAATTCAATTTCAATTTTTGTTTGTCTTAAAGGCAGTAAAAAAAACCAGAGAAAAATCCAAACAAACAGCCCAAGTGCGAAAGGAAAATGTTGAAAAGCTGCGTGTGGTTAATAAGCAAATGGAAGCGAAAATTGAAATAGTTAAAGCACATGTGGAAGATTTGAAAAGTTTGCTTTTGCACAAAGTTGACCCTTCAAAACATGACGAAGTGATTAAAAAAATACTTGAAGAGGAATCTGAAGATGACGATGAGTAACAATCGGGACATGGCGAAAAATTACCACACACACAGGAAACTAGATTTTGTTGTTAAACAAATTTGAAACCGTGAAATTGTTGCTGCTAGTGGAAGCATTGAATTAATTAACCAATGGATCATTTTATAAAGTGCAAAGAATTAGAAAATAGGACAACAGAAACCTAAAACTAACAACAGGAAATTTTAATCTTTATTGTTATTATCGTTAATCGTTAAGAAAATTTAATTTGTACATTTTAAGAAGTTGAACGTACATATCGATGGTGTCATGTAGAGAGGCCCTAACACGTATTTTTTACGAAATTGATTCTAATACATTTCACATAAATTCAACTCGTCACAAACTTTATAATGTAAGAAATAAAACTTTTACAAGCAGTTGTACATTTTAAATTACATTTTATATATAAGTTTCTATTATAGTTTTACTTCCTGCTCCTGTAAATTTACAATTATTTGCGTTAGGGCCTTTCTATTTTAGACCAACGATATAGTAAAGATACTTTTAAGATAAGCATTGATTTAGGTGTGTAATGTTTAAGAAACTAATGTTAACGAGCAACTTAAAAACTTGTAATATAGAACAACCAAATGGAAACTCTTTGAGACTATTCAAGTTGATACAAGAGAATATTTTTATTTTAACATTTTCCAGGTAGATTATACTTTAAACTTTTATGGTTTTTTTTTAATATTTTCTCTCTATTCTTGCTTATTCATAATAAAAAAAATAAAGTTTACTTTAAGCATACTTTAACAAATTTTCATACTTTTGCAAAGAGAAAATAAAACATTGCTATTGTTCCCGTTTTAGGTACTTACAAACTTTTTTTGTAAGATTAGTGCATATAAAAAGTATTTGTAATGATGTTGCTACAAATATATCAATTCTACAAATTATCCTTAAATTCCATTACAGTGTTGTCTGGATAGAGTGAACCCTTGATGCTATGAATACCTCGTTAGAGTAAAAACCAGAATGTTTACATTGACTACTCTGTAGGGTGAACACTCATGAACCTCTATAGAGTGAACATACTTTATAGTGAGTTTTTAGGTTTGACGAAGAAGAAAAACAATGAAAAGGATTATAATAATTAAAGAGAACATAAAATAACGGTAAAGTAACGATACTTTTAGAGTAAGTTGACACAACGACGCATTCTATGAAGTGTTAATTTATTTAAGACTGCGCGCATGTTCCGTTAAGGTCGTGTCTCAAATTTAATTTCTGAATAATTGTTACATAAAAATGGATTCGAAAAAAAACATTTATCCTTAAAACAAAAAAGCGACATTATAAAAGAAATTGAAAAAGGTGCTAGTGTTACTTCTTTGGCGTTGCAAAATCGACAACTTCTGGCATAAATAAAAAGAAAATCGGAATTGGTAAATATACATTTGAAACCCAAAGAAGAAAGACACTTAAAAAAGGAGAGTTTCCATGCATGGAAAAAGCTTTACAACTGGTTTGTGAGACAACGTCAGAACAATTTTCCTGTCAGTGGCGATATGATTAAGGAAAAGGTAAAGACAATACAGAGCTACAAGCTGTTTAAACAAAAGTTAAATGACGTAATTTTCGAATTACAACTATGTAGTAGTCAAATCTATAATGCAGATGAACCGGCTTGTTTTGGAAAATACTTTCAGAAAAAACTTATGTGACCAGCTCTGAAAAAGTGGAAAAAGCAAGAAAAATGGAAAAAGCAAGAGTTACTTTTCTTGCATGCACAAATGCTACTGGACAGCATAAAACCAAGCCATTGGTAATAGGTCGTGCGAAGAATCCGCGTTTTTTTAAATCGTTTAAAATTCCAGTAGATTATCGAAATTCTAAGAATGCTTGGATGACATCTGTAATTTTTTAAGACAGGTTCCATACATACTCTGTTCCACAGGTAAGAATCTTATAACCAAAGTTTAACCGTTTACATAAATTATACGGGCATGTACATATCTAACAGGTTCAGTAATTTCTGCAGCTTAAGGGGTTACCACAAAAGACTCTTCTTTTGTTGAATAATGCTCCCTCTCACCCTCCAATATATCAGTTAAGAACAAATGATGTATCCATATTCGTGATTGTCATGCCGCCGAATGTGACACCCTTGATCCAACCCAAGGATAAAAACGTGATCCGTATGACAAAGCGGCATTACAGGAAATATCCTCTGGCATTAGCTGTTGGAAAGGAAAACATCACAGAGTTCCTAAAAGCATTAACGTTGAAAGATGCATTGTCGCTATTATTACGTGCATGAAATCAATTGAAAGCTGATGTTATAGAAAAATGTTGGCGGGCTCTTTTGAAAAGCACTGCAGTTGAACCCATTTCAAGCAATGATGATGAAGAAGAAGGAATGACGCTGAGTGCACTTCGGCAAAAGTTGTTATCCGTACGATACGAAGATGTTCATCAAATCCAAAATTTACTTCAGACCATCAATTCTGATGTAAGTTTGCAGGAAAATTGTTCAATTACTTTTATGTATAAATTGTGTTCATTTTCATTTAACATATGTTATTTTCAGACAAACTATACTGAAGATGATATTGAAAACTGGAATTCAATAGAGAACAGAGAGCCAAATTCTGGGCAAGACGTTGTCGGCACATTTTAAATATCAGATGATGAAGAAAAAGGCGAAAAACCAGCAAGCACAAATCCGATATCAGCTGCTGAAGCCATTAAGGTTTTTGATAAGGGTATCGAATGGGCTGAGGTAATACTACAAATTTCGCGAATATACAAATTCTACATTGCTCTCGCGATCAAGCAGTGCATATATCGGTAAACAAACCAAAGAAACAAACAAATATTATTAATTTTTTCCAATCATAAATTTAAACTTTAGTATTACATGGAAATAAATACAATTTATAATCTATAAATGCATTTAGAATAAATAAATTAGTTTTTTAAATAAAAAAAATTCAATATTGTTTTAGTGAACAACCTGGGTATAGTAAAATCGCTCTGCAAAAATTAGTTCACTCTACCCAGACAGCACTGTATATTAATATTCTCACCTTTTGTTTTTTATCCTGAATTTGAAACTGTTGTTTTAGGCAAAAATATATCTGTGGCAATAAGGAATAAGTGCTTAAGTCGACTTAAGCAAAAACTAAGTTACTGGCACCTTTGAAATCTCCGTACTTCAAAGTACCCATGTGCAAATTTTCAATTATTTTGAACTATTTTTCAGGAAGTTATAGCAAAAAAACTTTCTGCTAATCTTTTTTCAATGCCGAATCGTAATTGGAAAAAAGCTTAGGAAACTACAAGGTATTTTTCAAAATCATAGAAACTCCTTTTACAACTTATTAATTGCAACGCCTGCGTACTTTTGGTAGATATAAAATATTTTTCAAAATCATACGTTTGACTCCCATAGGTAAACTTTAAAGATGAGTTATTTTTTAAAAAAAATTATTTTAAAGTTTAAAATTGCTCTCCTACAAAACTTAAAAATCAGACTTAAGCACTTTTTCCTTATTGCCACAGATATTTATATATATTTGATTTTTAAGATTATATAATAAAGTTATCTTATTTTTTTAAACAATACTGTTTTCTTGGTTATCCTTTATAAACATTTATTTGATACTTCGCGACTAAACACGTTTTAAAAAGATTGCGACCAAGGTAAAGAAACCGCGTAATCACCTTTCAAATTATTCTCTAATAAACTGTATTTCACCCGCCATTTTTTTTTTTTCAATTTTAAAATATGAACCAACTCCTGATAACAATATTAAACGAATAAAAGCTTTTTCCGAAGGAAAAAGGACTCCAAATTTCACAAATTGAAGGTTTAGAATCACGAGTCGAAAGTTAATGTTATTGGCAATATGTCAGACGTCGGCAGGGTTTGCTTAACGCCATCAGAGAGAAGTTGGTCCATATTTTAAAATTGAAGAAACAAAGTCGTGGCACAACCATGTTAGTGACTTAATTATATGTGCATATTTGTATCAACGTTTTCGTGAATGCAACAACACTCGGCAAAAGATTATTAAATATGCAGCAGTCGAACTGTTACAACAACAATAACTAATGTGCAGTAAATCTTAACGAAATATTTTAAAAACAACTATAAACATATTTACGGAATTATAATTGCTTTGTCTTAAAAACTTTGTTACCGTTAAGCTAACGAACTAAAATACCGGAACTAGTCGTTTCTTCATAAAAAATTATAAGAATTGCCAACAATATTAGTTTCTAAGTGATTGTGAATAGTTTCAATATCATTGTGAATTTTTTTCTACTGATAGCTTTTTGACATTTAACTATTGTTTTGGTTTTAATTAGAAAAATAAATCGGTTCAGTATACGAAATACATAATTATTTTTTCCTAAAATAGAAAATAGTCTAAAATTATAAATAAATATCTAACGATTGCCATTCATTTGTAAGAAATATACGTGTAATGTCAGAGCTGCGCTCGAAAGTTATACAACTATATAAACATGTAAGTTTTCAAAGCAAACTTGGCCCCCCCCACGAGACTTGAAAACGCAATATAAAATTAAATTTTCTTATTTGCTTACAGCTGCAGTATTTGGGACGTGAGTACCCTGGGGTTAATGGACCCCAGAAATTCCGGCAGCAAGTTAAAGATGCATTTCTAAAGAACAAAGATGAAACGGATCCAAATAAAATAAAGGCCCTCTTAGCCCAGGGACGATATGCTGCCAAAGAAGTAGAGGCTTTAGTTTCGTTAAAAAAGTATCGTACTTTAAAACAGCGTTATTCTCAGGATTAATTTTTTTTTGCTATTACGTCGAAATCAAAAAATCATTATAAGAAATGAATTATGTATGTGAAGACTTCTAAGGCAGCCAGTAATTGGAAAATACGCATTTTTAATCACCAGTCATAGACTTATATACACTTATTTGTTGACATACCTATGTATATTTTTTAGATTTTTAGTTTCGTTAAATATAAAGAACAAAAAAGCTTCCATCATGGAACTAAATTAAAAACATCCAACATATTGTTTAATTTCATTTTAGGATATCTTCCTGAATGAATTTTTGTGTAATTTCCGTATAGTATAGTAACAAATTAGGTAATACATGTGTATGTATGTACTAACATGTTTTATGTGAAATGGCACGTATCGATAATTAATATTTAAGAAATATTTCTTTTTTATTTTGAAAAGATTTTAAATAAAATTAATGCCATTATTTATTGCCTTAATCCAGTAAAAGTAATTGAGTCTGTACCATGACGAACTCTTTATATATATTTAACACACAAACAATAACAAATAATCAATTTAAATTAAAACCTTGTCGAAAACTATATTTCATTAATTAATTTGTATCAATTATTGTAGACAAAGTAGATAAAATATGTACTGTTAGGTCCCAAGTTGTTATTATTTAACTGTTGTCAATCCCTGTCACACCCACTTGATATATATAAAAAAAAAATATAGCCTTCCAGATGAATAGCAAAAACACTAAAACTTTCAGGAAGATAGGTCATTTGGTGTAGGCTGCTAAAGCTTTCAGATAATCCCTGAAGAAAGCTTGGGACCAATTGTCTAATTTTGTCGACTATTTCGGTGATGTTTAATTGATGATGTCGACCAAGATATATTTATTTTACAAGGTAGTGGCATCCCTACAACAAATACAACAATACAAAAACAACATGACATTTTGTTGTTGCTTTGTAGTTCGTAATGTCAAAAAACATATAAGAAAATTGAGAAGGCGTGCATGTGTTTTATTGCTTTCTCACTTCTACACTATAAAATTTCTGAACACATACAACTTTGTCGAACTACTAAATCAGCTGGGCGGACGACACTACCTAGTAAGATAAATATACCTTGATGTCGACCATTCAATTATAACATTTCAATTATAACATTTTGAAATATATAATTGTTTTCTTTTGTTTTTTCGAAAAAAGTTTTTCTAAATAAAAAAGAAATGTTTTCCCAAAATTAAGCAGAAAGTCCCAAAAGTAGACTAGACAAGCTAAAATGTACTAATGAATCTCTGGTTCCAATGGTCCCAAAAGAACTACCTTGTCGATAGTTCTTAGGCCACTAGTAGGTTCTCAATGACATGCACTTGTTAAATGTCTACAGTTGACAAAGTCAAATATGAATCATTGGATTTAGCTACCGACTTTTTCTTTAGGTATCCAACAAACAAAATTAAGTTCTTTATCTTATATATGCATTAGAGTACCCATGAAATATATGGAATTTGCAAAAGTATTTTTTTCGAACTCCCAGCGAATTTTCGGTTATCTGGTGGTTAAAAAGTTCGTTTCCAAAATGTAAACCTGCCATGCCACTCGCATTTTAGTGGTAAAAGTATATATATTCTGCATCTTTATACATAGAGAAGTTGATCAAGCGATGTCCGTCTGTCTACCTGTGTTCGCGTTGAAATGAACTTAGCCAAGGCAGCAGAAGAGATACAGAAAACTTAATCCCACCAATCTACCAGGCATAGTTTCGAAAATTTCGCTATTGGAATTCAGCAACATCAGCCTATTCCATTCGAGACTGAGGGCAAAATACCACGCCCACCTACATATATTTTTTCATATTGTTTTTTTTCGGTTGTAATGATTCTCTTTTGCTTTGTTTGTTAAATAAATATTATACCGCGACCCGTAGATCACTTGGGGTGCATAAAGATCTTGGGGGATCAATAACCCCCTGTGAGGGGCGATTTTTGTTTGTTTTTAGGTTGGTAGGGTTTTTCTGCTTTGATTTGTATTAAAGGCCTTTATAGAAAGCAATACACAACATAGAGGTAGTCAATAGACCCACAGGGTGATCACTGGGAACCATGAGCAGACAACAGACACATTGGGGGATCCATATGAGGAAATTTTTTAAAGGAGATTTTTGCTTTAATCTGATCATTCTAAAGCAATATAGATTGCAGCAAGGTCCTAATATTTACAAAAAAAATCTAAAAGATTTTTAGAAAAAAATTCCAAAAATAATTTTTAAAAAAAATTACAAAACATTTAAAAAAAAATTACAAAAAATTTCCAAAAAATTAAAAAAAACTTACAAAAATTTAAAACAATTTTACAAAAAGTTAAAAAAAAAATTTTAAAAATTTTTACAAAATATTTAAAAAAAATTTTTTACAAAATATTTTCAAAAAAGTTTTTAGAAAAAAATTTCAAATCAAACAAATTTTTACAAAAAGTTTTAACAAAAAATGTTCAATAACGTTTTTAGAAAAAAATTTCTATAAAATTGTTAACCGTTTTTGTGTGCATATGTGCATCACCATAATAGAAACAAGATTATAATTTGTTGATTGCAGACATGGCAACCCTTACAATGGGCTAACTACGTCATCTAAAGTGAAATCATGCGCATTGCGTAATCATGTTTCTGTCATTCTTGAGATTACATATTGTTCTAAAACGGCCTACCAGTGTTATAGAAACCGGTTATATCTAACAAACCTTGGTAATTACCTCTATTAATATTCCTTATTCATGCTGACTTGTTTTACAAATATACAATTTTTTATTTAGTGACATTTATAAAACACTTAAACTATATTTAAATTATATTCGGCCTGATTACGGTTGTCGAAGACGAAAATCGAGAGCAGTCGAAGTCGTTGTCGATTTCGATCATTTTTGGTACCACGTAACTTTTTCGACTCTTGTGATTTTGTAATAGACTGAAAAGTACAAGATGTGTCATAATAACAAAATTACATGAATTGCCCTAGAATAAAATAACAATGTTAAGTTTGGGACATTTCTTTTCTTCGGATGAAGACGATGAGGCATACACAGAATGTGATATAAGTGCCTTGCGCATACTTGCTGAGGGCAGTTATCAAAAAGGAGCTGGCAACGATTATAATGTTGGCCTTTCACAGTCTTCAGTAAGCAAAGTCTTCAAAGAATGCATCGATGCAATGCACAGTGAAATTTGCCCGAGTTGGATATCGTTTCAAATGACTGAACTGGAGAAATCTGAAATAAAGGATTATTTTTATAAAAAGTTTGAATTCCCCGGCATTATTGGATGCATAGATGGAACTCACATCAACATTTTGGCTCTAGGAGTCGATGAGAAGTTTAAATATTATAATCGAAAAGGATTTTATAGTTTGGTGTCAATTGAATGCGACGGCGTCTCTAGTCGTGAGAAAAAAATTTATCGACTGTTTTAGCATACTTTGACAGTCGTTTTCGTCTTCCGTGTTACGAAAATTGTAACAGATTGTGCATTTTCGACAACCGTAGTACCATTTTCCAAAAAAATCGACATTCGACTACGTCTTCGACAACCGTAATCAGGCCGATTATGAATATGAATTAAAGAACTTAGGATACATCACAAACTTGGTAAAACAATTATATGAAGTGAAATTAAGAAAGCGTCATGTATTATTAACTTAAAACTAATTAGTACTAAGATTTACTTTATTAAACTTTAATGGTTTAAATATTAACCAAATTCAAAACCTAAAACATCTTCTAAGCCATAATCGAATAATTTAAAATCATCGGCATAAACTTCGTACAAACGGCGAATGGCACTTATGGGTAGAGGATCAAAATATTCTCGCAAAAGAGCACGAGTATTCGAGGGTTTATGGCCGGTGGGAAATGTTAAATTTTCAGCACCGGTTAAGTAGAGAGCCAAAGCTGAATCATCCAACAAGGTCTCATATTTGCCTAAAATAATAAAACAAAAAACATTTTTAAAAGAAGAATTAATAAAACAATATCTTACCTATAACATTATATTTCATGATACAGGGACTGCATAATTTGGCTATGGGTTCCCAATGTTCATTGTAGGACGATTGATTGCTTAAACTTACTTCTGGCGTCAACAGATATTGTACAAATTCAGCAAATGATACATCATCACCAAATTCCAAAGAATGATTGCTGGAATCTACACGAAACAATTTAACAATTTGTTTTCCCACTCTTCGCTGGAAATAACGAGCACTTGCTGTATCGCCTTCTAATTTGTTGCGATATGCCGACAATAGTCTTTCAAAAGGGTGGCGTACAAACAAAAACCTTGTGTAATCTGAAAGTACTTTCTGTTTTTCTGTTTCATTAAGCGAACTAAATTTCTCAAACACCCCCGTTGAATGTGCCAGATAGCCGGGTATTTGCAGGGGATCTGTACCATTTCTCCAGACGCCATTAAGAATCATTAAAACTCGTTTCCAATTTGTACAGGCTACCTAGTTTTGAAGAAATCAGAAAAGAGAAAATAAATTAATAACTATTAAAAAGAAAATTGTTTTTGATTGCAATATGCACAGTCATTTTTATACAACAACTATTATTAGATTGTTTGTTGTTGTTTAAACATCTTTGTATATTTCCAGTTTCTTTCGTGTGCATTAAAGAAATTAAAAGTGGTTTGATTTTTATGACCCATTTAAAACAAATTGTTTATTCATGTTAAATTTTTTTTTTTTGGCTAACAAAACTAAAATTTCATGGTGGTTTTTATTATTATTTAAGTGGCCTGGCATTAAGAGTAAAAATAAACAATAGTAAATCAATAGAAAAGTTTTTGGAAATAATTTGTTCTAAAAAAGATACATACGTTTAAATTATTATATTTTTATATCACAAATGAAAGAATTCCATTCGCAGAAATCCAAGGATTTTAAAAAGGCATTAGCATATTATTTTTTTAACTTAATGTACATCATATGTACATTTGTTTAAAGAAAAGGTATATTATATATTATTCAGTATTTAATATTATTAGTAGTAAAATTGACACTGTATTTATCTTGTATTTCCCTCCTAATAGATTGTTTTTATTTTTAACCGACTCACACAGGAGTATTTGGCCTGAAAAGCTGGCCAAAATTATTAAACGTGTTTTTTCAATTAAAAGTTTTAGTTTTTTGATAGTTTTAGGTGTAGTATGATATAAAAAGTCTAGTGGCAGATTTTGAAAAAATTACACTGCGCAACAAAAGTACACTGGGCAACAAAAAAATTTTTCTCTACAATAGTAATAATGTTTTCAATAATTATTTTATTAGGTACGTACATATATTTATTTTTTTTAGCAAATAATGTTTTGTAGAGCAGGTATACAAAAATATCTTTTATGGGGATGTGTGGGACATTCACTTAAAACTATTATGGATAATTAAAAATTTTTGCAATTTATAATAACATATAGGCAGGTATTAATATTGTGAAGTGTTAAAAGTGATGTGAATAAGAATTGAAATCAATAATTCAAATATATATAAAAGTTTATGACGATGCCCGATGAGCAAAAATAGAAGAAATGTGAAAATTTTAAAAAAATCGTCAAAAATAATGGCGCAAACTTGCGCACACTTTTTTGTTTCTAAAATTAGAGATTCCAAATTTTATTGTGGTAACAAACATAATTCGTAGAAATGCTAACCTCACTTTTAAAAGTCTCTTCTTTTAAATTTTTTGCAAAAAAAGTGTATAATTTGTTTTTTTTTAGCTTTTGAACGAATTGTTTCAACGTGAATATTCAACATATTTTAATTTTTTTTTTCTTTTTTAAATAACTTTTGATCAAACCTTTCAGCGAAACAAATAATCTTTGTTAAACCTTTATTCGTTTAGCCGCAAAAAAAAATATCATATAAACATCCAGAAACCGAAAAAAACATTTAATTCTCATATAATTTTCTTCACTTTCCTGACTTTAGCAGGGTCTCAGAGCTACAAATCGCAACTAAAAGTCTTCAAAATTTACAATATAATGTAAAATATTGTTGTCTGTCGAGCTGCATACTTAGTTCTTTAGATTTCTTAAAATTCAGTTTTGCCTTTTTGGCCAGCTTTTTAGGTGAAATACTCCTCTGTGCGACTTCAAAAAAGACTTCGTCTGAATGTTGCTTTTTTTATGTATGTGCCCGCAGATTTAATTTTTTTTCTTTTTTTAAAAGGTTATGCTACCAGTTTGGTCTCATTTAAAAAACAGTTCATTATTTAAAAAATTAAAGGGTGTCCCCATGTTTTTTACGTGTACTAAGAACCGTAAAGGGCACCTATTTTAATTTTTAAAAAAATTGCGTGTCACTATAGCTACCAGCAACAGAAAGTAGTAAAAAAATAAATATAAAATTTAAAGGGTGTCCTCATAGGTGACGTAATTTGACCTATATGGGCCTATCTTTTGAACCGTTATAGACAAAAACTTGAAAATTTGACAGAATGTCGATTACTATAAATATTCAAAATTATGAATTAAAGGGTGCTCCAATATTTCATTTAATTTGATGTTTTGCTAAGTCTGCTATAACAAAAAGTATAAAATTTGAATTTGGAAATAAAAGGGTGTCTCAATAGTTAATGTAATTCTATGCATGTGGCCTGTATTGTAAAGTCCGCTATAACAAGTATACAATTTGAATTAAAAAATTAAAGGGTGTCCCCATAAATGATGTAATTTGACCTATATGGCCCTATCTTTTGAATCGTTATAGACAAACACTTGAAAATTAGGCAGAATGACCACTACTTTGTCTGGTATAATATCAAGTATAAATATTTGGAATTATAAATTAAAGGGTGTCCCAATAGTTCATGTAATTTGATGTATATGGCCAAACTTTTGAACCGTTATAGACAGACAGTTGAAACTTACAAAGAATCCTTATGGCCAAGTCCTCTATAACAACATGTCTTTAATTTAAAATTGTAAATTAAAGCGTATCACAATAGGTGATGTTATTTAATTTATGTGGCCCTATCTTTGAAACCGTTCAAGACAGAGGCTTGAAAAGAAGGTTGATGGTGAACATAGCTTAACTTTTGAACAGTACCATGGAGATGCTTGACATCCACATAGTCTTTACTTTTATTTCCGCTAATTTTGGCGCATCTTTTATTTGGTTTAAATCTAATTCTTACAGATTACTTCTTACATTTTTAGTTTGTAAGCAAACAATAGATTGGTGCCCATCTATCCGTTTTGAAGTCGGTATTTTTTGCCAGAATTATAATCGTATCAGATAAATTGTTATATTATGTGTAAATATGACATTCAACAATAATTAACAAGAAAAACGCATACATTTTCCAACTGACAAGGAACAATGTTCTTCAGCAGTCATTTAATTCTAAATTCAATGATTCAATGTTTGTTTATATTCATTTTTATTAGTTAATATTTTTGTATTTAACATAATTTTTTAAACGTGTGTCATAATAAACATTTGGATAGAAACCCAAAGTAAACATATTTTGCACTGCGAAAAATAACGAGAATTATCATACATTTCATCATATCCGTCTATTATTCTAAAAGATAACAGACAGCCATTATTACAAACACCCGGCACTAAAATAATTGTGATACAATTTACTTAAGCGATAAAGAGACGTTTGCATTGCATTGCATTTATTAAACTTGAGCTGGATTTCTTGTCATTTTAATCTTAATATGTTTCGATATGTTTTATAAAGAACTCAAAGCTTTCACCTTGATTTGGTTTGTTTAGATTCATACACACCATATTGTATTCGCAATTATTGTATTTATTTATGATTTATATTCGAATACTAAGAACTGCAGAGGTAAAATATAGTAGGCCTTCAATAAACAGGCTTTCTTGTATGTCTTCTTATACCTTTTGTTAGATCGACAATCATTCTTCCCTGCATTCTAATGATGTATAATGATTATGATCTCCATTCGAAAAGATCCGATACACACTTAATTTCCTGCTTCAACTATCTATACTCTATATCTATACATATAACTTATATATAGCTTTTCATTTGCGTTCGCATCACGTAAAAACTACTGGATGGATTTTAACAAAATTTTGTGAGAAGATACCTAAGTATCGTGACACTAATATAGGGTACTTTTTTTCCGCAAAAATTTCTTATTTCCAGAGAAAGTGGAGAAGAAGCAGTGAAAGTACGCAGTTGAACTTTATTTTTTATAAAGTAAAAAAATACATAAACTGATATGTAGCATATCTTAAGGCTGTTCTAAAAACGTAAGGGTGTTTAGTGTGGATTGTCTTCAAATCAAAATCGAACAAAATATTGCAAGGACGCTGACGAAGTGGTGGGGACAGCTAGTTTAACAATATTTACTGACAAAAACAAATTTCCAAAAATTTTTTGTTGTTTTAACTGTAATTGTGCGAAATATTGAATTCGTGTTACATTGTGGGGCAAGCCCCATTAAATTATAAAAGTAAAAAATTAAAAGAAAACTTATTTTAGTTTCTTTCTTGTTATTGTTTTTCATTCCTCCGTTTGTTCCGATTAATTTAATAGGTCACGTTAAAGGAATAAAAAATTTAAAATTTCAGATTTGTTCTTAAAAGCCTTTGAAATCATCAAGATTTTTTAAAGTACGTCCCAGTTTAGACGGAACATTTTGAATTCTCTTTTGTTTTTTCATTTGCGTTTGAATGAACGAACATTTTGTTGGAAACATTTTATTATTATTGAAGCAAATTTTGAAAAGCAAATGTCAACAAAGCGTGTTGCCGAGTACCGAACACAACAACGATACTCTTTCCCCATCCGTAATATGCTACCAAACTATAATGTTTCCGTGTCTAATGAAAGTTTAGAAAATTAAAAAAAAAATATTTACTCATTATTTTACGTTTTTCCAAAAAGCAATTCTATATCTTCTTACAGGCCTTCGAAAAACCTTTAGTCAGGGCTGCTGAAGTCATCTACAAGAAGGCGTAAGTCCAATGTTCTTGGGCTGCAATTATTTTATGAAAGAACATCTTTGGTTCTGCTTTTGCATTAATGTATATAATGCCCTAAATTTTCTTTATTAAGTCAAAAAAATGATATTTGGTTTGGTTGCCGCAAGAACTGAATACCACACACGCCTAATTTATAGCATTTTCCACTACTTTTGACAGAACTACTGGCGATAGGTAAGGACTTCAAGAGTCTGAGGTGCTTTCAAAAAACAAAAAACATATGTACATTAGAATGAGTTTAATGGTTAAATCGGGCGATCTTGCCAGCCAGTGTAAATCGTTATAACGAGAGATAAGGTGACGAGGAAATGAAGCTTTCAGAATTTCGTGTAGAATATGTTGTAGATCCATCTTATTGCAAACATATGTTCTCTAGTTTCAATTCATTAAATTAGGAAGGAAAATGTCGTTAAGTGTTGCTCTGTAGCATTTACTGCCTATAGTAGTCATTCGGATTCTGGATAGAAGCCGATGACGTCAACAGGCTTTTCATGGTTTATATGTGGATTTTGGGCGCCTAAGAAACGATAGTTTTGCCCATATACATTGATGGGCTGAGATGGTTTGAGATTAGGTTACACGAGCTTGCAGATCAACAGTTAACGATTAAATTTAGAAAAGCTGCTCCGGGGCAGACTTAATCTGGCAGCATCTCATGTTCTTTTATATCCTTCAAGCTGAGAGGAAAATGACCCAGTTTTTACCAGTTGCTGTCGGAAGACCGCGATAGCTGTGCCGAAGTTGAACCGAATTATTCCTTAAAAATCTAAACAATTCTTTCAAATTTTTGAGCAGTATTGTCTTGTTCACGTGTTTTTTTTTTTTTACTTAACAAATGTCAAAACATAATTTACATTGTCGTCATTATATGAAGAAGGCCTCAAAAGGGAGTGATGTGGTCTCATGTTTAAAAAATATATGTGTATGTAGTGCGACTACTACCCCTTATGTCTGCTAAATAAGGCCCTGCAGAAGGCCTCTATACCTCTTCTTTTTACCCCTGGAATATTTTTCAGACAAATACCCTGGTTTTTATGGATTTCAAAAAAAAAAAAACACTATTAAATGTAACTTAATTTAATGCTGTTATCTTACTTAATACATATGCTGACCCGTCTTGCTAACCACTTAAAATTTGGTTGATGTCGAAATGCACGTGTAATGGAAATAAAAGGCGTGTTAAAACTACTTAGTGCTTTTAAGTTTCTTCATTAATTCATTTACTTATGTATATTTGCATTTATTCGCTCAAATAATATAATTTTGTTTTCATTTCTTACGATTAAAGTTCATAAACAAATTTATAATAATCGTACGAGTTTTTTTTTAAACCAGTTTTATTACAATAAGATGACTAATGACACATAACCTCTTTAATTAAAATACATTATAGGTTAGGTTAGGTTAGGTTGCACGGGTCGCCGGCTACGCAAAAAGGGTAAAAGCCGACTCACTTGGGTCCCTTAGGTCCCGTTGTGACGCCCGAAAGAGGGATGAGCAGGATAGATACCTACCGATCCCCACTTTAGGTTTGGTGCAAAAACCAACCGGAGAGCCGGATAAATGAGTTTATCCTGTTTATATCGCAACCCGATAGGTCTGTGAGGTCCTGTAATATCGAGCTGCCTAGCAGCGCCGCCCTTTCCATAGATAAGGCCGGACAGTGACAGAGGAGGTGTTTCACTGTTTCCTCTTCCTCCTCATCCTGACAACTTCTACAGAAGTCATTATGCGGTAGATTCAATCTCCTAGCGTGTGCACCTATAATGCAATGCCCTGTCAGCACAGCCACTAATGTGCCTATTTGACCTCGAGGGGTTCTCAGCAGGATTGCAGTACGTTTGCAGTCATACTGAGGCCATAGAAGCCTCGAGGTCGTGCAGGTGGGCTCGTTCGACCATCTGGTCTGCGCAGCCCCCAGTAATTCCTGCTGTATGTTATCCTTACAGCAATTTAGCGGAACACCGACTAGTTGATCTATCTCCTGGTCCCTAAGGTAGGTTCCAGATCTAGCCAGTTCGTCCGCAGTTTCATTTCCGGGCACTCCCGCGTGCCCTGGCACCCAAAAGAGTTCCAGGTTGGAATGTCTCGCCATCTCATCAAGAGATGTCCGGCATTCACGAACCAAACTGGACGTAGTATAAACGCCCGATAAGGAATTTATCGCAGCCTTGCTATCAGTACGGAACTGGATATCTTTACCATATATCCTGTGATACCTTAGCCAATTTGCCGCTCTTTTTATGGCAGAAATTTCAGCCTGAATAGTGCTGCAATGATTTTGTAGCCTAAAACTCATCCTTATTTGAAAGTAAGGAATGAAAACGCCTCCCCCTACTCCAATGTCCGTTTTAGACATTATAACTGGAAACATAAAAAAAAATTTATATCTATAATAGAAATACTAAAAACTTCTTCTTAAGCGAATAAGCAGAGCGAATGATGTTTGCTTAAAATGTTGCCCTTCGAAGCTTTTATAGCTATATACGAGTTCATAAGTATGTATTCAAGGCACATTTCTATAACGAGTCCATCTTAATATATGAAAATCACTTGTCTGCAATTAAAGACGTTGTCTCTTTTCAAGGGCTGTCAAAAGCAAACGATTTGAGGTAGTAGTAAATAACAGATAGCGGAAGCAGTGTTGAATTAGAAATGTTTATTACATCATGCAATTATCATACTGCCCTTGTACATAGGTACGTACCACTAATGGTGAAAATAATAAGATAATTTTTAATTTTATATTTTTCTAATCCGTTATGTGTTTGCTTAGAACAAAGTCCATAAACCACCTTCAGCTTTTTTCTTTATTTTGTTTTTTTTTTCTCCATTACGTATTTGCTTTTTTACTTCTCGTCAACTATAGTTTACAACAAAATTGTAAAAAGTGCTAAATTTTTGAGTGTAAGACATAAAAATGAGTAAAAATTCTGTCATAAAATAATCGACCAATATTGATTACGAGTACTTGGATACAAAGTTTGTTTGACATTATTTTTGCTTACTATTTGAAAAAAAAATTCAAAAAACATTTCTACGTATGTAATAGGATAAACTACTCAGGCGTATTAAATTCACGTCTATTTAGAAAAAGAAATAACCAATGTCCAGTCATAGGCACAAAAATTATTTTTTATAACTAACAAATTTGTGTCTCTTAAGTTCTTTTTAAGTTGTTTGCCGCAACTCTAAACTAAGTAAACAAATAGTTGAAAGTCTTGCATTTAAATTTATTTTATAGTTCTTAAGAAAATGTTCGTTTGAAATTCGGACGCCTTAAGCCTATAATAATTTTTGATTTATAATATAATTTATTAGTTTAATATAAACATTTAAGAAGTATAAATTAATACTTCTTAAATAGTTACGTATATTTAACTAATATATGTATATCTAACCAAGATATATTTATATAAGCTAAACTCACTGGGTGGAGCTAAAATATTGGGTGGAAATTTAAAATCTTTTTTTATACCCTTCCCCACAGGTGGAAAGGGTATATATAAGTTTGTCATTCCGTGTGTAATTTCTACAATATTCATTTCCGACCCCATAAAGTATATATATATTCTGGATCCTTACACATAGAAAAGTTGATTAAGCGATGTCCGTCTGTCCGTGTGTCCGTGTTAGTGTTGTAATGTCATTTGCCAAGGCACCAGTAGAGATGCAAAAAATTTAAGCACACCAATCTGTCAGGCATAGTTTCGAAAATTTTGGTATTGCAATTCAGCAACATCGGATCATTCCTTTGGAGGCTACGGTCCAAAAGCCACGCCCACCTCTATTTTTTCACGTTTTTTTTATTTTTTTCGGCTTTAATGATTCTGTTTTGCCTTTTTTTGTCAAATAAATATTAGACTGCGACAGGTAGATCACAAGGAGTGCATACAGATCTCGGGGGATCAATAACACCCTGCGAGGGGCGATTTTTGTTTGTTTTTAGCTTGGTAGGGTTTTTCTGCTTTGATTTGTATTAGAGAACTTAATAGAAAGCAACACACATAGAGGTAGCCAATGGACCCACAGGGTACTCACTGATAAATAGGAGCAATTAAAGGGCCCCCCATGTTTCAATATGAGGAATTTTTTTTTTGTAAGAATTTCTTTTTGCTTTAGTCTGACCATTCTAACTCAATATAGACTGCAGAAAGGTCCTAAATTTAACAAACAAAATTTCAATAAAATTTAAAATTTTTTTTAAAAATTTACAAAAAAAAAATTTTACAAAACAATTTACAAAACATTTTCAAAAAGATATTTTACAGAAAAATATTAGAAAAAAAAATTTTTTTAAAAATTTTCCAAAAAATTTTCGAATAAAATTTTACAAAAAATTTTTAAAAAAAATATTTTTACAAAAAATTTTTACACACAACTTTCAAAAAATTTAAACAAAAATTTCAATATTTCTTTGAAAAAGAAAATCATGACTGCAACATAACATATAATTAATATTAAGAATATACATATGTATGAATGTGTGTATATAGAGTAACATATTTTTTTAAATGCGTTTGATTTTTAAATAGATGATATCTCTGTTTTAAAACCTAGTTGCATTAAACAAACACATAGACAACATCAGCATACCGACTACAAACTGTCAAAAGTAAAATACACACGTTTCTAGGTCGACGATTGTTTTGAAGCCAGCAAAGCTACATACATGGCTACACGACCGCCGTTGTGGCTGTCGTCAACTTAGGCTAATTTGTATTTTATTCAACAAAAGAAAATGTCACAAAATTGTAAATTACAAATTCATATACAAACAAAAAGTTTTGGAGGAAATATTTATAATTTTTTGAAAAAGTTATTTAATTTTATAAATGTAAAATAAGTATTTCTACAACAATGTCAGAGTTTACGATGTAGCTGTCGGCTTCAATATCATTAAGTAGCTGACAACACGGCGACAATTGTAGCAAACGGAATTTGTTTTCTATTTCTTTAACTCATGAATAATGATTTTTTCTCATACGACTTTATTTAAGTAAAGAGTCAACAATATGGATAATGCTGTACCTGTTTGTATAAATAAAATCACCGTGTTGAAGGGTATAGAAGATTCGGCACGGCCGAATATAGCATTTTTACTTGTTTATATTGGTTTTGACATTAAAAGGTATTTTTTTTTCTTTCCCCTTAAAATACCTTTACATGTCAAACTCCATATAAAAATTTTTATATTTTTCCCTCAATATTTTAGCTCCACCCAGTGAGTTTACCTTATATAAATATATCTTGTATCTAAAAAAATAAAAGTATTTCAAAAAAAGTAAGAGTCCTATATTTACCAAAAGCATAAAATGTTTATATTTTGCTGAAAGATATTTTTATAGAAAATATTATAACAAATTTGTGTTACTACTAGAACTGGAAAAATCCGAAAGATATCAATATTTTTTTACAATAGCACCTTAAATCAGATTTTCTCTCATGAACTGAGCAGGAAAAACTAAAACTCGCTTTGAAAATTTCAATATGTCCTTCTCCCCCAGCTCTTTTTATAGTAAATAAGCTCAAAAAATAAAAAAATAAAAAACTTGTTTGGAAATTGCGGGATTTACGCTGATTAATCAAAATATATATTTAACGAATTTTGTTGAGTTTAATATATAGTCTGGTATTCCTTTGTGTTAATTTGATTGGTCAAGCCCGTTTCATACTATAATACTGAGTGTCAAGATTTTCATTGGATTCTGCAATAAAAAAAAAACGAAATGAGAATTGTTGTGATTGTCAAAAAATCTAACGTAACATAACATTTCGTTTTCACACTATTTCACTTCAAATAAAATAAAAAATACGAGAAAGGAACAAGCCGACACGAGACATTGTACAACGGCGGCAGAGGTGTCGGATCTTAAGTATGTTTGGATGCTCAAGTTTTTGGTTTATAAAAAAAAAATCCACAATTTCTAGTCCTTTCAGAAACAAAGTACATACATACGTAGACGATAAGACTTAAGACAATTTTGAGCAGGTGAAGGACAAAGAAAAATTATCATTATCATCTTTGCTTAAAAAACCCTAATAAAATAAAAAATGTATCGTTTAAGTCCGTTTCACACTATAATACTGAGTATTAATTATTATTAATTTTTACGTGATGATGATTTGTATTAAAATTTTGTAAGGAGGTTCCCTAGTATCTCAGTTTAAATAAAGTATATTTTTTCCATAAAAATATCTTATTTACAATAGAAAAAAAGTAGTAAAAGTATGCAATTTTACCAATTGAAACTTGACTTTGTCAGCGGGAAATATTTAACACTATTTGCAGAACTTTACAATAATTTTTAAATTTAATATAAATTTTAGAATTTTATATAAAGCCTTTATACCTGAGTAATTACCCAGGGATGGGTATCTCTGTATAAAGTAAATACATAAACCATATCTAAAGCACTATAAAAGTGAGTCTTAAAATTTTGGTGGATTACTTTCAAAATAAAATCGAACAAAATATTTTCAGGAAGAACACGACGTGACGGGCACTGCTAGTTTTAAAATAAAAGGAATTTACCCCTAAAACTTTTGTTAACAGCCAAATGGTTAATAATAATTTGAAAGCCTTTTAAAAGTAAAGAGCGTACAGATTTTAAAAGAACAATTCTTTACCTAAATATGATATTATTTATTACTTAAATATTAATGTTTGTCTTAAAATAACAAACGTTACTGATTGATATTTTAAAATTCTTTTCTTGTATTTATAGCATATTTCCGTATTTACTCTAAAAATTCAATTTTAAACTATGAGATCTAGAGCTAGTTTCTAAATTTAAAAACCATGTTATTTAATAAAAGATTACATTTTTTTATTTATAAGGAATATGTACATATATGTATGTATTTTTTATAAACTAAAATAATCTAATCATAAATTTTAAGGTTAAAAAAAACAATCATATGTGGAAACTAATTGATAATGGAATAGAATTTATTTGTAATAAAATTTACTTAACAGTATAATGGAAGAAATATATATTTGAGATTAGTCCTAATAGGAAGGAATTTATTACTTCTGTGTGTCAGAGTTATCATTTTAAAGTGATAACGACAACACGATTTTATATAACAGAATTTTTTTATTCTATTATTTTTATAAAGTCTATTACGATTTTTCCACTTGTACTGAGTGAAAATACTGAAACCAAGCAAGTGCTTAATAATATTATTTTTGAGTCTGAGTAATTAATACATACATGTTTATTAACAGATAATAATTTTTGTATTTAAAATAGTACTAATTATATTAAATTGCAAAATTGTTTGAATACTTATCTAATTATTTGATTCATTCCAGTATAAATCAAGAGAATTTTTAAAAATTTTTACCACGTTTTTCATAATTTTGCTTTCTTGTCTGTCTAAAACGTTCTGTGCATAGGAGCTATATTACTAAGTTTTAAATGTTTCTATAAATAAATCGATATCGATTTTATTGTTACACAAGAAACTATATTTTGAATATACTGGTAGAGTATGTGGCAGGGTTCAGAATTTATCATTATGAGCGCTAAATGCTCTGAGCACAAAAAATGCTCTGCCTACGATCACACATGAATAAGTGTAACTGTTTCTTTTTTTTAGCATACATAGGTGAACGATGAAAAACGAAGAATCAGTAATGAATTAGCACATTTTCATTAATGATATTTTACATAAATGATTATAATGTTTTTTTCATTTATGAGTTTTAATTTATGAAATTTCTCATAAATGAGATTTCAAAAATGCTTTATTAGTGCATACGCCGGCAGTTGCACATTACAAAATATGTGCATATATGTACATACATTTAAGCGAATTATAAATGCAAACATTTTTCTACGATCTTTTCATTTGTGAAAAATGAAAAAAAAATTAAGTTCTCATATATGAGCACTTGCGTGAAAAACAACTTATTTTTTCATTTATTCACTTTTAAATAGAAAGGAAAAAATAAATCATCTCACTCATAAATGAACAAAGAAAAAATATTTTCTAGTCTTTCACACATGTAAGAAAAAAAGCAGAAATAAGAAATAAAATGTGAATACCCACACATGATGGAGCAGTGATTGAGCATTTTGGTACTCTGGTATGTGTAAGTCTGGCAATACTAATAATGTTCGACTCGAACACTATTTACTGTTTGATTTTATGACGATTACTATCAAGCAAAAAATATTTGCCTTCAAGACTTCAAACCAAACTAAATCCAGATCGGAATTAGTATTGCTTCTAAAGGGTGGTTAAATTTTAAGGGCCGATGTTGATTTTGAATAAAACACAAATTATTTTGATAATATTTGTATGGTTCAAGGTTCAATTATGTGTGGAACAAAATATCGGCCAAATGGCCGCCGCGACCTCGGCGACATACCTCCATCCGATGTTCCAAATTTTCGATGATGCTGAGGCATAATTGAATTGTCGAATTATCTTATCCTTTAGCTCTTGAATTGTTGCTGGTTTATCGATGTACACCTTTTCTTTCAAATAACCCCAAAGTAAGAAGTCCAACGGTGTCAAATCATATGATCTTGGCGGCCAATTGACATCGCCACCACGTGAGATAACACGGCCATTAAATTTATCGCGCAAAAGAGCCATTGTTTCGTTAGCTGTGTGGCAAGTGGCACCGTCCTGTTGAAACCACATATCGTCCACATCCATATCTTTCAATTCGGGCCATAAAAAGTTCGTTATCATCTCACGATAGAAAAAATACGCCCCGATGATGCCGCCAGCCCAAAAACCGCACCAAACAGTCACTTTTTGTGGCTGCATTGGTTTTTCGACAATCACTCTTGGATTATCATTCGCCCAAATGCGGCAATTCTGCTTATTGACGAATCCACTGAGGTGAAAATGTGCCTCACCACTGAAGATGATTTTCTTCGAAAATTGATAATCCACTGTTGTCATCTCTTGAATAACTTTAACTTCAGAAATGTCAAATTAAATGTGGTTCACATTCAACATCGGCCCTTAAAATTTAACCACCCCATATATAAATCACTAGGCACCTGATTCCTACCATCTGAAAACTACATTGCACTTTTCTGGGCAACATGAAAGGTCGTGTTTTATTTGATCAGATTTCTCAAATGGGTTGTAATGTAATTACGAGTGTAAATTTTACTTTATCGGTTTGAATGTGATTTCGAGTAGGCAACCTACTTGCTGATCGATATCTGATATATAATTCAGTATTATACTTAAGCGAAATAATAGCCGTCAATCTTTATTTCGTTTATTTTGAGTTTTCAGTAGAGACCCGCTCTACAGTAAGGTTTATATCTCTTACCCACCAAAGCTTATAGAGCTGAAGGCTTAGAGAAGGTTAGGTATTGGTGGCTGTAAAAATGACCTTTAGACCAACCATTGAGCCATTGTGAACAAGGGAACAATTGGAGCTCCTTATAAAATCTAAAACACTTTCTAAAAAAATAAAATAAATTTTCATGTTCCCTCTTAACTGGCTTTTACCACGACTTCTTGATCGTTATTAAAAACGAAAAAATTGATTTAAATTTGATCAGTATAATCATTATGGAGCTAGAAAAAATTATTTTAAGTTCGTCTTAAAAATATATTTTTTTAAATAATTTTAACCAAAAATTTAATTAAGTTAGTTTTAAATTATCATATTTTTTTTTGCTAGGAAAAATAAATTGTTTTAAAAAATCTCAGTAACTTGTTTATTTCCATGTTTTGCTAAGTGATTATTTTGTGCTAATTTTAGCATTTAATTGTTTTATTTATTTCTTTTTTGTTTCTTTAAGTTTAAAAAGTTCATTGCAATTTCATGTTATTAATAAAATACTGAGTTGCTTACACACATAGATACATACTTATGTTTATTAAATATTTTTAATCTGTGCATTAAATTATTTATTTGCTGTGTTTAAATTGAACTGATAGTAAAATTATTTATTTATATTGGCAAGACAACCAAGTTTGATAATAACTTTTAACTTTGATAGAAACCAGTAATCCACTAGTAATTAAAATTGTATTGTCATAATTAATATTCAACTATAATTAATATTGTAAAGTATCATTTTTCAGACATGTATTTTACACTTCACCCTGTGACCCTTAATTACAATTATCTGTTGAAAATATTTGTTTTGTAATCAAATAAGAAATATATCATCATTGTAAGCATTAAATATCGCATACTTTAAGCAGATAAATAAAAACCAATTAGTACTTATTCAGTAAAAAAAATTAACTTAAAGGTGTCTTTAATTTATCTAAAATTTGGGTGAAGGTTTCCTGATCAGCTTAAGCCCTTAGCTAAATGGCCATAGAAACTAGTTTATCCCGTAGTATTCAATTTTGTAAATAATATTAAAATTAAAGGAATTTTAATATCCAAAATATAAAATCGAAAAACTATATAAATTATTTAAAATTCCTGCAAAATAACTGCAAAAATATATTTGATTGACATCTGATGTCCTTAATTTTTTGCTTAGATATTATTAAAAATGTTTACGGAAAATTTAAATTTTAATATAACATGTAAAACCGAAGGTGAATTTATATCAACAAAGGCCCACTTTTTAAGTTCGAGTTTAAAGATTGGGTTAATTTTAATCTTTGTATTCTCCGTATTTAACTTTAATATTTAATTTGCTTGCTTCAGAATTTCAGAAATTTTATTATAAACTAGCTGTGCCCCCACTCTTAGGCTCTTATATATTTACTTTATATAAACGTACCCATACCTAGATAAAATTCTTACATTTATAAAATTCTAAAAATTATTTTTATTATTTTTATTTATAAAATTCTAAAAATCATTGTAAAGCTCTGTAAAAGACAGACAGGAAATTAGTTACTCATTATTTTAAAATAGCGCCATCTGTTGCGCAACATTGCTTAAAATATACTGCTTTCAAAAATAAAAGATGCCTTAAATTATGCAGTACCTTTAAATCCGTAAAAAAAAATCGGCGTGCTTTCACTGCTTTTTCTCAACTTTCTATGGGAATTAAGATGAGGAAAAAAAGTGTCCTTTATTGGATCAGGTACCTCTTCGTTTTTACGTGATGCGACAATAAATATAAATATGGATCATTCTAGCAAAGATTTTAATGATAAAATATTAATAATTTTATACTTTTACTCAAAATTCTTTTTTTGTAAATAATATTAAAGGCCATGATTCACTATCATATCCAGCCGTTCGATCTGTCAAAAATGGCATGTGTACTCAAAAAGTATGATAGTGTGTATAACCTTTTAAAAAAACTTCTATATAAATAAAATTAAATGTCGTTGTTGGTAATCACATCACTTAAGAGCGGCTACAACGATTTGGCCAATTTTTTCTAATCTTCATCGTAACCCAACTTAGGTTTTAATGGAAAGTAAAATTGACAACGCCTGCTGTTACGTCCACTTTTTAAGTAGCTAGAGAACTATAATAGGTGGTAGATCATTGATATTTTGCACCAGTAAGCCCCTTATTAATATAAATTTTATAGAGGTATAGAACTTTAAGTTGGCATTACTTTTTAAGATGGCGACCGATTTAACAGCTGTCAAGTGATTTATTCTCAGTTTGGTTTGGCAATTCATCATGAATAGACTCACGCCTGAACAACACTTGCAAATAGTGCAAAACGGGCCCAAAACGAGATTACCGTTGTTCCCGATTTTCATAAGCGAATTTTTTTTAGCTATGAAGCGCACTTCTGGTTGAATGGTTACGTCAATAAACAAAACTGCCGCATTTGGAGTGAAGGTTATCCTCAAGTGTATGTCGAAACACCGTTACACCCAGAAAAACTGACTGTTTGGTGCGCTTTATGGGCTGGTGGAATCATTGGTCCGTACTTTTTCAAAAATGATGGTGGCCAGAACGTTACAGTCAATGGTGATCGGTATAGAGCCATGATTACTAACTTTTTCATTCGTGAATTGAATATCCATGATGTCCAGGAGATGTGGTTTCAACAAGACGGCACAACATGTCACAGCTCGTGCCACAATACATTTATTGAAAGACACGTTTGGTGACCGCCTAATTTCACGTTTTGGACCTGTGAATTGGCCTCCAAGATCTTGCGATTTAACACCGCTAGACTACTTTCTGTGGGGCTATGTAAAGTCATTGGTCTATGCGGATAAGCCACAAACGCTTGACCATTTGGAAGACAACATTCGCCGTGTTATTGCCGATATGCGGCCACAAATGTTGGAAAAAGTCATCGAAAATTGGACGTCCAGATTGGACTACATCCGCGCCAGCCGTGGCGGTCATATGCCAGAAACCATATTTAAAATTTAATGCCACAAGATTATCTTTCGGATAAATAAAATTCATGTCAATCGAATAATCCATATTGCAACTTAAAGTTCTATACCTCTATAAAAAACACCCTTTACATAGTTTAGCGAAGCACAGACTGGATTAGAATAGTGGGCGTGGTACCTATTATACAAAGTGAACGATTATTATCGTCCACCTGGAGTTCTGCCATAGGTAGAGTCTTGAAATGTTGCACAAGTAACCTTCATACTAAAGTCCATAGTCTAACAAACATATAGACTGGATTGGGACGGTAGACGTGGTACCTACCACACAAAGTGCAAAATTATTATCTTGTACTTAAAGAACTACAATAGGTAGAGACTTGAAACTTTGCACAAGTAACCCTCAGACTAAAGTGCATAGTATAGCAAAATACAGACTGGATTGGTATAGTGGGCTAGGTACCTCCCAAAATAAAGTAAAAAATTATTATCGTGTACTTAAAGAACTACAATAGGTAGAGTCTTGAAACTTTGCACAAGAAAACCTCAGAGTAATGTGCATAGTTTAGCAAAATAAAGATTGGATAGGTACAGTGGGCATGGTACTTTCCATACAAAGTAAAAAAATATTATCGTGTTAATACGCATTATCTAGCAAAAAACAGATTGGATGGGAATTCGAAAATGCTAGGGGACGTAGCTAGCATATAAACTAAAACATTTTTTCTTTAAAGTGTTGTTTGTATTTTTTCTGCATGGATGTAGCGAGGCGCACCGGAGATACCCGGTTCATAAAATATTTTTCTCCATGCGATCAGAGTTGCAAAATCTTTGTATAATAGTGTGGCAGCTACAACGCCATTATGAGGACAGAATTTTGTCAGATTTTTTTGTGATTGAATAGTACGAATGTGTAGGATGGATAATGAATCCTGACCTCAAATAAACTCAATTTCTTGTTCTTCTCTAGAAAACACCGCAATGTGTATTAAATTATAAACAATAAATAACATTATGATACTTAAAAAAAAATGTGTTCAATATGGTTAAACTAACACTTAAAAATATGTATGTATAAGCTTCAATTAATATTTAATTAAATTAAGTATCAGATTATCTAATAAAAAAATTGAAACTGAATTTAATTTCAATATAAAAGTCATTTATAATTTAGGGATTTATAAAGCCTTCTTTTATATTCCTGCAATATTTTATTTATTATTAGGAAACATAAACAAAAACATACCATTTCAAAACTTAACCAATTATACAGAGATGCCTTATCGGACAAACTGCTGGAAATGTCTAATATTAATTAATTTATTTTTACTAATTAATTAATTTATTTTTACTCTCAAATATTTTCAATTTTGTTTATATTCGATATACGATACTAGCAAAAAAAAGTACTACATAATATGATTTCTCTGGTTAATTGTGGTCTAAGTACTAAACAAATTTCGTGTTTATTGAAAATTTATTTTCACTTGTTTTTGAACCAAAACCGCAACGTAACATGTGTCTTTTCAACTGACGACAGCAAAATCAAAACATTCCAAAATATATGATACCAAAGCAAAATATAAAATATCACCATTAAACAAATTTTTTAATGAAAAAAAAAAAAAATTGTAAGAATAATAAGTAAAAGTGCTAGAGTCGGCCGTGCCGACTTATAAATACCCTAAGCGATTTAAGATATTACCTTATAATCCATTATTTTCCAAATTCATTCAAACAATTTAAAAATACAGGCTTGTGGGGAAAGAAAATCGATTAAAAACTTGAGATGGTTTAAAACCGAAGAATTGTGTGTAATTCGTTTATAATACTTTCCCATCTATTTTTGACATTTTTTTTTGTTTTTCTTATCTTTCTTTAAATTTGTTCTCGTAGCTAAAACTATCATTAAAATTCTAAAATACATATGTACGAGTATGTATGTTTTTAGTTTTAAATCCTCATTTTAAGAAAGTCTCGATTTGTTAAGGATTTTTTTTTAACTCTGGGTGATTTTTAGGGTTCCGTACACAAAGTGTAAAAATGTAACCCTATTGTTTTCGCTACAATGTCTGTCCGTCTGTCCGTCTGTCAGCGCCTTTTATCTCTGGAACCGTAATAGGTAGACTCTTTAAATTTTCACAGATGATGTACAACTGTCGCCACAAATACTAAAACTTATAGGGTGTTCCGACAGAGAGGTGTTATTCACGAATATGTGTTTATTTCTTGAACTGTAGGAGGCATAGACTCAAGATTTAAAAACAGTAATTAAAACTTAGTTCGCTATATAAACAAGTCTAAAAAAATAAACCTAAAAATTAAAGGGTGTTCCGATAGTGGCGTGATTTGCATGTATAAGGCATAAGTTTTGAACCATAATAGGTAGACTCTTGAAATTTTCACAGAAGGTGTATAACTGTGGCCACTATAGCAATAAATACTAAAACTTATCGGGTGTTATGAAAGTGAGGTGTTATTTGCTATAGGAAGCAACCACTTAAAATTTGCAGACAGTAATTAACTCTATGTTCGCTTTCTATTAAATTAAACCTTAAAATTAAAGGGTGTTCCGAGAGTGACGTGCTTTGCGTGTATATGGCCTAAGTTTTGAACGATAATAAGTAGACTCTTGAAGTTTTTACAAGAGGTTTATTACTATGGAAACTATAACAAATAATAAAAAATTAAAGGGTGTTCCGACAGAGACATGATTTTTACTTAAATAGCCTTATTTTTTGAACCGTAATCGGTAGATTCTTGAATTGTTTACAGTCGATGTTGTACTTCGGACACTGTAACAATTACTAATTACTAAAGGGTGATCCATCAGTGACATGTTTTTCACGTATATTACCTTATTTTTCGAACCGCAATAGGTAAGCCTGATATTTTTGTAGAAAGTGTATTACCATGGCCGTTATAACAACAATTCCTAAAATTTAAAGTGTGTTCCAATAGCGATGCAATTTTCGCGAATATGACTTTGATTTTAAAAAGAAAAGGGTGCCCCATAAGACATGAAAAATTAACAACTTGAGTTTTTAAAGGCGTACTAAACATAGTACGGAACCCTACGTGTGTGAGACTAACTCGCACTTGACCGATTTATTTGAATGTAATATTTAGTTTAGAAGAAATCTCGATTTTTTTGTAAAATGTCAAATTTCTTAGTGAGATTTTTTTTTGAGAAATTTTTGTACATTTTCCGTTTCTAAGCATGAATAAGCATGTATTCGCATAAAGTTCGGATTCAATATATAATTTAACACACAGTTTGGTCTAAAAGTCACTAATTAATTATATTGTATATGACTTTTATTATATAATACTTTTAGGTTAGTATTCTTAAAAATAAACTAAATATAATATTTTACGACTACGATGATAAATTTTCCATTGCTTATTATCTAAACGCAAGAATTCAGAGCGGTGGTATCGAGTAACTGAAAGTAGAAGAAATTGCCAACACTAGTCGCCACTTCACGCGCACATCGTGTATTTTATAGAGAACTCAATATTTCGTGCGGATAGACTTTGTTCTAAACGATTAGCTGAAAAAAGTTCCAACAACAAAGTTCAAGTAGCCTAGAATGACAGTTATACATAGCTGTCTTTATTAATTTTTGGAAAATTAATAATATCCCATGAGGCTTATTTTTATTTGATCAGTTTATTAAAAAGAACAATGTACCTTTTGTCACACACCTAAACGTGTGACCCTTTGGCGTGGCACAAACTCGCGCAAAATTTATAGTTTATATTTATGTATATTTATGTAATTGTAAACATAATGATTAATTGAGATCGATAACGAAAAATGTTTTCGAACTTCTTCCTTCGAATCGTGCGATTAACAACCATGAGAACTTATGGTTTAAAAAAAGATGATGCTACAACCAACACAATGAATTCGATCACTTGATCTGACGGCTACGGAATTTTTTCTGTGGTGCTACCGAAAGGAGAAAAAATATATCAACCAGCCGCACTTGAAAATGTGCGTGTGAGTTATAAGGTGGTAACTGAAAGAATATTATTTATCAAACTTATTGTAACACCATGGATAGAATACAATAATAGGCTGGTTTTTTAATGCATTTTTAGAAGTTATTTCAGGTGTTATATATAAGTTATAAGTTATATCAGGTGCTCAGGACTTTCCGAACATTCTACATCAAACATTAAAAAAATAAACAAAAAAAATTGTTAAAGATATATGTATAAAAAACAAACAGTTTTGGTTGATTTTCAATAGCAACATTTTCGAAACTATGTCTGAAAAGTAAGCTATCTGTGGTCCCTAAATATACCTTAGTAATCCGAATGCATAAGACGGTTATGATTAAATCAATTACCCTACATATAAAGCATCTAGAATATATGTATCAAATACAAATTTACATTATACTAATGCATATTGTAAAAATAACAAATTATATCTGTCACAAAGGCTTTAATAAACTTAACAGCAAGCCATAGTAACAAACAAAACAAATAAGTTGACTCTTTAAAAAAAGTGAAACAGGCGAAAAGAAATACAATTCTTTAAAATATTTAGTTCAATGAACTTTTGTTTTTGTTTTATTTGAATTTACCCGTCAAGCACACAAGGCATAGTTAGCACTTCATAAATAGTGACATTAAGCACTTACCTTTGGCACATAACAATATAAAAGTTTATGCTCTTGATCTACAATCATGTGATCCATTTGTTCTTCAGTTAAATCGTTCATGTCCATCATACTATAGCCAAGGGTATCGCATTGTTTTTGCAAATACTCCTGCCTCTGCAGATTGAGAGTTTGCGTGAGTTCCAAACTGTGTTTAGTGACTTTAACATTATTGTTGTTCCCATCTTCAAATGCTCCACGAATGAGGTCAATTTGCAAAGTACACAAAAAGAATAAAGCAACCAAAATAATTAACAATGATTGACGAATCAAGAACATTTTTCTCGTTGGCGACGATGATGACGAAGACAACGAGAATGATGAGAAGGCGGTGGTGGAGGTGGCGGTGTTAGAAGTGTAAAACGAAGAAGTTGTTAAAAGTTTGTTGTATGCTGCTGTACAAGACTTGAAGTTGATTGTTGTGGCCGTTGATGGTTTATTGAAAAACCTCATTATCAAAATATCATCTGGGTTTGAAAGTGAATGGAATGTCGTTAAAATCGGCTTTATTATTCCTGATTATATTGGCAAGTGGTTGCAGAGGTTGTTTTCTTTTTTTAGTTTTTGTTTTTAATAAAATTAATATTAATTGGCACATGGAATGATTATTATTGTTATATTTGGTAGATTTTAATGGATCTTTCAAAATCATTGGATTATTTGGCTTCTTTTGAAATTATTTTTTATTTAATTTAATTCTTTTATAAATTCAATTTGTTTACACATTCAATCATTGACGTTTTTTTCCAAAATATTTTTCCCGTTTGCAAAACTTTAACGTTTGTGCATTTTCTATGCCACATTCTTTCAATAACTTGCGACCGTTTTCATCATCGACAAATGATTTTGTTTCAGTATTAAATAAAATATAAACACGCCACAAAAATCGCCAGCTAACATTTGGGCGATGTTGATGCCCGTTGTATGTTTCCGAACAAACTAACTCCCCAGTTGCATTTAGTGGCTTCATATACTCTGGCTTAGTTTTTGTTTCCTTAACATGCTTCTTGTGCTTATGTTTACGCTCTCCACTTCCCTCCATTCCGATCGTTGGGGAATCGTTAATTAAACCTCTACGTCGTATACGCTCTTCATAACGTTCTCTTAACTCTCTTCTTTGTTGTACACGTGCTTTTTCTTCTATGGCTCTTTTTAACTGAGCAATTGTGGGGCTTTCTTGTGGGAGCTAAAACAAGAAATGAGAAAAGTGTTGTAGTACAGTGGTATGAATTGAAATAAATAATATTTGTATTGTGGGAACTTTAATTTATTTCTTTATTTAGTTTGGTCAATAGAATATGATCCTTACAGACTAATACCAATATATCAAAAATAATTGAATAACATGGGTTGAATAAGCAGATACAACATAATATTAATTACGAATTAAGAAAAACGATAATTTTATACCTTGTAAGAATTATATTTTAAGAAAAATCAACAAATTGAGACAATTATATAGATTTCTACACAGTTTAATAAAAATATTATAATACGAAAAGAAATATTCAAATTAACAGAATTTAAAAGAAAAGCATAGCTAATATTATCATCAACATAGTTCATTATAAAAGAAACATTTAACATTTCCCGAACACTAAACTAAAACTAAATTTTTTATTTAACGCTAGGTTGAAAATAGTTTCCACATAAACGAGTTTTTCATATAAAAAATCGATTCTATTTGATTATTTATACAACCTCTTTTTGCGATTGGAGGATCATATAACCAAAATATAAGTAACTAGCTGCGTCCGCCATCAATGACGAATGTTTTAAAAGTACTCCAAACAAAATTTTAATACTCTTACTCTGATAGTGCTTCAGTTATAGTTTATGTATTTACTTTATATAGAGGTACCATCTCTGGGTAATTACTTAAGAAAAAATTTTAAAACTTATTTAAAATATCCCGCTTTCGAAAATGGAAGGTGCTGTCAAGTTGGCAGTATCTTTAAATTGGTAAAATTGCGTACTTTCACTACCTTTGCTCCATTTTCTGTTGGAAATTGGTTATTTTTGTGCAAAAAATGTGTCATATATTTGAACTGAGATAATAAGGTACCACCTCACAAAATTTTATGAAAATGCATCCAGTAGTTTTTACGTGATTCTAACACTGACAGACAGATGGACCGACAGACAAAAATTCTAAAATTGCTGGTTTGTGTTCCATTTCGATTAAAACATTTTTTAAAAATTTTCATCTACAGAAATGGCCCTGTTTTATTATATGTATAGATAATAGTTATTGAAATTTCCTTTAATTTTACAGTTATTTTAGTAAGGTTGAGAACCTTTATATAAAGTAAGGATCTTTGGTGTGGATTGCTTTCAAAGCAAAATCGAAGAAAATATTGCAAGGACGCTGCAAGGAAAAACAGTTGATATTGGCCATATTGTCTGTCATTTATTCAGTCAGCAAATCCGTAAGACTTTTTCTTACGTGGTTTTCACCAAAGCCATGGAAAATGTGATATTTCTGTTGAGATTTTATATTCGATGCATAATGTCTACGATTGATCTATTTAACGAAAAACATACACTTTGTTTTATTTAAAGACTGGAAGAGCTTCATGAAAACTATCAGCCCAATTATGAATATTCCTGGGCAAAATTTTCGTTTCCCAATGTTTTGTTCCCGGGAAAAATCTCCTTATTCTAATCTCCCTGGGAGTTGCAAAAAAAGGGAGTGAGACACTTTATTTCATTTTGACATTTGATTTTATTTCAAAAAAAGAGTGGTATATTAGGCCAAGCCGAATCTTATGTATATACCCTTCACTATACTATGCTAAATATTCCTTTACTCTATGTTTGGTATGTTTCCTAATTTAACAATAGTATACATTCGGGTTTTACTTTTATGATTTCAACTTCATTATTACAAATTTTTTTAATTTTGTCGAAAATTTTTTGTAAAATTTTATTAAAAATTTTTTTGTAAAATTTTATTGAAAATTTTTTTTTTTTAATTTTATCGAAAATTTTTTTGTAAAAATTTTATCGAAAGTTTTTGTAAAAATTATACAGAAAATTTTTTGTAAACGTTAGGACTTCTCACCCTTAAAAAATGCACTAGCTACACCTGAATGCTTCCACATTAGGGTCAGCGAATGAAGTACCTGATGTCTATTTTTATTTTTTGGCCTTAAAAATAAATTTTAAATTATTTTTTTTTTATATTTTTAAATTTATATTTATATTTATAAATTTAATACTTACATTTCTGCGCTAGGTTAAGTTAGGTTAGGTTAAACGGGCCGCCCGCAAAAACGCGAGTTCACTCGGAGTCCAATAAGGCCCATTGTGATGCCCCAACGATCATCAATCCCCACCATTCCCTAAAGAACTCCAATACCGGTTGTAAACCACCCGGAGCTTTTCACAAAGCCTAATAGGCTACTCAGTGTCACATCCCTGAGACAGTCCAGGTCCTGAAAGAATCTTTGACCCAGAAATTTGAGCCTACGCTCTTAAAGAGCCGGGCAGTCGCAGAGAAGGTGTTGAACTGATTCCTCCTCTTCCTCATCCATACAGCCTCTGCAGCACCCTCCACGAGAGATTCCCATACGCTCCGACATACGTCCAATCATACAGTGTCCCGTTAGAACACCTACCAGAAGTGCTAACGAGCTTTTCTCGAGGGTCAGTAGTGCCTTTGTCCTTTTTTTATCAATTGAGGGTCAAAGAATTCTAGATAAT
This sequence comes from Phasia obesa, assembly GCA_949628195.1. Lineage (NCBI taxonomy): Eukaryota > Metazoa > Arthropoda > Insecta > Diptera > Tachinidae > Phasia > Phasia obesa. Next base: position 8,267,876 of record OX451216.1, read on the forward strand.
CTGCAAGTGGTTAATATAGACCACCTGCAAGCCGTTTCCTTTAGCGACCATTCTCCTAGTATGTTAGATATTTCGGCCAAGGGGATATTGATTTCCCCTTGGGCAACCGTCACATCCAGATTCGAACCGTTCCTCGCACATTGATCGGCCATCTCGTTTCCATACATTTCATACATTTCTGCGCTAGCTCCCTTTTAAATATATGAGGAAAAAAACTCCCAAAAACACTCATTTATTTCCCCCTTTTTAATATTTATAATACATACTATTTTCCCCCGATAGAGAAAAGGGAACATTTTCCCAGGAAATTTTAATTTATAAATGCAGGAATGGGAGAAGGGAAAATTATCCCGGGGAATTGTTATTCATAATTGGGTTGTATGTTTTTTTTTCTAATTTTGGCCGATTGTGATTATGAAATATTACAGAAATCGTAACGATTTTTATATGAAAGGGTTGACATGACTTCGCAGTGATATGTAGTTACGAAATCGTAACGATATATAGGTACGAAATCGTAACGATATGTAGGTACTTAATCGCAACGACATGTTTTCTCTCAGTACCTCCATATAAGCTAGAACTTCGTTCTCTGAAAGGTTAATTGACGATTTTGTATTCAAGGCAATACTTTGTCGTTATCAATTCAATTGCCCATATTGCCTGTATTTATTAAATTTTTTCGTATTTATTTTAATTCTTTTTTATTTAATACAATTTTGGCTTTTATTTTCATACATATAAATCAAAGTTTTATATTTTTTTGTTCAGACGTACAACCGAAATGTCTTAACGAATTCCTTACGACAAGTCTGACTTCAGAAAAAATCGAAACATTTGATTTGGTGGGAATATTCTTCTAAAAAATGTTCAATAGACTTTGTTCCAAAATTATAAACATAATTATTTTATTTCATTAATAAGCGTATTTTTTTTTAAATTAAATAAGAATATGGCCGGCAATACTTTGTTTATTAGAAAAACGAATCGAAAACGAATATTATTTACTCCCTGACATAATTAATAAAATATTTTTATGGCCACTAAACAACAAACAATTTTGTTTTGTTGTTCTTTAGCTTAGTTAATTTTACAAATAAATAATAAAATACGCAAAAGTCAACAAATCTTTGACCAATTTTACGGCGTAATTAATTACAATACACACACACACACATAAATATAAGCAAAAGCAAACGATGAAAAATAATTATGATATAATGAAGTGTTAGTTAAGACTTTTCTGGAAAGTAAATAAATTTAATTTATTTTGATTATAATTGGCAGAAGGCTGAGATTGCTGGCAAATGTTTAAGTTCAAGTAAAAATTTATTTACTAAAAATTTAATAATTATGCCTACATGATTTTTCTTAACTTAATTCTTATTCTTAATTTGTTCTTACATAGTTAATCATTATATTTCAAGAATCATCATTATATTTATTTAAAGCATCAACTCGATTACGAGAAGAAAACGATTATTTATTAAATTTCAGGTATTTACTAATATTTTGCGGTCTTGATAGCTTCTTCAAGAGGATTGGTTGAGCTCTTCTGTTAGAAGTTAATAAAAAAATCCAATCAAAGGGAACATCGTGACAAAATCTCTATGTATCTATGTATTTTTTCCGCGTTTCTTTCTTCACTTTTCACTTTCTTCATCAACAATCTTCACTAACGGTAACAGGACCGTGTCTGTATATAATTTTTTTTAAATTTCTTGCTGGTGCAAATAGATGTAATACCCCAATTTTTTAAATTTCTATCTGTCTGCCTACCTGTTCGTTTGTCTGGTTTCGCATTACGTATATATTATATTTCGTAGAGATAAAACCCTGAATGTACACAGTTTTATTTATTTATTTATTTAACCAATAGATACAATATCCTTACAGACTAGCAAACTTAAAACTAAGTGTGAACCTATAATAAGTTATAAGTTTACCGATTTAAATGGCAAGGCAGCACCATCTATTTTTTGTTAACAGAAAAATTTACACACTGTTTGGAAAACTCTGTCCTTAAATATTAGAGTTTTATTTTAAAACTTTTCTGCAAAGTTTTATAAAGTAATTTCTAAACCATATCTAAAGCGCTATAAAAAAGTCTTAAAATGTGATGTTGGCTCTGCTTTTTAAATAAATATAAAGATTTATACCAAAAAAAAAAAAAAAAAATACTCACCACTACGGTTAATGTTGAGAGGCCATCACGTTCTATATAGATTGTGGTTCCACCACCTTGCGCCAAGGCCAGCTAAAATAATATAGAATCATAAAAAGAGGCTTGTGATTCAGATTTGACTTATTTAGTATTTTCTAATATATGTAATACACTTTCATCTGATATAATAAACTAACAATCTTATAAAATGTTCTTATAACTATGGTATATAAACTGATAGTAAATTTAGCTAAGTTTCCTTGTGGCTTATCAATTCCAAAACAGGTTCTTCTGAATAGACTTAGATGCCGCCAAGAATTTCACAAGTATTATTATTATTATTTTTTTAATTTTAATTTTAATTTTTTATGCAATTCACGTTTTAATTATAAAAAAGCGAATCGAAAAGCGGAATTTTGTTAGTTCTAAAAAATATGTATATTTTTTACTAAGGACTCTTAAAAAAAAAATACTTAGATAATTTAACTTGTTTGTACCGATCGCAATTTGCTATTTGAAATTGATTTAAGCAATTTCTAGCCATTTAAACTATTCATAACATCTTTTTATTAGTAACGGATATTGTTTTGGACCATTCCTTAGAATGTTGTTATGTTGCAATATTTAATACATAAAAATGATTTTTGCATTTTTTCTATTTATTGAAACCGAATGGAATCAATAGAAGCTAAAACCATTCCGATCGGAAAATTAACTACATTTCAGTTCCGAACGGTATTTGTGATATGCTTGAATAAATAGCTTTTTTAAAAGGCAACAAAAATATTTGTCATTGTGTTAAGCAGCAAAAATGTAACAAAAATGTACGAAATATCTTTAATAAATACAGCAGCAAATTGATAACTTTCATCACAGAGTTTTACGAAAAAAAGACACCCTGAATAGTTTAAACGGCTAAAAAATCTTAAAATATTAATTTCACACAGCAAATGTCCATTCCGAACGGAGTGGCTGATGTAAAATTGCTTGAAAATGACATAGCAATAACAGCAAGTTTTGAATTAAATAAAAGACGTATTTTGGTGCTCGCTACAATAAAATGTAAACAAAACATACTATACGTAATTTTGGCGTATATTGTTTATAGGTATTTTATTTGAATACTAGTGCTTACAGATCGCTCCATAAAAGGGAGTTCAGATTTTATGATCATCTGTCTGTTTGGAAGTCCATTTTTTTCAAGAATTATTTATGAAAATAATGGTCATAAATAATGATTTATAATAATTAAATCTCCTGAACTAAATAACCTGAACTAATTATAAATATATTCATGTTAAAAAAATATTAAAGTTACGTCTTCGTCTTTTCTAGGAAAACCAAGTATTTCTTATTAAGTAAGTTTAAGAATTCGACAGCGATGTAAAAGATTAGTTTGTATTAACATTTAGATAATACATCTAATTCTGTTTATACACTGTTTTGATTTAACACGTTCCAAAAAAATCAATGATTCCGTTTTTAAACGATTTAGGTCTATTTTGTACGATAAAAAAATCCGAGTTGAATGAAATTTTACTAAAAAATGTTTTTATTAAACGTAATCTTTTAGAAATTTATTAAAGAAATTCTGCTTTTTGATTTATTTTCATAACAGTTTAAGTATACATTTTAGTCTTTTGTTAAGTTTCAATAAAATTGGACATGTTCTTATATGTATGTATAAGGTGTTGTTGGTTGACTAATTTTAGGAGAAGGTTCAAAGTTTTGGTTTTTATTAAAAAAAAACATTGCATTAATGCGTACAAATATTATTAAAGCTCTCATAATTCAAATTCATAAATCAAATTCAAATTCAAAATTCAAATAATAGTTTTTTTTAATGATTTATTTTAACTATTTTTACAGGTTTGAAAAATGTGGAACGAATCCCGTTTTTCTATGTACTTCATGCCTTTTAACACGGTTTTGTCAGGAACGTATCTACCGTGTAAAAACAGAATTAGGTGTAATATAAAGTATAATACAAGATCAACCCGTATACCAATTGATTTTGGTTTTGCCTGTTTTGTAGTAAATAGAAGCTTATGTACATACTTTCTTATTTTAACAATTAAAAATAAAAGATAGCGTCAAGCTTCTTACCTCCCCTTGTAATTCATCAGGCGTAACATCATACGGTATATCAGACAATTCCTGTTCATTCTCGATTATGTCCTTCAAATGATTTTCTGTAGCACTTATTAACGTCTCCAGTTCTTTACGTTCAAAATTTTGTTTTCTCCTTTTCCGCAACCGTTTCATTCTGTTTCGCTTTCTATTTCGGCCAATGCCACCATTTCGTATGCGCTGTTCCCTTTGAGCCTTACGGGCCAAGTTAATGGGAAGATGTTTCTTTGTATGTTCTCTTTGTGCTTTAAAATTATGTGACATTGTTACCTATGAGTAATTTGTATTATAATTTTGCTTAGAAAAATAAATATGTTCCAAATATACAATACTTGCCGTCGTAGGTACGTTTCCGGTTGTATTGTAAACAAACCATTTGTTTTTGTGCTACAGCTGTGAACAGTTTTCAATAATTCACAATAACGATGAAGTTCACTGAACATAAAGCGTAAAGAAAGAGTTGCCAGTTTCGATTTTATAACAAGAAGTTTAAGTAAAAAATCTTTTTAATTAAAAAATCTGATTTAGAATTCTATAATTTAACATTATCTATCTTTATTTGTGTATAATTCCTAAAATTAAAAATCAAGTAATAAATATTTCATGGAAGAATCATGAAATTTTTATTTCGATTACTATATATTTTTTTGAAATAAATATTTAATATATGATTCTTTTATGAAATATTTATTAAATAGATTTCAATATTATGAATTATGCAGAAATTTACATTTATATAACCTAACCTAATATAACCTAATTTAGTGATTAATGTGGATCACTAGAACACGTATATTTCTTAGTATTAACCAAAATGGTCCAAAAACTAATTGTGTTTTTTTAATTTCCCTTTAATTTACCTAAATAAATACAACTACGAAAACAGAATATAAAAGGTAGAAAAAGAGCTATAGAAACTATTAAAAGGACTATAATACACTAGGGTTTCTTAATTTATATAAGCTAACAATTCGTACCAAAAACACTATTTAGTTTTAATTTTTGTCACGAGTACAGCCTATATCTTAAAATAAGAATCCGATCACAAATAAGTCCATGTCCAAAATACTAAGTTCAGCCAAAATTTAACAAAAAAATAAATCTAATCTAAATTTCTCCGAGATAATAAGCATATTTCGATTTCTCATTAAAATAACTTACTATTAGACATTTCAACAATGTCCACCATGTTCTCCTGACTTAAACTCTACAAATTGTTCCATATGTCTGTTCTGTACTAGCTTGAAATTATGAGATGGTTAACGCTTTAAAAATTGCTCTTCCTTGAGATTGGGACAAAATGCTATCAGCCCATTTTTGGTAAGCTTGTGAAGCCTTCCCGTATAAACTCGACACAGTAATGCTAGTTTAACCGAAAGCTTACTTATTTTTCTTAAAGTTTAAATTGTTTATACAATTAAAAATGACGCCATTTTGTGAGCGTAACACTTCATAAAATTATAAGCTTCCTTCGCCACTTTCAGAGCAATATAATAATGACCAACAGACTTATAACGCATCCGACAAAATCTTACCCCCAGTCTACATTAGACATAAAATGATAAACATTAACACTAACATCATGTTAGTTTTAAGTGTAGTCTGCCCATGTTAATGTTTTTCCATGTTTTTTTATTAGGCATAAATTTGTCTTAGCAGAAGTCAAACTTGATATAAAAAAACATTATTTCTAATACTTTTTTTTTCATTAAGTTTAACTTTTGTTAAAACATGTTGATGGATAAGTGCCTGTATACATTAGACATCAACATGTCTTAACAAAAGCCAAACTTCATATAAAAAACAGCATTAAAAATAATGTTTTTATGAAGTTTGACTTTTGTTAAGACATGTTAATGGCTAATGAAGACGGGGGGTATTGTAGACGAGGGTTTATAAAAACTCCTTTATAACATGGCAATGACGTTGTTGTTCAATTTTACTTTGACAGTATTATTTTCAAACAGCGCGATCTGTTGATCAACCGTACTACTACCATCTGCTGCGTAATAAGCATTCAAACAACAGAAAATTATGTTCAAACGGAAAAATACATAAACACGTATTCGCCACCTACGAGTATAAAAACATGCACAAATTAATTCCGTTGTTCTGTCGGCGTCATGTTTATGTTTTGTTTAAATTTATGGCTAGTGAAGACGGCCTCTTAAACCGCTAGACTACAATACTACTTAAATGCTGACAATTTTTAACCGACTTTTGGAAGTAGTTTATGCTGTCCGGCTAACATATGTATATTTCCCCAAATTAATGCTTAATCCATTAAGCGTTCTGAGTATTCTAGAACAAGTAATATAAGAACAAGGTAGACATTTTTTTCGAAATAAATAAATGCTTAGCGCCTAATACATACTCTGTTCGAATTTGTGAAAAATGTTGCGCAACATTTATTATTTGACAGGGAAAATTTGACATTTAAAATCTGGTGTCTATATGGCGATTTGGAAGAATTTTATGATTTTATTGCTTTTAAATATACCACATCGTTTTACAAAACTATCCACAAAAAAATTTACAAAAAATTCCACTTCAAATAATGTCCATTTGCTTTATTTCACAGCTTTGATAAAATGTTTCCAGAAACATTTGAATGTTTTTCCACAGTAAAAACAGAGTACTACTTCTGCAACATTTTTTCATGATTTGTTCATGCAATTTTTTTATGTAAGTATGTAATTTGACAGCATTCCGCATGAAAAACTGAACAGAATACTAGGCTTAATATAAAAATCTTAAAAATAAAACAACCATAATTTTTGTTTGGTTCCGCAGTGAGCTAAACAATTTTTAATTTTTATTTAATTTCTTTCTTCTTTTACACATTTTTTATAAGTTAATCTTATTGATTCTTATAAGAATTATATTAATAAGTTTATTTATTTTATTTAAAGATAATTTTATATAATAAAAGTTTTGATTATTTTACTTTAATTATTAATTTCTAATAAAAAAAATGTAATAGTATTATTATTATTATAGAGGGAAAAATTCCATTGAGATGTTGTAAATGTAAAATTTCCTTTAATTATTTGTCTTAATTTTGTTGCTTAAAAGATGGTGAGTTAAGCAACATTAAGGCTACTAGAACTGCAACTGTTTTAGATTTTTATTATTAAGAATTATCAACTACTTTTTAAATAAAATCTACATTTTGTGCTAAATATAATAAAAAATAAAATAAAATTGAAGTAAGAATATTTAATAAATTTTACGCTTGTATATATTTACATTATCTTGTTAATAATTAATTTATGTTAAATAGATTTGAATAAATTTTTATTGTTTTTTGTTCGTTATCATGATATAAATAATCCTTGATGCTTTGTGATTATTTATAAAAATAATCCTTTTGCTTTGCAACAACTGTCTTTGAACATTTCAAGTGTCATTAACGTTTTAAATCCTTGCCAAATTTGCTTGTGATTTTGGCATCTTTTATATGAATTCGTTTGTGTTTGGCCTCAAGTAGTTAAGGATTTTATTCTATGCAACTTTAATATCATTGGTAGGTTAAAAACAAATCCTTTGTAGTACTTCAGACCAATGAAAAAACTGCTTTTTTACACTTCAAATGCATTGCGCTAAAAAACCTCGCTATTCTTTTGATGTCGTTAACGAAGGCGTATGAGTGCTATTTTTTGTTATTCAAAAACAAACTTCCTTCCGTCTTGAGTTTTTGTAGCCACTTTTTTATTTCCTTTACAATTCCTATATTGCTTTCTCTTTCATACATCATAGGTAAACGGCATTGCTAAAAGTATTGCTATTTCTGTATGTGTGAGTTTATTTAGTGCAGTGCATTTCCGGTGGTGGTTTGAGCGTTTATTTTCCTCTTCTCTTATTGGTTGGTCAGACCAATAAGGAAGCTCTTTTATACATACACACATACATACATATAACATTATGTATACTTATACATGTACATATATAAAACTTTATGAAAACAAACCACAAAACTATATGACGATTGGCAGGATTTATTAGCTTTTGTAATGTACTTTTATATGTATGGGTTAGTGTCCTTTACTACTATGAGTAGAGAATGGATATTGTTGTTGTTATAGCTATTGTTGATGATATTATTGTCTTAGGACTGTAACGAAAGAAAAAGAAGAACAAAAATTGTTATTAAAGCATTGAAATTACATTTGCGTATATTTTTTAAAAATAATTATTGTAATTTTTGACCTTTTGAATAATTTTATAATTAAGTTTTAACGCTCTAGGTCTTTTTTATAAAAATATTGTAATTTATTTTTATATTCGATATTTCGCTACACCATTGGGTAGCATCGTCAGGAATTAAAATAGTTTTATAATATTTAATTGAACGAAAATATTAAAAATATTAAAAATATTTTCGTTCAATTAAATTTTATAAAACTATTTTTAATTCCTGACGATGCGACCCAATGGTGTAGCGAAATATCGAATATAAATATAAATTACAATATTTTTATAAAGAAGACCTAGAGCGTTAAAACTTAATTATAAAATTTTTTCAAAATATTTTTTACTTATCAGTCATTCCCTTACAAATTTCATTTATGTATGATTGAGAACCTGAAAAAAATATTTTTACTATTTCTAATATAATTCGATAAGCGATTTATATTAGGGCAGTGTCAGGGCACATTCATCAGGTAACCTCCCTACGAAGGGGAAATATTAAGGCGAACATTTATAATTTAATTTAAGGCGAAAAATTGTAGTTTAACTGTCAAAATCCACATAATAAAATTGAAAATATTCGCCTTAATATTTCCCCTCCGTGGTGAGGCTAACTGATTAATGTGCCTTGGGAGGTGCCAAAACACCTTTTTGTGGATACAATATAGAAATTGTCGGTGATACCGATGTCGATATGTCTTCTGAATTGAAATGAAAGGAAAAGTAAATAAAATACATTATTGGGTGGCCTGATAGGTTAGTAGGTAGTATGCTAGTCTATCAGTCTGGGGGTTGTGGATTCGATTCCCGACAAACACTCTGTGTGCTCGGTAAAGCCTAGCACTTTATTCGAATTTGTGGAAAATGTTGAGCAACATTTATTATTTCACAAGGAAAATTTGACATTTAAAATATGGTTTTTAAGTATACCACATTGTTTTACAAATGTTAGCAAAAGCTGTTGCAAGGCATACTTAACCAGGTGACTGCACAAGGCGGAGCTAATATTAAAGAGAAATTTTTTCAATTTTTTTTATATGGAGTTTGACATTAATCAGGGTTTTTAAGAGAGAATAATATCTATTTTACTGTCAAAATCCATATAAAAAAAATTCAAAAAATTTTTTGCTCAAATTTCCTCTCCCTTACGCTATCACCTTGTTTAATATGCTGTTGCTTGAAAAATTCCACATGAAATAATGCCGATTTGCTTTATTTCACAGCTTTGGTAAAATGTTGCCAGAAACATTTTAAAATATTTCCACAGTAATAACAGAGTACTACTTTGCAACATTTTTTCATCACTTTTTCATAAAAAATATTTATGTATTTAGTTTGGCAGCTTTCCACCCTTAAAGCAAGTTAAAAAATAATCTGTAATTGTAATGTAACATAAAATAAATAAAAAATATATTATTGCAAACATTTCTGCTTAAAGCCTAGTACTCTGTTCGAATTTGTGGAAAATGTTGAGCAACATCTATTATTTCACAACGAAAATTTGACATTTAAAATATGGTGTCTATCTCGCGATTTGGAAGAATTTTACGATGTTTTTGCCTTTAAATATATCACATTGTTTTAAAAAATGTTCCACAAAAAATTTTATAAAAAAATTCCACATGAAATAATGCTCATTTGCTTTATTTCACACTTTTGATAAAATGTTGCCAGAAACATTTCATTTTTTTCCACAGTAAAAACAGAGTACTACTTCTGCAGCATTTTTTCATGACTTTTTCATACACACTTTTTAAATATGTAGTTTGACAGTATTCCGCATGAAAAACTGAACAGATTACCAGGCTTAAGAGATTATTAGTATTAAAAAGCAATTATTTTAAGGTGTTATTTTAAACACGGTATTCTTGAATTTTTCGGAGAAAGGCGATTTCTCTAGACGTTTTATTAATTGTCAGACAGAACTAATTTCAAAACTAAAGTACTGTTGGTCCACTTTTTCTATTAGGTGCTATTGCGCATAAAACATTCAGATCTAAGTCTTTTAAAATATTAAGGAACCTTGGTTTTCTCTCGACTTTCTCTTTAGGAGAAATAAAAAAAATTATAAAGGGCCATCACGCCAAAGAAATACCATGTGTATGGGTGACCGCAATGAAAAGCATTATTAAGGTCAACTTACTTAATAACATGCTTTTTTTCAGAAATAGTAGACTGTAATTGAAATATTCAAGAATTGTATGGAAGATCAAAGTTAAACAAATAATATGTTTCGGTGGATATCGAAGCAGACCGCTTCCTTAATAGTTCCCTTTTTGATAATGGTTATAGGCAACTGATTTGTAATTTACGGAAACCTCACTTTAATTCAGTCACGTGCTACAACCAGCCTTTACTCTTGACTGTAGCGATTTCAGATTCTCAACTGATAACTGTCAGCCTTTTTTCTCACCATGGAGTCTCTAGTAATTGCTAGCATGTGTCCAAGGGTTAGATCCCCTATGGCATTCATATTTAAAAAGTTTTTGCTCGTGTGTGGTCCTAACCCTTACGCTAGCCACTGGTGAGCATTTAAACCAATAGCCCCCACGCAAACCCCTACACAATCTCAACCAGAATCTCACAAAGAGAACAAAACATGTAAAAATTCAGTTTTTTAAATCAGTAACATACCAGCTTTCAACAGGTAGGTTTGTGTCACTGTGCTAAATATTTAGCAAACCAATGCGTTTTCATTTTAACCACTTTTTTTGGTTGGGGGCCAATGATTTAAACACTGGAAATTCAAACACAATGTGCGCTATTGTCATTTCATTTTCATTTTCTTCAAAAGAGCCGTATTAGTCCGATAAATCTAGACTTATAATAATATTCAAGCAGTGGTTTTGTTTGCTAAATGACTTTGTAGCATTTTCGAAGTAAAATCACCTATTCCATCATAATGCACTGATTTAAAGGTGTCATTTAAGAGGATCTGTTATTGTATTATATTGTATTATATTGGTTATTATATTCAAATATTTTTTTCTGTAGCAAATAACTCTAAATGTTCTATTAGACTCAAACATATTATTTAATTTTCCGTTAAATTGTCTTTTTTTTTGACAATTTTAAAGGTGATGTCCCATTTTGGAATACGATTTAGAACTTTTTGTATCACCCGCATTTTGAAAAGTCATGGGATTAGTACAATTGAATAATTGTCATTAACATCCGTTAGGAGAATTCTACTTTGTAGACAAACTGGTACTGAAATCGTTCTTGTAGCAAACGCCTAGTGCTAGTATTTCGAAACTTGTCAAATATCAGTGTATTGACAATAAAAGTATCACCGATACCGATATTTACATCTTTTTTTAAACAACAAGCTTTAAGAAAGCAAGTTTAAAGACTTAACGCAGATATCTTGCTTTTACAATTTCTTCATTTTAATGATTCATACCAATAAACATAAATCTTGTTTTTTTAATTGTTAAAGATTTGCGGAAACGCATATAATTTATATGTGAAAAAGTGTCATAAACAAAAATATGAAAATAATTTTGAGCCCAAAAACCATACCTTTTATATTTAAAAATACGTCCCAGCATTCTTTTCAATTGCTTGTACATATATTTTATTTATATGTATGTATATTAGTTAGTTAAAAAAGAATAAAATAAAAAATAATAATAATCAAAATCAGCCAATGAACCCATGTAGTTCTTACGCAATATTTGTTGTTATTGAATTTTTTTGCCATTTACTTTGCGACACACATTTTTGCTTTTGGCAATCTTACAAAGTGTGTGAATAATGTTAACACTCAGGTATATGTAGCCCCCAAATGGTTCGTTTTAGAACAACCTAGTTACGCTTCCTTAGATTATTAAAATATTTGTTTAGATATTTCAGAGTTTTCTGGAAACAATGTTGCATCAACAATTCATATACAATTTGTAACGTGACTATTTTTATATTTTTATTATAAAAAGTCTAAATATAAATGTATGAATGTAGGTATACAGTACTGTGCAAAACATAGAAATATAAGTTGGGGAAAATTATGGCATTCATTATTGATTTAAATTTACATTTAAAGTCTATGTAATATTGGTCACCGTCGAATGCCTTAGTTCGTCTAATGAACTTATGTGTTCATTGAAATCAAAGTAATTTATATCAAATCTTATCTCTAAACTGAGTTTTGGATAAATACAGTACGTCTGCCAGCGCCCGTGTATATCTTTCTGATATAAGTAGAAAATTATTCGCCGCCGAAGTAAAGGGTGTTTTTTATAGAGGTATAAAACTTTAAGTTGCCATTAATTTTCAAGATGGTGACCGATTTAACAGCTGTCAAGTGATTTATTCTCAGTTTGGTTTGGCAATTCATCATGAACAGACTCACGCCTGAACAACGCTTGCAAATAGTGCAATTTGGGCCCAAAACGAGATTACCCGTTGCTCCCGATTTTCACAAGCGAATTTTGTTTAGCGATGAAGCGCACTTCTGGTTGAATGGCTACGTCAACAAACAAATCTGCTGCATTTGGAGTGAAGGTAATCCTCAAGTGTATGTCGAAACACCGTTACATACAGAAAAACTGACTGTTTGGTGAGCTTTATTTGCTGGTGGAATCATTGGTCTGTACTTTTTCAAAAACGATGGTGGCCAGCACGTTACAGTCAATGGTGATCGGTATAGAGCCATGATTACTAACTTTTTCATTCCTGAATTGAATAACCATGATGTCCAGGAGATGTGGTTTCAACAAGACGGCCGCAATAGATTTATTAAAAGACACGTTTGGAGACCTCCTAATTTCACGTTTTGGACCTGTGAATTGGCCTCCAAGATCTTGTGATTTAACACCGCTAAACTACTTTCTGTGGGGCTATGTAAAGCGGATAAGCCACAAACGCTTGACCATTTGGAAGACAACATTCGACGTGTTATTGCCGATATACGGCCACAAATGTTGGAAAAAGTCATCGAAAATTGGAAGTCTAGATTGGACTACATCCGCGCCAACTGTGGCGGTCATATACCAGAAATCATATTTAAAATGTAATGCCACAAGATTATCTTTCGGAAGAAAAGAAAACACCTCTATAAAAGTACATATGCCTCGAAAATAAAAAAGGGGTCAAGGGCTAATAAAGGTTTTGTGTGGGAAAACATACTGCTGTATATTTCATTAAAATATCTCCGAATATACAAAATAATATTCAACTTTTGTTTGTTGTTTAAAACAAAGCAAAACAGCTACAACTTTAAACTCGCCGTAAAATTTCTAGACGTTTTTGAAAACTCCTCGTATTTTATTACGAAAACATTCTTATTTATTAAATTCTTATTTATTATCAACCATAATAATTTAAAAAAATTATATCTCCTAAAAAAATTACTAGATTATATCTCCTAAAATAAAACTAGAGATAGGCTTTAGAGGAAAACATTTTTGCGATTAAGATTTAAAAAAAAATTATACAGTAAATTAATTATCTTCTAAATATGTAAGATTAAGCTTATTTCCTAGGCCAACATTACTGATTCCGACTTTATTAGTGAAATAACTAAAACATAAAAAGGAATAACACAAAAGATTAGTTTGTTCTTTTGTTTAGGTCATAAATAGGCATATAAGCTGTTAGATCAGAGAAGTCTTATGAAGCAAAGTAGAAGGTATGGTATGTTTTTCATTTAACTGACCAACTCCAGATTAGAACGATTAAGTACGATTTTTTATTACGTTTTTTTTTCATTCTACTTAGGTCACTCAATGTGTTTTAAGACTTAACAGATGTTCCTCCGTTAATGAGGTAACATTCATTAAAGGTAAAGGATACATAGGCACAGCTTGAAATGAAGCACCAGATCAACTAGAAAAAAGGGGATCTGCTGTGAATTTCTGTGGACCAGAACCCAGAGTATAATTAAGTAATGGCCTAATAAGAGCGATTACCTACAATGGCTGAACTCACTAAACCTGAAAAGGTGGAGAGAGGCTACTACATGTCGACAGGCTCGAATGGTGCTCAAAGAGAGCCTTGGTAGGAAGGCCGGCAAGATGCTTAGGTATAATAGAGGTACCTTAAGTTGAATAACAGCGGTTATGGAAACTGCAAGTATCATCTAGCTAAGATACAAATCGTTTTTGCAGACAATGCCTGGAGCAAGCATTGGCTAGCATAAGACTTAGGATCACGGACATAAGCTTGTGAATGCCATGGGGGAACTAAGCCGTGGACAAATGCTAGCAATCACTAGAGACTCCGTGATGAGAAAGAAGGCCGACAGTTACCAGTCAACAGTCTGAAATCACTAAAGTCTAGGTTAGAGGCTGGTTGTATGTAGCACGTGACTCAATGAAAGTAAGTTTGCTGTAAATTACAATTCGGTTGCCTAAAATCATTGAGGACGGAAGAGGGTCATGAAGGACCAATTTGGAAAGTGGTCTGTTTCGATATTCTTCCTACATTAATATAAAGGTCGCTCAAGGTGCCTCCAAATTTGGGTTTTTATAATTTTATAGAATCATTAACAACAGAGGATCATTTAAGAAATGTATTATAGCAAATGGTCTTTGTATTTAATTTTTTCTTCAATTTCCTTCTTTAATACACAATTGATTATGGGTTCGTTAGCCCTTTAAGAAGAAATCCAATACTGAATTATCTGAGTTTAAATGTTTAAAACTGAATACCATTCAAAGTAGGTAGATGCGAAGAATTATAAAGACCCTTCACCACGGTGATTTTATTTATACAGACATGTACATCATTATCCATATTGTTGACTGTTTACTTAAATTAAGACGTATGAGAAAAATTCATTATTCATGCTTTAAAGAAATAGAAGACAAATTCCTTTGGCTACAATTGTCGCCGTATTGTCAGCTACTTAATGATATTGAAGACGACAGCTAGATCGTAAACTCTGACATTTTTGTAGAAATACTTATTTTGCTTTTATAAAATTAAATAACTGTTTCAAAAAATTATAAATATTTCTTCCAAAACCTTTTGTTTGTATATGAATTGACATTTAAAAAAATATGTTACTCTATAAAAATATGTTACTCACATACATATATATGTATATTCTTTATATTAAATATATGTATGTTATGTTACAGTCATGATTTTCATTTTCAAAGAAATATTGAAATTTTTGTTTTAATTTTTCGAAAATTGTTTGTAAAAATATTTTTTTTAATTTTTTTGTAAAATTTTGTTTGAAAAATTTTTTGGAAAATTTAAAAAAAATTTTTTTTCGAATATTTTTCTGTAAAATATCTTTTTGAAAATGTTTTGTAAATATTTAAAAAAAAAATTTTAAAAAATTTTTTTATAAATTTTATTGAAATTTTTGTTAAATTTAGGACTTTTCTGCAATCTATACTGATTTAGAAAGGTCAGACTAAAGCAAAAAGAAATCCTTACAAAAAAAATTTCCTCAAATTGACCTCCCCTGTGCCTTTTAACTGCTCCTATTTACCAGTGGGTACCCTGTGGGTCCATTGGCTACCTCTATGTGTATTGCTTTCTATTAAGGTCTCTAATACAAATCAAAGCAGAAAAACCCTACCAATCTAAAAACAAACAAAAATCGCACCTCGTAGGGGGTTATTGATCCCCCGAGATCTGTATGCACTCCTTGCGATCTACCTGTCGCAGTCTAATATTTATTTGACAAAAAAAGCAAAACAGAATCAAGAAAGCCGAAAAAAATTAAAAAAACGTGAAAAAATATAGGTGGCGTGGTTATTGGCCCGCAGCCTCCAAAGGAATGATCCCATGTTGCTGAATTGCAATACCAAAATTTTCGAAACTATGCCTGACAGATTTGTGTGCTTAAATTTTTTGTATCTCTTCTGGTGCTTTGGCAAATGACATTAAAACACTAACGACGGACATCGCTTAATCAACTTCTCTATGTAAAAGGATCCAGAATATATATACTTTATGGGGTCGGAAATGAATATTGTAGAAATTACACACGGAATGACAAACTTAGATATACCCTTTCCACCTGTGGTGAAGGGTATAAAAATATTGCAGAATTAGTATACATTAGACCCCCTTATAACACGGTATTCTTACAACGCATTTTCATATTACGCGATTTCAGTCCCTCTTACAACGGGGGTATTCCCCCATATAAAACGGGGATTTTCACATTATATTTCTGTACTATAAATCTAGAATGATAAGTAATTTACACATTGTGTTAATTGTGTTGCTATAAAATTAAATTATTTTATTAAATTTGTGTTCCCAGTTTTTGTATAGTAAAATAACTAGTTATACGCTTTCCTTTAATGCGGAACCAATCCACCGTTTTATAAGGGGGATTACTGTATACCGATATCGATCACCAGCAACAGTCTCTACTTGATCAGACTAATTTTAAAAAAAGTACGATCAATCAAATACATAAATTCAGTAACAAGTAACGTAAGCATGATAAAATGATAAAATTTAACCCATTGAAAAATCGCCTGGCTGCCTACAGAATTCTTCTTTACACATTATCATTTTATTTTGTTATTGTATTGTTATACAACCAGTTGCGAACACATAAAATCCCCCTAAGGTTTTTCTTTTGTTGTGAAAAATAACGTCATTTATAGGTTAACTAACGTCTTTGTTTCTTTTGTTTTTCACAGCACTAATATTTACTAAAACTTATGTAACTATTTAAGGAAATAGAAATATATACATATTTGCAAATGTGGAAACAAACATTCCTCCTTCTCTTTTTTTAATCTCAAAGAATTTTATTTATAAAAGCTTTGCCAAAAATTATAGCGCTTATGACGTAGATCTTTAATATACGAGAACGAACGTACACTTAAAGAAAATTGTTCAAACAAAAATTGTGATGACTTAGATATTTGTAATATTCTTTTTACGAATTATTCATTTATTCATTCATAAAAATTTCTTTTGTTTTGTTAATTGTAGTAGCAGTTTTAGTATTTTTTTTTTTTTTCTAAAAGCCTGATGCCATTTTGGCTACCAATTCAAGCAAAGATGAGATTGCATAATTTATGATCATGGAGTTTTGCCAATAAATATTTTCTGGATATGTTCCCAAATGTTTTTCGTATTAGTTGTTGTTGTTGCTGTTTGTCTTGTAGAATTTTTATTTTTCTTTCTTCGTTTTGACGCTGTAAACTACAATATTTCTTGGCTCATGATCACTTGTTTTCGAAAAAATCTATTTTACATACAAACAAATCTTAAAGGTGGTTGCTTCTTTCTGCTGTCTACTCGGTTTTATTATTGTTTATTTATTTCTTTTTTTTTCTAATTCGAACGCATTCATTCAATATTTTTTCTTCTATTTTCAATAATGTGTGAGAAATAAATAAAATCCTTAATAAAAAATCTATTGTTAAGACCACTTTGCACGTGATTTCTTTTTGTTGTTTTTTTTTTTTGTTTTTGTTATTGTTTTGTAAGGTCAGGTTTGTTTTGATTGTTCGATACATTGATTTAATTAAACAACTCTAGACTTATATACATAAATATTTATATAAAGGGAGTGAGTTCTCTAGCTGTAACATCATCTGCTTATGAAGCATCTCGTATACGAAAAATTACGAGATAAGATATAAAGGCACGGTAAATACGGAAAACGTGTTAAAGTTTTTTCGATCAAAAATTTTTTTAAGTATGGATACGACTTTCCTTTCTACAGACAAACCTAACACTACGTATTGACGAGCCATTGATTTGTTTAACCATTGACCAAATTCATGTGTGCACCTTGAAATGTTTCGTGAAGACCATCGTTGTCGATGACATGTTCTTGTTCAAACAGCATTGTTAGAAAATTTGTTCGCACCATGATGTCTGCCATCAAATGTTGATTTTAGTGTGAAAGTTTGAATTTGAAAGAACGCCATCTGTTGATCAAGAGTGAAAACTCTATTTGCACTCAAACAAACAGAAAATTATGTGCAGTCGGAACATGCACATCGATACACAAAAATAAGCAAATTTTTGTTCCCTATTCTGCCGACGTTTAGTTCATATGTAAAAGTGCTTTTACACGGCTTGTATTTGTCATATGACTTGTCACTTTTTCATGTGTAAATTCTATACACGTCGTGTAAACCCTTTCAAACATAACATGTGTATTTTCTATGTGTACACTACATATGACATTTTTCATTTAGAACGTGTTCTATTTTGATGTGACAAAGCATCTGACATCCTGTAATGCCAACTTGATATTTTGCTATTTTAGGTTTTTTGTGATACCAAAGGCACTAAAAGCGTGGCAAAAGCACTACGTTTGTACATTTGCATCAGCGGTGGTTGGCAATACAAAACTGTGTGGCGGAAAAATTATATATTATAGGTTATGTCAGATGTAATTACACATGTACGTTTGAAAGAAAAAAATTATAAACCGTATGTAAAATGTCTATTTTGGCAAACACATGAAATTACATATGGGTTATCAAACTGACAAGTCATATGACAAACACACGCCGTGTAAAACCATTTTAAGAAAACAATGGCAGATCAAGGTGGCGTGTAAATCAGAGCCTTGAGTGTAACGTTGTCTAGTGCTTAGCTTTCATGCTGCAATGAAAGACTTATCCCCCCGTTCACAGTAGCCATCAACATGTCTTAACAAAAGTCAAACTTCATATAAAAAAAAAAATTAATACTGGTTTTTATATGAAGTTTGACTTTTGTTAGTCCATGTCAATGAATAATGTTGTAGACGGGGAGTTAAAAAAGAGCGCAACGTTTTGTCATGAACAATATTATTAACACATCTTATTTAATAAAATTAAATAAAAATAATATAAAATAGAGATAAAATCTCTAGAAAGACCTTTGAGTATCTAAAATGTCATTGTTACCCCCGTCTACATTAGACATAAAATGATAAACATTAACACCCATTAACGGCCCCATTCCTTAATATTTTTTAAGGAACTAAATCAATAGATTTAATAGTCCTTTAGTATTTCACTAATTTAAAAACTGGACCGTGTTTTTTAATGTGTTTTTTGAAAAATCGCAGAATAATAACTTGCAAATAAATGGTACACGACCGGTAGGTTTCTTTAACAATTGAACAATGTTTTATTTAAAAAATGGATTCTTATAGCTAACAAAATTATAACAGTTGAACAATAAATTTCCCAAGCAATCTGACAGATAAAATGAACTCAGGTGCGGGAATTTGAATTCAAAAAAAAAAGAAAGAATAAAAGTGATTCTACGTTAATTTATAAACAAAAAAAAAAATAATGAAAATAAGAAATTAATTTTTAATTTATTGAAATGATCAAACACCGGCCCCATTGAAGGACCAACGGTCTTCAATTTACTGGCAAAAGCGCTAGTTTGTGAATAGGCCTTTTAACAACACCGTGCTTAGTCTTCACTTCTGCTACTCTGACTTTGCTGTCTGCGCCTCGGGTTACCGCCTGAACTCGGCCGGTCAGCCAATGCATTGGTGGCATGCTGTCTTCGTGCACGACGACGAGTTTGCCGACGTCGAGATCTGGCTCTTCTTCCGCCCATTTGGTTTTGGCTTGGAGGCTGCGGACGTAGTCTTTCTCCCAAGACTGCCAGAACATCCGCTTGAGTGCGCAAGTAAGCCGCCATCTCTTCGAGTACGTCAGCCTGTCCACTTCTTCTTGAGGCGATTCTTGCGGCAGCGCTAGTAGGCTCTCGCCTATTAATAAGTGCCCCGGAGTCAGCGCTTCGCCGTCGTTGGGATCGTTGCTGATGGGAGCAATTGGCCTGGAGTTGAGTACTGCCTCTACCTGAACTAGAACCGTTTGTAGCTCTTCTTGGGTTAGCAGTACCACGCCTACGGTTTTGAGAAGAAGACCCTTGGTGGACTTCACAGCCGCTTCCCACAGTCCGCCGAAGTGCGGAGCTCGTGGAGGAATGAAAATGAAGTTCACCCCCTTGTTGGCAGCGAACAACTCTATATCGCTGGCATGGCTGCGCATCGCTTCCCGAAGCTGTAGTAGCTCTCGACTGGCACCGACAAAATTGGTGGCGTTGTCGCAATAAATGCTCTCTGGAAGCCCTCTCCTGCCGATGAACCTTTGAAGACAGAGAAGAAAGGAATTGGAAGAGAGATCAGTAACTAGATCAATATGTACAGCCTTTGAAGAAAAACACACAAATATAGCAATATACATTTTAACAGGTGGACGGCCACGAATTTTTTGAGTAATATTTATTGGGCCGCAAAAATCTACGCCACACACTTTGAATGGGCGCAGAGATCTCACCCTATCAGCGGGCAAATTCCCCATGATTTGGCCCATCAACTTCGGTTTATACCGAAAACAATGCAGACATCTACGAACTATTTTTCTACACTCTTCTCTGGCATTTATTAGCCAGATTTTGTCTCGCAAAAGAGCTACTAAGGCTTTCACTCCTGCATGACAATTATTAAAGTGTAAATGTCGCAAATACAATATCATAAAATGTGATTTTTTGGGCATCAACAGTGGGAATTTAGCATCGTATGCAATTGGCGCGTTAAGCAGCCGCCCGCCTACCCTTAGTAGTGAAAATGAACGATGTTCGTTTTTAAACTCATGGACAAATGGATTCAGTCTTTGTAAATTAGAAGGCAAAACTTGTGACTTATTCAACTTTTCCAGCTCTTTAGCGTATTCAGTTCTCTGAATGATTTCAACTAGCTGTAGAAAAGTCCAAGTCATTTCCTTTGCTGTAGGCATTCCTAAGTTGCGATATTTGTTACCTCGAGCAATATCGATGAAACGGAAAACGTATGTAAATACTCGGATCATTTTATTATATGATGAATATCTTTCAATCAACTGTACAATACAGTTGGCTTCAACTTCTTCTACAGCGAGAAAAACATTAGTATTCCTTTTTTCTAGTGACTCTTCTTCGGCGGTCAACTGAAAATGGGAATTTACTGGCCACTCATTTCTTTCCTGTATTAGAAATTTAGGACCATTAAACCAAATTGAATCTACTAGTTCATCTACATCACATCCTCTTGAAACTATATCAGCTGGATTTTCCTTAGTTGGAACATGTCGCCAAGCAACTTGATCTGATAGTTCTTGGATTTCTGAAACTCGATTTGATACGAATGTTGCCAGCGTTGATGGATGAGTTTGAATCCAGTGTAATGTTATTTCTGAATCTGTCCAAAAAGTAACGTCTTCGATCTCGAACGAAATCATAGGTTTTACTTTAGACCATAATTTGGCCAATAAATGGGCTGCACATAACTCAAGCCTAGGCAAGGACTTGGTCTTCAGAGGAGCAACTTTAGATTTTGCTGTTAGCAATCTACAAGAAGTTTTACCAGAAGCTCTACTCCGGATATAAAGGCAGCAGCCATAAGCTCGCATAGAAGCATCAGAAAAACCATGAATTTGATATTTGTTTTTTAAAGTTGTTAAGACATATCTGGGGATTTCTATTTGATCGATTTTTAATAAATTAATTTTGAAATTTTCCCAGGAAGTGTCAAGACGATTGGGAATTGATTCATCCCAATCCAACTTCATTAGCCAAAGTTCTTGAAGAAGAACCTTCGCTTTAATTACTAGTGGGCACAAAAGTCCGAGTGGATCAAAAAGTCTTGCCGAAACAGATAATATATTACGTTTCGTTGCCTTGAGATTGCAGAATGAATCATCTAAGTGATATTTAAATACATCACTCTTCGGACGCCAATAAGTGCCTAAAGTTTTCGTGAGATCGGGATCTATCTGCACAGACTTTTCCAATGTAGAAGAATTAAATTGCCTATTATAATTGGAAAACCATTTAGTAAGGTTGAAGCCTGCAGATTGCAATATTTGTGTTACTTGAGACCGAATTGTATTAAGTTCTTCAATCGAATCAGCACCAGTCAAAAGATCATCCACATAAAAGTCGTTTTTGATGATTTTAGACCCAATAGATAACGAATTTTCATATAATTCGCTTAGATAAGTTAGACATCTTATTGCCAGAAATGGTGCCGATGAAGTGCCATAAGTCACTGTATTTAGTTTGTATATTTCAATATTTTGAGATGGATCTTCACGCCATAATATTAACTGATAATTTCTATCGGCCTCATCAATTAAGACTTGACGGTACATTTTCTCAATGTCAGCCGTAATCGCGTATTTATGCATTCTAAATCGAATTAGAGTAGAATACAATTCTTCTTGAATTGTTGGACCAATCATAAGTAGATCATTAAGAGAAACTTGTGTAGACGTCTTACAAGAAGCGTCGAAAACCACACGAAGTTTTGTAGTAGAACTTTGAGGGCGTAGTACACATTGATGTGGTATGAAATAATGAGGTTTTTCGGGAAATTTGTTGTCTGCAATAGACATATGTCCCAAATTGATATATTCTTTCATAAAAGAATTATACATCTCTTTTGTTTGTGGTTCTTTTGAGAGCCGACGTTCTAAAGATAAAAATCGTCTTTTAGCTGTCTCAAAAGAAAATCCCAGAGTTTTAGGATCCGCCTTAAAGGGTAGCGCCACTTTAAATCTGCCTGATGGCAATCGCTGAACAGAATTTTTAAACCTCATCTCACACTGTTCATGTTCTAACGACAAAATATTGGCTTTTTTAGGAATCTCTTCTAATTCCCAAAAACGACGAACCACAGAATCTAATGAATTTTCATCTTCTTTAAGTGAACTTAAATGGCAAGAACTATTACAATTTCTCAATTCTTTATATTTTCCTGAAACGATCCAACCTAGTAAAGTCTTTTGTAGTGTTGGAATGTTAGGATTTTGTTTAATTTGACCAACGCATAATAATTCAAAGAAAATCTCAGCGCCGATCAACATATCTATTTTTTGCGGTTTATTAAAATATGGATCAGCTAACTCTATGTTACCAGGCAAGTTCCAACCAGAGGTAGAAATTACACGATCTGGTTGATAATTTGAAATCGATCGTAGAACCCAAAACTCTGACGAAAACTCATGGGAATTCATACGAGATTTTACTGTTGCCTGGAGTTTGTACTTGGCAGAAGAGTTAGTTTTACCGATGCCAATAAGACTGAGATTTCTTTCTTCTTTTCGTAATTGTAGCCGCTGAGATAGTTCCTCGGTTACAAAATTTGTTTGTGAACCGGAGTCTAATAGAGCTCTGGCTAACACATATTGGCCATATTTATTTTTAATTCTAACCAAAGCTGTGGCCAAGATGACATTATCTTTTCCAGAAGATGAATGGTTTATAAAAGCTCTGGAACTAGTTGTTGGTTCGTTAGACTCAGAACTATTAACACTCAATGATTGCGCATTATTTGCAGCATATATGTGTAATAATGTATGATGTGAGCGACTACAAACTCTACATTTAGATGATTTACATTTTGTTACTGTATGTCCCATTTTTAGGCAGTTAATACAGGCAGGAACGCCTTTAATGAAATCGAATCTCTGCTGCACTGGTACTGCAGAGAAAGAAGGACAATTAGAAACAAAATGTTGTGCAGATTTGCAAAATAGACATTTCGAAGATGCTTGTTGAGATTCGGTTTGGCATGAAAATGAAGATTTTGATTTCTTTTTAGGGAAAACGTCGTTTTTTCTTGTAAAATTGGCATTAGGCTTCGGTCTTGAACTTGAGGCTTCTTCAGCTGAAATATGCTGGTATCTTTTATTTAGTGCTGCCTCACAATCACTCCATAGGGGCAGCTTCTCGTAATCCAGCTGCTCTTCCCATTTTGATCTAGTGGTTGGATCTACTTTTGTCATTACTAGGTGGATAATTACTGCATTAGTAATTGCTTTGTCATCACCGATTGACAAAAGCGAGCCATATATAGCCGAAACCGTATCAATCATGCTCCTCAAGCCTGCTGCAGATGGCTTAGACATATCCGGTAGATCAAATAATTTTGTTATATTATCGAAAAATATTAAACACGGATTGTCATAAACCTTTTTTAAACTTTGCAAGGCTTTGGAATAATTTTGCTCACTTATTTGATAGGCCTTTACTGTACCTAGAGCTTCATCTGATAGGCATGAAATTAAATGATTAAATTTTTCAATTTCAGTCAGAGTCGGATCGCTGTCTACCAGACTCTCGAATAAACTTATAAAATTTTTATATTCGGAATATTTTCCGCTAAATTTCGGCAACTTCATATTTGGAAGTCGGTTGTGATGGCCATGAAAACTACAAGAAGCTTCAGCAAAGCTGTGTTCTCTTGGAGTTAAATACCCCATGAGCATACTTTTAGTAGAAACGCATAAATTTTCCATATCAGTTCTTTCGTTATTTGACGGATCTAAAATATCGATCTCTGACTGAATATCCATAGCATCTTCTATGTATGAATTTAAAATTTCCAGGCGACATTGCAATTCATTTTGATTAAATGAAATAGTTTTTTCTTTAATAGAGCGCCTTATTCGTGAAACGTTGGTCAAAATTGTATTTTTCTGTAAATATAAACTCTCAAGACTATTATTTGAGCTTTTTTGCTTTTTACCGCCAGCCATTGTAGTCGAGGTTTATTTTAGTTTTTTTTTTTTTTTTAGTAAAAGATATAGGAAACCAAAACTTTATTTGTGATAAATTTTCTGGAAGGATCTCAAAGAAAAAGACGCGTTTGTCTAATTGACAAATGAAATAATTATTTTTCCAAGATCAACTTACGGTTTACACGCAAATAAATAAACCACTTTAACAAGTACAGAAAACTTAGGTTTCGACTATTTTTTGTTTTACTTATACCACTTTTATTAACAATTGTGAAAATTTTTTTTTTTTTTATATGGCAAACTTTTAATAAAAACCAAAAATATGGTTAACAAATTGTTTGCTGGGTAAGCTTCGTGAATTTTCTTAAATGTTAGCGAGATCAAGCAACTGTATTGTATTAATACACAAAAAAATTATTTTGACTTGTTGCGACCAACTTGCTAGTAAAATGTTTGCTGGGTTGCACTACGAACAACCACCAAAAACGCAAAGAGAAAAAAACACAATTTTTTTTTTTTTTTTATTTTTTATTTTCACAATAACTATGTATGTTAATAGCTTTAGAAGTGATATTTACTTTTATTATTTCTCTTTATTGTTCAAATAAATCACAGCCTCTTATTTATTTACTGATAAATATTTTACTCGCGATCACTTTGATAAATGTCCGTCGGATAATAATGATTTTAACTCTTCTTATTTCTCTTTATTTTCTCACAAACTAATGTACAAATTTTCCAAGTTTGAGTTATTAATTAAACTTCTCAATATTATTTGCTTATGTATTTTTTATTAACTTTTCACTTTTCTCACTTGTTTTATTTAAACAAACTTTAAATTTTAATTATTTATTTGTTCTGTTTGTCTGTCCGTTTGTTTACCTTTTCAAAGTAAAGTGTTGGCTAGCGAAATTATTTGCTTGCAGCAATTAAAAGAAAATTAAACAAAACAAACGCAACAATAATTAAACAAACGAGTAAGTGAAGTAACGAAAAATTAAATATTGGAATATTGTAAATATTTTACAATTTAATAAAATTTAATTTTAAGAGAACGAGAAAAGAAGAGCACGAACACAAAGTGATGGTAAAGATTACAGCGAGGAGGCGGAATTTTATTAAACACTTGCACGATGATAATTAAGTTTTGTTTATTTGTAATGATAATTAGTTGAACAATAAAGCACTTATTTATGACACTATTTTTGTGTGTTTCACTACTAGGGTTAAATTTGATAAATAATTTTTTATAAGAACAAATAATTTTTGTGTGGAATAAAACTTTTGTTAAATGAATTTTTTAATAAAATTCAGAGAAAAATACAAAGTCTCACACAATTATTCGTTCTTTAATACCTGACGTTCGGCACTTTCCTTTTGGCAAAGTATGCAATTACACCTGGGCATCTGGAATTGCTTAAAGATGTTGACGATGTTGTCTTCTATTTTGGGGGATGATTGATGTGGATGATTTGTTTTTCACAAACGCACGTATAGAAATACGATCGTGGTAACCGTATATTAATTATTAAACAATTTATTTAAAAAAAGTCTTTAAAAACACAGTCCCTGCTCGGGCGCCAAAATGTTTTTCCTTAATATTTTTTAAGGAACTAAATCAATAGATTTAATAGTCCTTTAGTATTTCACTAATTTAAAAACTGGACCGTGTTTTTTAATGTGTTTTTTGAAAAATCGCAGAATAATAACTTGCAAATAAATGGTACACGACCGGTAGGTTTCTTTAACAATTGAACAATGTTTTATTTAAAAAATGGATTCTTATAGCTAACAAAATTATAACAGTTGAACAATAAATTTCCCAAGCAATCTGACAGATAAAATGAACTCAGGTGCGGGAATTTGAATTCAAAAAAAAAAGAAAGAATAAAAGTGATTCTACGTTAATTTATAAACAAAAAAAAAAAATAATGAAAATAAGAAATTAATTTTTAATTTATTGAAATGATCAAACAATCATGTTAGTGTTAAGTGTAGACTGCTTTTTGCACGTCTTAAGCCTGGTACTCTGTTCGGTTTTTTTATATGAAAGAATCATGAAAAAATGTTGCAGAAGTAATACCCTGTTTTTACTGTGGAAAAACATGAAATGTTTATGGCAACATTTTATCAAAGCTGTGAAATAAAGCAAATCGGCATTATTCAATGTGGAATTTTTAAAACAACAGCTTTTGCTAAGATTTTTAAAGCAATGTGGTATACTTAAAAAAATAAAATCGTTAAATTCTTCCAAAACGCGAGATAGTAACCACATTTTAAATGTCAAATTTTCCTTGTGAAATAATAAATGTTGCTCAACATTTTTTTTAGAAATTCGAACAGAGCACTAGGCTTTAATATGGGTTTTAAAACATTTATTATAAAAGTTGTTTTATAACATGACAATGCTGTTGTTGTTATATTTTGGTTTGATAGTTGTGTATTCAAACAGCGCCATCTGTAGATCAACCGTACTACTACTATCTACTGTGCAATAAGCATTCAAACTACAGAAAATTATATTCAAACCGAAAATGACAAACACGTATTCGCCACCTATAACAAAATGCTCACATTAATTCCGTTCCTCTGCCGGCGTCATGTTTTGTTCAAATTGATGACTAGTGAAACGGCCTCTTACTTTTTCCCTAAAAAAAAAAAACAAAAATAACAGTTGGTAAGCAGCTAACTTCACTACCTAAGGCTTTGTCAAAATAGCATTTTTCACTTGTAAATCGTTAAATCTGCGCTATTTGGTTTTGCTTTATACATTTTTTAAGTACATGTGAATTTTTGACAGATAACCGGAACAATATCCAATGCTCCACTAGCCGATTTTGCAATACATGCATTTTAGGTTTGACTATTATACTTTTTATAGGAATTTTAACCTATTTAATTCAAATTAAGCTTTAAGTCAGCTTATATCGAAATTTGATTATTACTCTTTATGATCGGGTGCCAAAATTTTTTTGTTTAAAACTTTGGCTCTCTATTTAAAACCCACGAGTTTAATTAGTCTACAACTTTTAAAGGGTGTTTTTCATAGAAAGATATCTTGTGGCATTACATTTTAAATATGATTTCTGGCATATGAACGCCACGGCTGGCGAGGATGTAGTCCAATCTGGACGATGACTTTTTCCAACATTTTTGGCCGTATATCGGCAATAACACGGCGAATGTTGTCTTCCAAATGGTCAAGCGTTTGCGGCTTATCCGCATAGACCAATGACTTTACATAGTCCCAAAGAAAGTAGTCTAGCGGTGTTGAATCACAAGATCTTGGAGGCCAATTCACAGGTCCAAAACGTGAAATTTCACTATTTCCAAGCACTATTTGCACTATTGCATTATTTGCACTATTTGCAAGCGTTATTCAGGCGTGAGTCTATTCATAATGAATTGCCAAACCAAACTGGGAATAAATCACTTGACAGTTGTTAAATCGGTCGCCATCTTGAAAAGTAATGCCAACTTAAAGTTCTATACCTCTATAAAAAACACCCTTTACTTGTATGTCTCAAGCTTTAGTCTTTTTTTGAGTTTTTCAACCAACTTGTTAAAAGTAATGCTGCCAGGGTACTACACAAATTGATGCATGTCCCAAGGAAGGCACCCTCCGAAATTTTGAAAATATTAGCAAGCTTCTTCTTCAAGCATACAATTAATCATGTGAATTTTTAGGGTACTCTACCAATATGTCAAACAAAATTTCTAAATGGTGTTATTATACATCTGTATTTTTATATTCTTCAATAATACATTCAGCACAAAGGTACAGTTAAAGTAAAGTTAACAACAGAACTGATAGCAAGTGATTAATAAAATGACAGAAAACCGTAAAATTCATCCAATGAGTTGTATGCCATCTCAGAACTGTTTTACGATTACAAGCTTTGGTCTAATAATTTATTTAAAATAAATAAATTTATTTATTCGAAATATTAAACAATAACAAACAAGTTTCTACAAAAATTAGAATTTAATTTAATTCTTTAAAAATTGCGTAGAACTATTTATTGTTGAGGATTTTTGTGGGTAAATTAAAACATTGTAAAAATAGAAAATAATTCAAGAAAGCCGTACATACTACTAACAAACAAACCCAGCAAGTACGTTTTTTACACACAAAATCCAAACTACTTCTGACTGCTGCTGCTGCAAGTGTTAATTATGTGTGTTTAAAGTGATTTACGCTCGTAAAAAGGACATCTTTGTTGGAAAATTATTACTCCTTATGTATTTGGTTTAATATGTGGTATTAAAGTGTTGTGTTTTAGCAAAATTTATGGCCAACGGATGTGAATAATTGATTTTAGTAATAGAATTTAAAGGCTCTCTTTAAAAATTGAAATAAAAATGAGATGAAAAACTATTGTTTTATAACTGAGTTTATAAAGTTTAAATTTAGACCTTAAAAAATATTTGATATACAATCATTCCATTAAAGAAAAACGCAACGATAACGAGGGCAAACACTGACGACAGTCTTTACCTAAAGGTGTGACAACATTATTTTTTTACTGGCGAAACAAATCAATTTACAAATTAAAAAAACTTTAGCTTGAAAACAAAGCTACACGCAAAGAAAAAACATGGTTGAGGTAACCATAATCTAAGAGCAACATATTATGGTTGTAGTGAAACCATATTATTGTTGAATATTATAATATTATGGTTAAATTAACAATTATAGTATGGTTAAAAAATATGAAATGTCATATGAAATGGGTATGGCAGTTTTTTTAAATTTTAAAATACAAAATTATTTATTATTTTTTATTTATGATTTTATATAAAAACTGATGATTTTAATAAAACATACATAGATACAAAAATTTAATTAGCATTTTTCTTCTTCCAAACCGTGTTTCAAGGATATAAGATAACACTTTGTGCATTGGTTTAACGGCATTCGCACATGGCCCATACCATCGCAGTTCATGGATTTAACAGTAAAGAATTGTTCTAGAAGACATCAATTTCGGGGGATTTATTTTCCAATTCAGCCAATACCTTTTTCATGTAGTCTTTCAAGTACAAAGTAAAGTCTTTCTTGTCTCCGAAAGCATTCTTGTATGTACTGTGATTGAAAACAACATTAACGCCGGTCTCAACGGTTGAATTTGTATCCTCATCAGCTTCTTCAGCTGAGTTAGAGAAATCTTCACTTTTAATGTCACCGACCAATTTCATTTTGTATCTGCGAACATTTCATCATCAGTAATCAACAGGGATAAAATTTTCATAATTTCGAGGTTTTATTAATTTTTCTGGTCTAAAAATTAAAAATAAATGACAGTCTCACACCGAGAGGACTCGAGTTGCGGGTATCCAGAGAAAATGGTTGCCACGCGCTCAATTCAACAGCGATAAAGAAATAATAATTAATTAATTAATTATACATTTTTCTATTATTTTTTTAAAGCACAAACCAATGAACTCTGATGACATAAACAAACAAATAATTTTTATTTTTAAAAATCTTTTGGTTACCTACGAAAAAACTTTGGTTTTGGTTTAAACATTAAATAGTTAAAACCAACCATGTTGAATTTGTTGTACGTAGTAACCATTTAGTGATACAATTTTAAACAAAACTTTTTTACCGGGACCAAAGTAATGTTACAAGCAACTAAAATGTTTTCATCACAAGCATATATTGTTACAAAGAACATAATGTGGTTCCTGTGACCATAGCATAACCAAGGTTTTTCTTTGCGTGTACGGGTGGCCAAAAGAAGTAAAACGTTGAGGTGTAATCTGTGATCAAAACTTATATGAATGATCTACTGGATATCCGCCTGCATACATAGACCATTGTGCGCCTTTACGGTAGCCAATTATAGAAATATGCACTCATAGAAAGAGTAAAGAGCAACTGGCAACTGGTGCACTACAATTAAACATTAAGAGCTTTGAACAATATTTGCTGATGGGCAAATATTAATTAGAGAATATTAAAACCGATTATCTAACTCCTGAAATCTATTGAAACAAGATGATTACTATAATGATCCCACTTTTCTAGAATGGAAAACTTATGTATAGTAGAAAATGATTATAACATAGTAGTAAATGAAGATGCAGACGAATTGGCACGGGCTGGTGGTCCATTGTGGGGATATATACCCCGTTCTAAATTCTGCGATTCTATTAACACAATGTGGTCTAATCCATCGCCATGTATACAGACGAAATCCTGGCTGGAGAAAAAAGGTAATAGAGAACTGATCATGCTATTATGTATGAGTAAGACTGAATTGATAATGTACATATTTCGGTAGGATACGATGACCGAGGATAATATTTAAAAAGATTTAACTTTGTGATGACGATGTCTGCAGATGGGGTGGCGAAGAAGAGGAAGACACACAACTTTCACCATTTTGCCAATGCTCTGCGTTATCACACAGTGTAAATTAATACCTTAAGCTCATGGATTGTCTGCAAAAATCAACCCGTTGACTTTGGCTGGAACCAAACCTGTAACCTCCTTATTGATAGACTTGCGCAATACCAATGAAATTAAAGTGGACTTAAAAGGTGTGTTCACGAGACAAGTGAGAAGAGATCCCCCGGGCTCATTATTTGGCATGTTTTACTTCTTACCCACATTTACGTAGTGCTTCCGATGTTTATTGGGGTACCAGACCCTGGGGCTTGCTGGAGCCTGAATCTGGAAGAAGGTCTGATGGTCTATCGAGACCCGAACAGTGTCCAAAAGACTGGGTGAACGTCCCATATCTTTGACCGATTATACCAGAGATGGTGAAAGATTCGTCAGTGTGCTGTTGCACCAATAGAGTGTCAGGAATTTGATGGTCTTCAACCCTAAACAAGGTGTATGAACATTGCTCAGTCTTGCGATGTTCTAAAATGGCTACTTGTTGTACTTGTACACTAGGGATTGTATTCACCGTCAGTTGAGTGCATACTGACGTTAATCTTGATTACTACTTGAGAGATCCTCTTGGGGGAAATATATTGGCTTGTTATCTTTTAACACCTTGACGCCAATGCTTATGGGTATATGGGAGAACTAGTTCCCAGGCTGGCAGCGGCCTAAAATTGGGAGATAGGAAACTTCGAGGTTTGACCAGCTTCCAATACAACTGGTACTATGGGGACAGGTATCCCCACAGATATCTCGCCAATCTACCCCCCGGGGATTCCAATTGTCATTGCAGTACATTCTCAAATGCCTATGTGGTAGCCCAACATAGAGCTTATGCTCTCTGTGACCGGTTATTGGTGAGGTCCCCTTCGGGGGTACACGTGGTGGTTGTGGTTTAAGATCGATTAAGTAGGTAAGGTGCAAGGTCGATCAAGTGTGCTGTTGCACTCTCAACAGACGGAGTTTGGATAGTCTCCAAACCCCTAGGCAAGAGGCTATAATATGGAATTGACTCTGGTTTTAGGGATAAACCGTTGTGTCAAAACTTAAAGAGGTTGTTTCACATATTTGGCATAACTCAAAAATGGTTTCTCCAAAATGCTTTCTTTAAAAAAATTTTTTGTTAAATATACTTGTCCCGCTTGGACGAATTTTTAGCCACTAAAATTAATGATTTTTGAGAAACTTTTGACTGCTGACCTTAAAATAGATGTGTGAAAGCTCTACTCAATAGTCTTTTTTAACTATAGCTTATTCCCACAAAACATGAAAAGTTCTCTATTTGTAGTCTTCGCAAGTCATGAGGAGGATAAAATTATATACTTAAAACAAATAAAGAAGATTTTCACTGTAAAGATTTTTTTAAAAGACAACATTTTACACTGTCTGCAATTGCTATTTTATTTAGTATTTCGGGATGTATGCGAGTATATGTCGTTATGTGTGTGCTTCTGATTATACAAAAATTTGATGGGCATTAACGGCTGTTGCTTTTAAATTAATTCTTGTTGTTTTTATTATTGCAATTTTCCTTTTTTTTAATAGCAAAAAACACACAAAAAACATTTTTAGTTCATTATTTTGACGACTTCTCTTATTCGTGATCACAAAAAAAAAAAAAACAAAAAATAAATAAATGTGTTTATGTATCTCGAAAATGATTATATGGTGACATAAGAGAAAATACAACAAAAAAATTAAGCAAAAAAAAACAACAAGTTTAAACACTTGGGAAAAGTGCTTTTATAAATATAGATTTTAAGCAAAACAGAGAAAAAACACAAAAACAACATAAATGAGTGTATTTGGTTTACGTTAATTTTATGTCGATCACTCTAGACGATGAACAAAAAAAGGAAAAAAAAATAAAAAAAAATATTTCTAGAAAAAAACTTATTATAGAAGCGACGACACTGTAAAGAAAACACTTTCAGCATTTTGTTGTATTTAATGAGGTCTTTTTTTGAATTTTTACTGATTTTATTACCTCAAACATCCTACTTTAGGCAATACATTTTTCAATTGAAAATGCCTTCCTGGTGACTAATTGTCGTAGTCGTAATAAAAGTGGCCACAAAAAAATTTTTTTCTTGGCAAACGTCTCTTTAAAACCATTTTAGAAAATATATTCAGAGAAGAGGGTTGAAATTGTTCTATTACAAGAAAGTATTCATCTATTACATTGCGCCACTAATGACAGGAGGTAATCAATTATAAAAAATGAAAGATTGATCATAATATATTATGATACTTTTTAATCATGTTATTATCATATAATCTAACTATATCTGTAATAATAAGGGCTAAGTGCTTAACTCGAATTACCCAAAATGTAAGTTACTTATACCTGAGTAATCTCCATACTACAAAGTACCCACGTGCAAAGTTTCAATTAATTTTCAGGAAGTTATAGCAAAATTACTCTCTGCTTATGTATCTTTTTTCAATGTCTAATCGCATTTGAAAAAAAGCTTAAGAAACTTCAAGTTAGTTTTTTCAAAACATGCGTTTGACACACATATGCATGCAAAGTTTAAATATAAGCAATTTTTTTAATTAAATAAGTTTAAATTTGCTCTCCTACAAGCTTAAAAATCAGACTTAAGCACTTTATCCTTATTGCCACAGATATAATGTTTCGTATCGATAGTAATACATATAATAATTTTTAGGTGGTAAATATTAAAAGTAAAAATATTCAACAAGAGGGAAGCTTAAGGTAGTGGTAGACGTCGTTCTCACCAACTGACGATTGATAATTGAATACAAGTTTTCTCGTATTCCTTTATCTGGGTTTGGTTGGTTAAATAGATGATGCTTACAACTAAAACACTACCCTAAGTAGATTAGATACAAGAGTGCTGATGACGGACGTGGCTGTCTAGAAAATGTGCATTCCGCTCGTGCTGGTGTCTAAAAATTAAATTTTCCCAATTTTTCTTTAATATTATCACCTAATTTGTAATTTAATTAATTTTTTCTTAGAGAGAATAAAAACGAACTTAAGCTTGATTATAAAATTTCATTGTATGTAATTTTTAATTACATTATGATTATATTATATTATAAGTTTATATTTCGAAGATAGTTATATTTTACAACCTGACAGAAATCGAATTACGAAATCGAATTTGAGAGAAAAATCAAATTTTCTGATAAGGAGCATTTTCATCTTTGCGGCTTTGTAAACAAGCAAAACTGACGTATATGGGGATCAAAAAATCCATTTGTCACTATCAAGCCATTTGTGAGTTAGAACCAGAACCTAAAAAATTCTAAGAAAATCAGAGTAAAAGGATAAGCTACTACCAAGCCAGCCATCCAATCACATGAAAAAAATGGTTTTTCATAAATATAAATATTGGGAATATTAGTTATTTCTTCTTTCATTTTTCATATTTGGACCACCTGTATGCAATGCATTTATCTTATTTGTTTTATTATTAACTATCTACATCCTGACAATATTTTGTTCGATTTTGCTTTAAAAGTAATCCACACCAAATTTTAAGACTCTTTATATAAAGAATTTTATCCGTCGATAAAATTCAAAAATTTATATAGAATTCTAAAATTCTAAATGTTATTGTAAAGCTCTATAAAAGACAGACAGGAAATGAGTTAGTCATTATTTTAAAACAGCGCCATCTGTTGCGGAACATTGCTTAAAATATACTGCTTTCAAAAACAAAAGATGCCCGTAAGTATGCAGTACCTTTAAATCGGTAAAATCGGCGTACTTTCACAGCTTTTTCTTCACTTTCTCTTGGAAAAGAAAAAAAGTATCCTATATTGGAATCCGGATACTAAGGTACATCCTTACAAAATTTTGGTAAAATCCATCCACGAACACAAAAAAAGAAAGACTGACAGACAGATAGGAAATGAGTTACTATTTTATTAGTTATAAGTATAGATGTGAGGGAGATATCGAAGCAGACCGGTTACTCAATGGTTCCCTTGACCACCTTCCATCCTCAATGATTACAGACAAACTATTTGTAATTTACGGCATCCTTACTTTCATTGAGTCACGTGCTAACACCATCATTTACTGCCTGTATTTGTGCGAGCGATCGACATCGAGCGACATCGTGGGACTGGCACTTAATCTTGACTTTAGAGATTTAAGACTCTCGGCTAAAAGCTGTCAGCCCTTTTTCTCATCACGGAGTCTCTAGTAATTTTTAGCATTTTCGCAAGGCTTAAATCCCCCATGACATCCACATTTAACAAATTTCTGCCCGTGGTCCTTAGCCTTTTGCTAGTCAGTGCTCGACTTTCACTCACAATGTGAGCTACCATCTCAGCCTGCCAGTATCATCTTCTTCGATTCTCATCTTGACTAGATGATACTTGAAGTTTCCATGACCTGTCACTAATGCAGTTATCGAGCGTAAGGTACTTCTATTTTATTTAAGCCCTTACTGGTATTCCTGCCAAGGGGATCTGTAAACACCGTTTCATGTCATGTCTGTATGTACTAGCCTTATTTGTTTTATGAAGTTTTATGCTTATTATCAAAATATAATTTCTTTTTCAAAAAAAATTTTTATGTATTTATATAAGATTTGAATTTTTATTTTTGCAAATTTTGTAGAAAAAATCTATTTAGCAAATAAAATATTTTAGTCGTGATGACTCCGAATGTAGAGTATTTCAAAGTTTGTATACTTTACCCGCAGGCAGGAAAGACTTTTAAGCACTTTTCGTATTCTCAT
Organism: Phasia obesa; assembly: GCA_949628195.1. Lineage (NCBI taxonomy): Eukaryota > Metazoa > Arthropoda > Insecta > Diptera > Tachinidae > Phasia > Phasia obesa. The sequence goes on from OX451216.1 coordinate 8,303,930, forward strand.
TTTTTATTTTTTATCTAAAGTCAATTGCGCGTCATTGGATTGGATTTAGGAGGCAGACTTGTGTAAAGTGGCATATGCATATAGATGTATAGGAGTTTGTTAAATTGTGTTTGTTTTCTTGTACATGAAAAAAGGCAAAATATCAAATATAAAATAAGATTATATAAATGCAAAAAATACATACTCTTATGTACATTTAAATGCAGATTTTTTAGAAAATCAAATTAAAGCACATATACTATATACATAACCATGTATGCGCATACATAAGCAGTCACTAATTTCTACATATACATTCCCAGCGAGCACTACGTCAAGTGTTTACAAAAATATGGGTTATACGCAGGTATGAGAATTTTTCATTTATGAGCCTTCAAATTTCAACATTTCTAATATTTCTCATAAATGAAATTTCTAAAATTTTACATTTTTCTCACGGTCATAAATGAACAAAAAAAAGCTTTGCCTACGACCACACATGAATAAGTGTAACTGTTGGCTTTTTTTAGCATACATACATGAACGAATGAAAAATATCCGTATTATTCATATGTGATAATTAATCAAATAGCTCATTCTCGTTAATGCTCTTTTACATAAATGTTTTTTCATTTATGAACGTTTTCATTTATGAGTATTCAATTATGAAATTTAAATGAGATTTCTAAAACTATTTGTTACTGCATACGCCGGCAGTTGCACATTTCAAAATATTGCACATATTTTTATACATACACACATACATACAATCTTTTCATTTATGAAAAATTAACAAAATTCCAAATTCTCATATATGAGCACTTGCGTGAAAAACAAAATATTCTTTCATTTATTCACTTTTGAATAGAAAGGAAAAAAATAGATAATCTAACTCATAAATACTCGTAAACAAACACAAAATATTTTCTAGTTCCTCATAAAGTATGAAAAGAAGCAGGAAAAAACCATAAAGGTACATACTCACACATGATTGAGCAGTGAATGAGCATATTCGGTACTCTGGTTTTACGTTTAATTTTCAACGATTATCTGAGCTTTCAATTTAATATTTAATCTTGAATCGATGTTCATTTTAGAAAATACCTTGACAAAACGTTCTGTTTAATTTTAAAATAAATTCTTATTATCAAGTGATTCTAAAACAGATAATTAACAAAAAAATAAAACTTTTACTCAAAATAATATCTCTCTTATTATATTTTTCTCAAATCTTTTAAACCAATATGAGTCCTGTATGAGTGGAGAATGACCTTCATTTCAAATTATTATCAATTTGAGATTAAGAACGCGATGTTAATATTTGAGCTCAAATTTATGTGTTTGCTGGGTTGTATATTTGCTTAATGATTTTTTTTATATTTGTGTGGATATTAACAACTGCTGCGCATTTTTAAATTTTGTTTTTAAAATATAGTCAGTCGTCTGTCCATCTTTATGTCGCTTGTTTTCTATTTTCTACTTTTATTCGAATGTCTTTATAATTTGTTCTGGTTGTTGTTGCTTTATTTTTCACAAGATCATTTTGTATTTTTGTTGTTGCCATTTTCTTGATTTAGTACCATTGTTAATTTTTATTTAATTTATTTTTTTTTTGTTTTGTTAATTTCCTAATGCAACTTAGTTGTTGTCTTTCATGTCATCTCTTTACAAACAATCTCCTTTTGAGCTGTCAATCGTTGAGATTTCTTTCGAATTTTGGATTTGTAGTTTAAATATATTTCTTATATTCTCCACATAATATGATGAGCAAGGATTTATATACTTGTAGTTTTAGAGCGCTTAAAAGTAGGTTTATAGTGAAAATAAAATCCTAAAGGGACCAGACCTTCACCTCTCGTAATTACCATTGATCGTCAATATTTTATTTTTTACCGTGTTTATTGGGAGTGTGCCTAAATGAGAAGAAATTTGTAACATGAATTAACTTAAAATTTACGATATAGTAATGTTTGCAATAATCGGGCTCACTACTCAGACATGATAGGGGCTCGATTCAGATTTAAAGGACGAAAACCCTTTTTTCTCATATCTAAAGGGTGCAACTCTCTTTTTGGCAGCTCAGCTGTTATCGTGCAACATGTTCCTGAAAACATATTTTTTGATCGATAATTTAACCATGAAACGAACAACGCTTTTAGATTATTGAATTTTATTATCAAAATTCATGCTTTTGAAATTTTAAATTTGAATTTTTAAACTCTTAAGATTTCTTTTTTTTTTCATCAGCGAAAATTATTTGTTTTACAAATTTAATTTTGCAAATTATTTTTTTTTTAAATTTTTTTCATGTTCCCTTAAAAAAAAAAAAAAACTTAGAAAATGCATATCAGTTTTTTTTATTTTTTTTTATTTTATAACTTCAAATGAAAGCAACATCTGCATCATTTTTATTTCCTGCATTAGACAATTTATGCACCTGTTGTCATTTTTCAAATAATAAAAAAAAAAAATAAACATTATTTTTCTCCAGCAAATATCGTCTGATCGGTTCTATCATTAAATTCTTAAAATTATTTATATATTAAAATAGAAAATTTTTAAAAACCTTTAGCATTAACACCAGCTGAAACATACTTTTTTTTGTTTCTGTTTAAATTTCAAGTGAAATTTATACAAAACTACTTTTAAAATATATTTCTTTTTCATTTTTTTTTTAATCTAAACAGACGTTGTAAATTTTTTCTTTTATGCACAAGAAGATCTTTTATAATCAGAGTTGGATATTATGTGAGAATTAAGAGAGAACTGATCTGGAATATATTTTGTTGTTGGAACTATTTAACTCAATATCACGCAAGTTTTTTTTAATTAAATCTGACAAACATTTTTATTCGTTTAAATCTGACAATCACCTATTCTTAGAATAATCGAAAATATTAAATGTATATTTTTCATATCTGATAAAGTGATACTTTTTATAGACTAAATTAATTTACTAGATACCAGCAGCATGGGAGGCCATATCTGTTCCGCAATACACTTAAATAAAAACATGTTTATAGTAAATTTGGTCTTACTAAATAGAAAGTTAAAGATTAACGATCACGTTCAATAGATAATTTTAACTCATGACTTAACAGTAATAAAACCGAAACTACTCCTTAGAGTCATCGTCTGGTGGAAGGCACTGCATGCTAGGGCAAACATATCTAATCGTAATAACAGCAGCCATCAGGTCAATACCAATGAAGCCACTTTTTGCCATGCTCAACTGGCTACCGGACTGGCACTAAGAACAGCTGTTAGACTGAACGTCACAGGTGCATGTAACCATAGGTTATGGGGACATGCCAGTGTTGTAGGAATCACGATTGGTACTTCTGAACTCATAGACTATTGCACCCCGAGACCCCTCTTCATGAGAAGTTTCGATTTTGACCTCTACCTGAATCACTCTATGTTTTCACGGATGGCTCCAAAAGGGGAACGAGGATTTGGGGCGAAGTCCATATAGAGCAATTTGGCAATAAGATATGTTTCAGACTGACAATTTACTGTAATGTCCTACAAGCAGAAATCTGATATCAAACATGTAAGAGTGATATATTCGGTCACGCCGAAAGTTATCTACCCTTCACCACAGTAATGTTAAATATTTCCTTACTCTATTATATTTCCCAATTACACAATAATATACATTCGGTTTTTACTTTTAAATATTTTCAACTTCATTCTTACAATTTTATCAAAATGTTTTGTAAAAATTTAACGAAATTTTTGTGTGAAAATTTTATCGAAATTTGTTTGTTTTATTAAATTTTTCTTGTAAAAAGTTTATTGAATTTTTCTTGTAAAAATTTTATTGAATTTTTTAGAAATTTCATAGAAAATTTTTTGTTATAATTTTATTGAAAATTTTTTGTTAAAATTTTATCGAAAAATTTTTGTAAAAATTTTATCGAAAATTTTTTCTAAAAATTTTATCGATATTTTGAAAAAATTTTAACAAAATTTTTTTGTAAAAATTTTATCGAAAATTTTTTGTAGAAATTTTATAGAGCGTTTTTTGTAAAAGTTAGGACCTTCCTGCAATCTATATTGCGTTAAAATGGTCACATTAAAACTAATTAGGAAGGTCATATCCAGCCCCAATCTATTCTTTATATTTACTAACATATAATATAGTTGGCTGTAAAAATTTTATCGAAAATTTTTTGTAAAAATTTTATCGAAAATTATTTGTAAAAATTTTATCGAAAATTATTTGTAAAAATTTTATCGAAAAGTTTTTGAAAAAATTATATCGAAAAGTTATTGAAAAAATTTCATAAAAAATTTTTTGTAAAAATTTTATAGAAATTTTTTTGTAAAAGTTAGAACCTTCCTGCAATCTATATTGCCTTAAAATGGTCAGATTAAAGCACATTAGGAAGGTCATATCGAGCCCCAATCTCTTCTTTATACTTACTAACATCTAATAAAGTTGGCTAAGGAAATGGAAGGAAATTTTGTAACGAAATTGTCGACTGCCTTGACATATTTAGGAGTGCAAGAGCTTACTTTATATAATTACTATAACACCTCGAAATTATAACACCCTCAGTTTCAGGTTATTATAGTCTTATTTATAGTTCCTTTATTAACAAATAAAAATTGTTCTTAATTTAATTTAAATAAATTTTATATAACATATTATTATATAATTTACAGCTCTGATATTTAATTTTTATTTATTTGTATATTTTTTTTATCGAAATAATATACACATTTATTAAAATGTGCATCTGTTTTATCATATTTCTTTCATGTGCAGATAATTTCAGCAACCGAAAAATATAAATTTTTTTTTGCAATTAAAATTTTTCAATCTCATACAGTCGTGATTAAAAAAGAGAATCATTGAGTAATAATGAAATGCACCTTTTTCACGGGCAGGTGGAAACAAAATTGTTCCACTAGTTGCTTAGCTTTTTATATATGGAAAGGGTGCCTCGTTGGGCTAGTGGGTAGTGTGCTAAACAATGAGTCCGGGGTTGTGCGTTCGATTCCCACCAAAGAATCTTGAATTTTACACTACAAGTTGGCAGGAAGACCAAGAAAGAGCTTGGATGTAATCTGGGTGCCTACAAATTAAAAACCAAGGGAAGACGATGCTTGCAGAGTGTTTCTGGAAATAGCCTTAATTGATATGCTGCGGAGACCTTGGCATTAAGCAAATGTTTAAAATTACCATAGACTCTGTGATGAGGAAGAATGTCAGTCGCCAGTCCACAACCACTACAGTCGAGAGTAAAAGGCTAGTGACAGCACGATAATCAATAAAAGTAAGGTATTCGTAAATTTACAGTCGGATACCCGAAATTATTGAGGAACGAAGGGGGTCCATGAAGTTAGTGGTCTTTTGCGGTATCTCCCTCAAAATTTGAAAGAGCATATACATATATATCTACGTAAAATAAAAATAAAAACTTTAAATAAGATATGGAAAATTAATGTTGTTTTAACTTTTCTAATAAAGCGAACCGGTGCAACTATGTTTTTTATTCTTGTGAAAGAGTTAAAAGATGTTTAATTATAAACAGCCGTTTCTCCCTTTCATCCCTATTTTGTGAAAGATAATTTTAAAACTCAAAGGTTTATTGTTAACAAAACTCTAAGCAAATTCATCAGTTAGATTCTAGGAAAAGTCCGATCGTTTAATATCTTTATGAATACAAAGATAAGAATGATTTTGAAACGATTAACATTCAAATAATTACATATATCTGAGCTCGCCTTTAAGCAACTATGTATTTATAAGCAAATGAATGGTATTTAAACATCCTTTCTGATTTCGAAGCCATTTCTTCATTTTAAAATTTCCTATTAAGTAAATTTAAATACACCACCTAATACTATTATTACACGGTAGATTGGTTCAAGAAAAATCCGTGTAAACGTGTCTCTAAAACCTATTAAAATTAGTGAAAAACAAGGGTTTTTTAAGAACAAGAATTCATGTTTATTTTATTAAATCATATTATATGTACATATAAACTATATTTGCATCTCTAGTATATGATGAAGACAACAGAAAGTTTCATTCTTTTTTTTTAATTTCTTACTGTGGCTTCGTTTAAACCGAACATTTTGCCTAGAAATGTTAAGCCTCTTCCACATCGTAGGTGATCTAGATTCATAATTCACAAGTAAATACATATGCTTGTATGCACAAAATTGGTATTCCCCTAAATTTGTGATATGAACATATTTCGCAAAAATTAAATTTGTCAAAAAAATCTAACCCTAAAATTTTAAATCGTGCTAAGGAGAATAAAATCGTGTAAAAAACTTAATTTTTTATTTTCGAACCGTGCAAAAAAGACCGTGTAAAATCCGAATTATGTGTAATCCTATTGCAACCCCACTACTTTGACATTAAATCTTGTTAGCCCTTTCAAATCTATATCAGGTCTTTGAAGTAAAATGTACCTTCATTTGACCGTTAAAATTAGTTTTGTTATGAAGAAATTTTGTGAAACCGGTTTTTATTAAAAATCCGGTTTTCGTTTTTCTTTCTAAAATTTTAAAATTAGTGATTTCCAATAATTCTGTTGAAGCAACAAGACTTTTACATTAAGTTTGTTTAGCGCTTTTAATTAAAATTTACCTTCATTTGACAGTTAAAATTATTTTTATTATAAATAAAACTTGTGATGAAACCGGTTTTTGGTTTAACCGAAAAATCCGGTTTTGGATTTTTTTAAACCGGCTAACCGGTAATATATTCACCTAAAACCAAAACAGTTTATTTTATTAACTAAAGCTGAGAGTTAAAATAAACCGAGGCCATTCTTTAAGTTAAAAAAAAGTGCAACCGGTCTTTTTTTAGGTTTTTAATATTCTAATTTCTATTTAAACAACTACATATTGTAAAAACATTCAAATGTTAAGAAAAGCATGTTAATAAAGAAGGCAATATATATATATATATATATATATATATATATATATACATATATTTTTTTTTAAGACAACTCTGCCTGCGAAGCTTATTTTGCTTGTCTGCTGAAAATACCCAGAGTATTTGGCGGGAATCAAACCCGCAACCCCCAGACTGTAATTATCGTTAGTGCTATGGGTAGTATCGACCCTGTGCGGAAAGGCTTCTGGGAACCCTTATCTTTTGAATGCACAGGGTTAATGAATCGCTTCTATACCCAAAGTAACAAAGCATCGTTTAAAATATAGATTTGAAAATTTAATTTTACGCCCTGTTCAGTGAAAAGAAATGGTGATAGTCCAGCTGAAGTTACGACACCACAAATAATCACAAATAGAAATATGCTTGATATGTTGTTTTTGTTTGTCCGCCTCCATAGCATTTGATGTTACCAGTAGCATGTGTGTAATACTCCGATACACAGCCATTGTGGTTTTACATAAAGTTTGAAGCTCAGAAATAATTTGATAAAAAATGAAAATTTTATCGAAATTTGTTTGTAAAAATTTTATTAAATTATTCTTGTAAAAATTTTATTGAATTTTTCTTGTAAAAATTTTATTGAATTTTTTAGAAATTTCATAGAAAATTTTTTGTTATAATTTTATTGAAAATTTTTTGTTAAAATTTTATCGAAAAATTTTTGTATAAATTTTATCGAAAATTTTTTCTAAAAATTTTATCGAAAATATCAGAAAATATCATAAATAATTTGATAATATTTTTAAATGCTAACGCTTGTCAAACTGTGAGTGTGCTGCATTTAGCCTAAGTCTTTATAGTATTTGGGTTGACTCATTCAGTGATCTTCAACTAAACGCAAGATTTATCGAAAACATTGCCACTGTCTTTAAGAAATGGCGAGAGAATCCCAAAAAGTCAATTTTGATGGCTTTTGACAGACATAAAAATTAAAGGATGCATATAAAAGACATGCAATACTGTGATGCTTGCCAAATAGGTATTTCCATTTTTAATATCATCGCTCTCCTACTAGAATTTTAATAAAAGAGCTAAAGCAAGTTTGTATTTGTTTTGCTCTTTACTGTATTATCAAATTTATCTGTCTTTTTAAAAGAAAGGAAATGTATGTACATATATTTATCGTTTGCGTAAGTTTCTCAATTACAATTTTGAATGTATGTCATCATCAAAAAGGAAACATCATCAAGTTTTGAGTTCTTTTACGTTTTGGGTTCAATCAAAACCACTTAGGAAAATAAAAAATAAAATTTATTAAAATCTTTTTACTGCAGAAACAATGTTTACAAAACATATTTTATATTTTTGTACAAACTGACACATAAAACTCTTTGTCTGTTACTGAAATCAATACAATTTTAGTCATAATTTATTGTGGTTTATTTTTTTCTTCCTTTTTTTTCATAAAGTGATTAACATACAAAAGGCATTAAATACTGCATTAGTAAATCATTAAATCATATTTTTTTTAACGTAAAATAAAACGAAGAAGCTAAAAACACAAAGTAAGTCGTCTTTAGTGCTTAAGTTCAAATAAATTTTCAAAAAAATAGAAAAATTGAATAGAGAAAAAAAGAAGAGTGAAAAAATTATGTTTATTTTACGCCACGATAATTGCAATGGGCAGTTGTTTTATGGCCTGCAAGAAAAAAGTTTGTTTTGGGCGATTTGTGACGCCTAAAAAGTTTTGCAGAATCCAACAGATAATAAATGAAAACAACAAAACGAATAATCTTAATCTATACCGAATCTATAACATACTCTATACAGCAAGAAATGTGAACAGAAATGAATTTAAATTTATTATATCGGATATTAACTCAACTGAAACAAAAATGCAAAAGTTTAATGAAATAATCATTGATATCTACACATATAATAAAATAGTAACTCATTTCCTATCTGTCTGTATCTCCCTCTTTTTTGTGTTCGTATCACGTAAAAACTACTGGATGGATTTCAACAAAATTTTGTGAGGAGGTACCTTAATATCCTGATTCCAATATAGGATACTCTTTTTCAGCAAAAATATTTTATTTCCCAGAGAAAGTGGAGAAAAAACATTGAAAGTACCGATTTAAAGGTTCTGCATACTTTAAGGCATCTTTTATTTTTGAAAGCGGTATATTTAAACACGGTTGCGCTACAGATGGCGCTATTTTAAAATAATAGAGTAACTCATTTTCTGTCTGTCTTTTACAGAGCTTTACAATAATTTTTTGAGTTTTAGAATTTTATAGAAATTTCAGAATTTTATCCTGGGTACCCTTATATAAAGTAAATACGTAAAAGTCTTAAAATTGGTTGTAGATTACTTTTAAAGCAAAATAGAACAAAATATGGTAAGGACGTACACAACGTGTTTGGGTACAGATAGTTTATAATAATTAAGGTGTTGATTTCATATTTATTTAAAAATGTATTACAATTTATTTTTCATTGCATGCCTTTGTCTTATAAGGTAAAAAAATGGGCAGTAAAGAAACGTCACAAATGTGTTTTCTCAGTAGGGGAAAAACATATGAAGGCCTTACTTGCCTTTGGGAGGAACTCACTATTACTTCAAGTGAATATTGTTACGTTTTACTTCTTCGTTGTATTCTTTTAATTGCAAAATATAATAAGCCGATCATAATTTTCATAATCTTTTCTATGTGTCTTTTATTGACCACTGTTTTTTTGTTTATTCTAAAACAAAAAAAGATACTGGCAGTGGTATGACCTTTACCATCGTATAGGAAGTGAGACTCCAAATTCAGCCAGGTAAAATAAAATAAGCTCCTCCAGAGCAAATTTGAATTTAAAGGTGCTTCTCTAGTGAAAAAATGAGTTAATAAACGGTGCTGCAGACCAGACTGTTTAAACACACACAGTGTTTAACATTTTTCAACTAAACAACATAACTGATGAAGTAGACTTTCAAATTAGGACTGCCATATTTCTCGCAACTGCGAATTCTTTTTATAAACTTGCAAAAATTTATAGAATGCTCTATTCTAGAAACATCTGTAGACTTAGTATAAGACTGTAGTCTGAGTATAAGACTGTAGTCTTAGTATAAGACTGTAGTCTTAGTATAAGACTGTAGTCTGAGTATAAGACTGTAGTCTTAGTATAAGACTGTAGTCTGAGTATAAGACTGTAGTCTTAGTATAAGACTGTAGTCTTAGTATAAGACTGTAGTCCTAGTATAAGACTGTAGTCCTAGTATAAGACTGTAGTCTTAGTATAAGACTGTAGTCTTAGTATAAGACTGTAGTCTTAGTATAAGACTGTAGTCTTAGTGTAAGACTGTAGTCTTAGTATAAGACTGTAGTCTTAGTATAAGACTGTAGTCTTAGTATAAGACTGTAGTCTTAGTATAAGACTGTAGTCTTAGTATAAGACTGTAGTCTTAGTATAAGACTGTAGTCTTAGTATAAGACTGTAGTCTTAGTATAAGACTGTAGTCTTAGTATAAGACTGTAGTCTTAGTATAAGACTGTAGTCTTAGTATAAGACTGTAGTCTTAGTATAAGACTGTAGTCTTAGTATAAGACTGTAGTCTTAGTATAAGACTGTAGTCTTAGTATAAGACTGTAGTCTTAGTATAAGACTGTAGTCTTAGTATAAGACTGTAGTCTTAGTATAAGACTGTAGTCTTAGTATAAGACTGTAGTCTTAGTATAAGACTGTAGTCTTAGTATAAGACTGTAGTCTTAGTATAAGACTGTAGTCTTAGTATAAGACTGTAGTCTTAGTATAAGACTGTAGTCTTAGTATAAGACTGTAGTCTTAGTATAAGACTGTAGTCTTAGTATAAGACTGTAGTCTTAGTATAAGACTGTAGTCTTAGTATAAGACTGTAGTCTTAGTATAAGACTGTAGTCTTAGTATAAGACTGTAGTCTTAGTATAAGACTGTAGTCTTAGTATAAGACTGTAGTCTTAGTATAAGACTGTAGTCTTAGTATAAGACTGTAGTCTTAGTATAAGACTGTAGTCTTAGTATAAGACTGTAGTCTTAGTATAAGACTGTAGTCTTAGTATAAGACTGTAGTCTTAGTATAAGACTGTAGTCTTAGTATAAGACTGTAGTCTTAGTATAAGACTGTAGTCTTAGTATAAGACTGTAGTCTTAGTATAAGACTGTAGTCTTAGTATAAGACTGTAGTCTTAGTATAAGACTGTACAATTTTTATTTATTAAGCATAATTCATAATCCCAATTACAAATATATACATTTAGTCTTTCAGATAATTACTCTTTCAATTACTTATGTATACATTTATTTATATTTATATTCAATCAGACGCACATTCTTTGAGAAATATAATAATAAGTTCTCGTCCACACTTTGAAACAGTTGTTCTGCAACACATGGTTTTGTGGTTGGGAGAGCAAGGACGAATGGCAGCGGGTACGATGTTTTATGTACTTGAAACATTGCAGCGCTCTTTTGGAATTGTTGATGGCTGTGTAAAAGTATATATTGATTTAAAGTATGGACACTAGGCTGGAACGTCGGTATATGGCAGATAATTGTTTGTATTACCCGTTGCATCGTCATTTTATAAACTTTTTTCACGTTGTAATACCTAAATGGGTTATAAAAACATGAAAAATATTTTTTTTTATTTATTTTTTTTTTTATTGTTGTAGTGGTGGTAGATATTTGGCTGTGCTACACCTCTTACCCTACTCCAATCGTGTTCAAACTTTACAGTTGACTTACAATAGCAAATGGCAACTTTTTATCACTATTACATATTGAAATTGGAAAAAAATATTTTTTCCAACTTCAAATGGAAATTTAAAAATGTTTCAGGATCATGACTAAAATGACAACATGCAATATAGAGATTATTTAGTACTAGTTGTGATTGGATTACAATTCTTATTTTATATCTAGGGTTACCAATTCTTGTATATTAAATACATTGTTTTAACGATATTATATAATGCAATTTGTCATCGAGTGGGAGTTCATAAACACGGCTTATGTTATGCACATGAGTATATGAGCTATTCAAGAGAAAACAACTAACACGAATCTAGTTGCGTTGTTTATTTTTGTTTAGTAAAAAGATGTTTTTGTAGGACTGTTATTGTGCATTTCTTTTCAACGGTGCAAAGCATGATAAGACTTACTTGTAATGGCACCAACTTTTTGGATATATATCTTCTTTTCTCTGCGACTGCCGAACCTACAAACACGCTGCCTTAGATATCTAGCGTTTATTTGAGGACATTAAGCTTTTGCACTCCATTACATAAAAAATATAGGGTTATCATCGGTACGACAAAAGTATTTCATTTGATAATAATTATCTTTAAACAACTAAAATTGAAAGCTTAATAAGGTGTCTAAAATTTATCTTTAATAACATTAGAAATTATTGCAACAAAATGACAATATGTTGAATAGAAGTTTTCATTAAATGTAGAGTGCAGCAAAATAAATAATCAAACACACTAACACAGACACAACTATTGTAATGATTTGGTTTATTTGCATTTTTTGGCCGTTAAATAAAATAAATGTTTAAAAGAAAAATTCACAAAAATATGGTGGGTGATGAATTAAAAACAAACAAATTATAAAAGAGTAAATGCATAAAAAGCAAAAAAAACAAAATAATTATTATGATATAAATTTTTGTCATCTAGGAAAACGGTTTTTTAGTACAATTAAATTTTAGTACTAACTACTCAATTTAAGTTTATCTTTTATATTAAATGTCAGCTTACTTTTATTGTAAATAGTAGGGTATCCACTCGACCAATCATCGCTTGATTAATCATAGAATTTTAATTAAATTACAATTTTCGATTAAAAACTAACCTTATAAAATTAATCTCTATTAATATCTCCCATTTTTACTGATTTTTTCACAAATCTAATAAAAATTTTTCCAAGGGATTGTAACGGTTATAAGTTTTATGAAAAAAAATTACATTTTAATGATTATTTTTCAATTTTTAATTTTTGCTTTAAAAATAACAGTTTTTTCGAGTTTTATTTTTTGCTTAAATAATGATTATTTATTGTTTTATTTTTTAAAAAAATAAATCAGTTAATATGGGTTCTGAGTAAAATTCTTGTTCAACTTGTGTAATTTGTAACTTGTGTTGCATGAATGTTATGCAAACCTTGCACAAATCTATAAATAAATTTTAGTTTTTAAGCAAAAAATTTAACTTAAAAAATAACTATTATTTTTCAAACAAAAAATAAACCTCGAAAAATAACTTTATTTTGTAAGCAAAAAATAAAACTACATAAATAATTTTTAAATTCAATTTTTATAATAATTAATTAAAATTGGAAAAAATAAAACTTTTTTAATAAAGCTCGGCCCTCGCAATAACGTTTGTGTTTTTTTTTTAATTTTTTCTTCATTATGATTTTTTTGGTTAAAAATTATAAAATAATAATTATTTGCGATCCCTGCTTTTTTCTCAAACTTTTTTCTTTTTCAGTAAATAAATATCCTAACAAAAGTGTGGGTGAATTTTTTTCTTTACCAGGTGTATTCTACGAGGAATTCTAAGAAGGTCTGCTTTTTTCAACATAGAAGATTATTTTTCCAAATTTTTCTCAAAGATAGGACTCTTTGCCATGTCGTGGGCGTCCTGACAATATGTTAATCGATTTTGCTTTGAAAGTATTCCACACCAAATTTTAAAACTCTTACATTTATGGCAATGACGCATTAATTATTTTGCTCGAATATTAAAATTGTGAGTTAGATAAATCGTGCATATTAAAGAGTTTGCCATTGACACTAAGTGTCTTGGAAATAATTAAATAAATGAGTTAATTTCACAAAAATTTTTCAGACGATGTGCTAGCCTGCAATACAAAAACACTTAAAAGCTTATTCAATATCTTTCATTTCAAATTCATTAACTTTCATTTTTTGGATCAGCTGGAAAATGACGTACACTGAGTTTAGTTTTTGAGATAACTTTTCTATTTTTTTTTTTAATATTATCACCTAATTTATAATTTAAATAATTCTTTCTTAGAGAGAATAAAAACGAACTTAAGCTTGATTATAAAAAAAAAAAAAATTTCATTGTATGTAAAACTTTTCTATTAATTTTATCGATTTTTATCGCTGTACCAGTAATTGTATATACTTTTAGCTACTTTTTAATCAATTTTTAGCTACTTTTTATCCAGCTACTTCGGCGGATTCAATGCTGGTTTTTGTTTTATCAAAAAATTTGATTAAAATATTCCTTTTTGTTAAACCCATAACTCATATTTTTCACATCTTTTTTTAAGATATTTTTAAAATTATTTATTTATATGAAACAAAAAAAATAATTTTTGTAGAAAACAAGTTAATTTGTTTAAAATAAAATTTAATTTGACTTGAAGAAAAATAATTTTTAATTGAAAGATCGTTATTTTGAATGTAAAAATTTCTGCAAGCGTGATTTTAGATTTTATTTATTTACAATTTTTTTACGTACAATTAATACTTTAAATTCAGAAATAATTAAAACTGATAAATCCAATTTATTATAAAGTAAAATTTTAAAATATACACAATAGATTTTTGTGGAGCTCTAATGCACGTTTAAATATTTACTGGAACGTATGAGTATTTTTAATTTACTACCTTCAAATTCAAATCACTCATACTCCAAGGAGTCTCTTGAAGATTTCTTGCCGTATATGTGACTAGTGCGAACTGAATATGGAAAAGCACGATACAAAATTAGAGATTATGCCGCATTAAAAATCTGCAATTTAAAGCGTCTAAATGTCTGCTGCATTGTATTCAATACAAGATGTTAAAATGAAAAATATCGCCAACACATAACAATTTTCTTTTGCCCCCTTTTTTTTACAAATTTCGGTTTACTTCTTCTTTTTTTATTTTCCAAAGCAAATGCTTCTTGCAACATCAAGTGTAGTATCGTAAAAGAATTTTAAAATGAGATGAGTAAAGATAGATGTTTATTGTAGCTTAATATTTGTTTGGTATTTAGCCAAATAAAATGTTATAAATTTACAACAGAAACAAACGAGAAAAAAAAAAACATATAAAAATACTATTCCTTTTGTAAAACTAAAGGATAAAGGATATTTTTGTGACTGTTATAATTGGAATATTAGGGAGATGTTTAAAATGTTTTATGACTTTTTTCCCTACATTTGCTAAGTAGCACTTGCTTTGCTGTGCGTTTGTGTTGATTTTTAGTTTGTAGAGTCTTATGCGCAAATTTGCATTGTATTTGTTGCTGTTTTTTTTCAATCTCATGTGGCTGCGTGCCATACACTGACCTGGTCGTTCTCGTGTGCCATTGTAGCTAAACAACAATGTTTTTCTCTTTTCCTGGCAATCAAACTTATGATTTTATTTGTTGTAGTTTTGTTTTCCTTCTTTCTTTACTTAATTGTTGACGCACATTTTTGATGAGTTGCCCAGACTTTAACTGCTGCCTTTGTTGTTTAATTTTCTTGGCATAATCTGTTGCGCCCACTATACGTAAATGTCTTGTAGAAATAATTCGTGTTCTCGTATTGGCTCATCAAAATTCTGATTTTTTTTTTTTTTTTTTTTTTTGGCCAGCATTCTGGGGTATTTCCTATTTGGCTCTTGAATGGACTTTTTCCTCTTGCTCTTCAATCATTTTTTTTTTCATTCATTCATAATGATGATCCTCGTTGGTGACTAAATGAATGAACAGGTGGCTGGCTGATTCTTGGTTGACATTCCTTGTTTTGCTTTTTTTCTTCTTATGATTGTAAAAAAAATAGCAAAATTATTGTTTGATAATTTCAAGTTTGATTAGTTTGGCAAGTATGCTCGTATCACATGAATTCTTTGGTAGGAGTTCAATAACCTTTTGATATCTATGTTGGCACTTAATAAATATTTTTGGGGAGGGGGTTTTCGAAGAGTGGGCTTGTTTACATTTTCACTCACAATTATTGGCTGCCGTTTAGTGCAACAACAAAATCGAAATAAATGAATAAAAAATATTGTATTTTTTTTTATTATTTGATTTAATCTTGGCATTAGTTAATAATTTTTTTTATATGTAAAAGTCTGTGCCAGAATTTTCTCTTTTATTTCAAGTTGTTTTTTTAATTATTGATATTTTAAACACTTGTTTGTTGGTCATTTCACTTTATTATAAAAATAGCTTCTACTACGAAAAAATGAAAGTCTTACATTTAGTAAAAAAAAATTGAGAAACGTGATCAGTTAAACTTTATCTATAAAGTTTATTTTTCTAAGTCATTCATTTATTTACTCTCTGAAAACAATATTTTTTTAAGTTCTGGTTGGAGAAACAATAGTAAATTTTAGGAAAATGTGATACATTGCGCTAATTTTTGTTTTTTTTTTTACAAAAAGGACCTATGTTAAGGTTTATAGCTTACGTGCTCTACTTATTACCCGAACAGCGCATGCACTAAAATAATTCATTTCAAAAAACGTATTTTTTTAAGTTTTTCTTAGTAAATTTTATATCTTAACTCACATCCAATATAATACAAATATCTACTTACCCACACCTTCTCTAACATGAAATTAAAGTTATCACTTGTCTACGAATCTACATCACATGCTGGCTTAAAAATAAATATCGGCAAAACAAAAACAATGCGAATAAATGTAATTAATGAGCAATTACTAACCGTGCAGAATCATCCGCTTGAAGAAGTCGATACATTTTGTTATCTGGGAAATATTAGATAAAAGTGGTGGATCCAAAGTCGACATTTTTAGCCGTTTAAATAAAGCCTGGCAAGCTTTTGGCCAACTCAGGTCAGTGTGAAACTCCTCACATATATCAAGAAGGACGAAGCTAAAATTGTTCAACTCCAATGTAAAAAACAAACACTGTTATATTGTTCCGCGACAGGGAATGCAGCACCTCGCGATATACATTCTATATAAGTCTTTATAAACAAATGTATAAAAGAGATTTTGCACATATTCTGGCCCAGAACAATATCAAACGACCGACTTTGGTCAGAAACTGGTCAACAACCTATCCAAAATGAAATTCGCAAACGCAAATGGAATTGGATTGGACACACATTACGTCAACAACCCAATGACATTGCTAAAAAGGCTTTGGAATGGAATCCTCAAGGCAGTCAATGTATAGGAAGACCATCACATACTTGGAAACGGCAAATTGAAATTGAACTATCCCATCTACATCTGCGTTGGAATGAAGTTAAGCATCGTGCATCAGATCCGGTGTATTGGAAAGATATTGTGGCGCCCCTATGCTTCTTGCAGGAGTAAGAGGAACCAATATATATATAATTCAAATACAATTTGTAAAAAAGCGGACTTTTTTTTGAAAATAACTTTGTAAAAGAAGCTAGCCGTAGTATATAAAATAAAACAAATTCGATCAAATATTTCAATTGTTATTTGTACTTTTATTGCACCGGTTGTGTACACACTTCAATTCTTAAGAAGACTGTCGAAATCATCTTTTTTTTTTTAATTTATATCAGAGTAATATTTTTCTGTCGGTTCTCCCTCCAGCATTATAATTGGGTTTTTTATAAAAGTGGCTACCCTGCTTTTATTGTATACGGAGCTGTAAAATCCTTTTTAAAGTATGTAGCCAACAACTAAGGATTTAAAAATCCGTTTAGGTTTTTTTTGTCGGTGCTTAGCATTCTGAAAAATTTTAAAATAATTCATAGATTTTGTTTTAAAATTGACTATGTTTGGTTAGGACTGGAGGGAGAACCGTTATAATTTTTGACCTAATTTTTCTTTCCCGTCATGTTTATGTTTTGTTCATATTGATAGCTAGTGAAGACGGCCTCTTATTTTGTCATTATTAGATTTTGTTCAAAATTATAGTTTTTGAAAAAATAAATTATGTTTAAAGTACGTTTTGTTGAAGTACTTTTTTAACTGTTGTCATACTTTCCGGTGAAGATCGACGTTACTGGCTGTATGTTTGATATGGTTGGTGAGCTCTTTCGATGTGAGGACATCATTATTTTAGATGGCAATATATATTAAATACATATTTTTTTAAAAATGATATTTTTTAAGAAGGTGTCTTCTGTTAAAAAAAAATTACCCATTGTTATCTCTTTTTGTTCAAAAGTACCTTTGCTGAAAAATATCTATAGCTGAAAAAAAATTTTTTTGGATATTAATTTTTAAGCACCATTTGAAAATCATATTTTTTAATTCTATAATTTCTGTGGAACAATAACTCTATACAATAGAGTTAAAAATAGAAAATTAAGGTTTTTTTGACGCTTGATAAATCAGAATATATATTTAACGTTTTACCTCTCAAGGCTTTATAACATATACATAAGTATTGTCCTTATATAAATACTAAAGGTCTATTAAGAAGGCTGGGAATGTTTGACAAAAAGTCCTAACTCCTATGACTTCAGAACTAGACATGGGAAGATTCAATCACATTTCACTTACATTTAAAATTGCAAGTAATGCGTAATTGCATATTCTCAATTACGCACTACAAGTAATTGTAATTTGAATCAAAAAGTATAAAATCAATTACAACTGCTTGTAATTTTTAATTGGAAATTGGAAATTTTTAATTACACATTATATGTAATTATAAATGCACATTTTCAATTACAAATTACAAGTAATTGTAACAATAATTATAATTAAAATTACAAGTAATTGTAATTATAAAAATAATTACAATTACGAGTAAAATAATTACAATTACGAGTAATTGTAATTATAATTACAATTACTTGCAATTTGTTTCTTACAATTATCCATTACATGTAATTATAATTGGCTTTTTTTCAATTAAAATTACATGTAGTTAGTAATTGAAAAATTCTCAACTACAATTACAAATAGTGGAATCTAATAGTAATTAAAAAATTCCAATTACATTTACATATAATTGCGTAATTGCATTTGCAATAAATTACAAACTGTAATTGACATCCACCAAGTCTGTTCAGAACTTTACAGTATTTTTTTTTTTTTTTTTTTTTGTTAAATATTAATTATTAATAAATAAACTTTTTTTCAGATGATTTTTCCTAAACTCTTATATGCATAAACCTTTAAAAATTAATACAAATACTAAAAGAAAACGAACGTTTATTTGCTACGTATTGCTTTTAAAAATGTTAAAAACTTTCATATTTGATAAAATAAAACTGATTTTCTCCTCAACACTTTTCGATCTTCTATAAATGTAAATTACACAACCTATCAATCTTTAAATGCTGGCAGTTTAAAACGTCCTTAACAAAATTTATTATTTTGACACACACACCTACACGGTATATTGTATTTGTCTCTTTTATTGTTTCTGCAATTAAATCCTTCGTTGTATAAAAAAATTATTTAAATTAAAATTTTTTCGAAATTTATTTCTAAATCTATAACATCAATAAAATTTTGCAACTAAAAATATAATAAAGACAAGGACAAAAAAGAAAACAACAAAGCGAATAAAAAAGAAAAGAACTTAAAATGTTGGGAAGTCATAAATCTTTTGAACAAAAATAAAAACGACAGTTGAACAAACAGCGAGAAAAAAACATTCAAAAAAAATCTAGTGGAAATGATAAAAAACTAGTGAGAACAAAATAATTTTAAGCTTCATTTTGTAGCCTTTACAACTGACCAGCATTTCCTGTGGACAACAACTAAAAAAAAAAAAATAACAAAAGGGCATGCATATGCAAGCATTCAAGAGAAAATAATTGTTAAATAGAAAAAAGCAGAATAATAAAAAAAGGAATTGACTTTAACAATAAGATATTTGGCAATTTCCTTTTGTAAATTCTTATGAAAAAAGGCCAAAATATTTTTATAGATTTATTTGTTCTGTTAAAAAAAATTTACATTCTTTTTTTTTCGAAATGTCCAAAACATTGTTGTTTGTGTCAAAAGTATTTAAATTTCCAGTTTTTTTTTTTCTTAGTGCAGCCTGTTTGCCAAAAATTCCTGTTCATTAGAAATAAATTTCATTTTGAAAACGTGAAAAAATCGCACTGTTCTTTTTTGCAGGCAAAAAAATTAGTTTTATAAAACCCGCTAAATGCCCAACGAAAGCAAAAGAAGAGAAGACAACAAAATATCATTCACTTTTCGCGCCCCATTAAATCTTCTGTTGTAATGACTTTTCGGTAATTTGTCTTATTAGTTTAGCAGCCGTAACAAAAGAGTCCCTTTGGTTGTAGCAATGCACAAGGATGTATTGCTACAGCATGCAAAAGGATGCTAATTTTCTGTTTGTTAATTAGTTCATTTATTTCTTGTTTTTTGTTTAGCGTGTTTCTACAAGAGGTTGAGATATTTTTATTCTGCATTGAAATTGTTAATTGTTTTAATGGTGGTTATAAATTTAAATTTCGTGGCATGTTTTTGTAAGAATTAAATCAGTTTTATTTATGCATTTAATGCAAAAATGTAAATTTGAATAAAGCCAATTAATACATTTTGTTGTTTTAACAAGCAATTATGTTAATTAAACTGTTTATTTAATCCAAAAAAAATCTTACCGAATGATTAATCATAGTTTTTGAAATCTTTGAATAAAATATGAATTTTAATTAAAAAAGAATATTTTTTTTAATTATCATTAAAAAAGTAAAATTTTGAAAATATGCTTGCTTGCTCAAAAGTGTCCTTTTTAAGAGATTTATTAAAAACTAGCCGTGCTTGCCACGTCGCGGGTGTCCTGACTATATTTTTCTCGATTATGCTTTGAAAGTATTCCACACCAATTGTAAGACTCTTACTTTTATAGTGCTTCAGTGATCGTTTACGCATTTAATTTATATAAAGGTACCCATCCCTGGATACAATTCTAAAATTTATAAAAAATTCCTAAAATTATTGTTAATCTCTGTGAGAGGTGTTTAAAATATTTTAATAACGTTGTAGTTCCACAAATTAAAAATACAAATCAAATAAATATTTTATACAACTGGCGTCATCTACTGCGTAATAGTGTTTCTAACCGTGTATAAAATATCCCAGTTTTAAACCGGAAATTGCGTACTTTCACTGCTATTGACTCCACTTTATCTCGAAAATGAGATATTTTTGCGAAAAAAGGTATCCTATATTGGAATCAGGATGGTAAGGTACCTTCTTACATAATTCTGTTAAAATCCACCTAGTATCTTTTACGTGATGCGAAAACAAAAGGAAAGCAGACAGACAGACGACGGAAATGAGTTACTATTTTAGTATATATATCTGTACCTTGGAGGGATACAACACTATGTCCATTTTCATAACTTTACAGGAGAGGAGTTTTAAACTTTTGTTTTAAAACATTCTATATCCGGTTCTAACTTGTTTTTGACATAGTGCTCTATTCCTCTATGAAATATGAGAAAAGCTGATTTTAACTCTGTAATTAAGACAATATGGAAAAAATGGACATGTTGTATCCCTCCGATGTACAGATATATTAAAAAATATAAAAGTTAGTTAAAAAATCCCTTTAAAAAATGTGCCTTTTAACAAAAAGTAATTCAAAACAAGACAAAGGTAATTGAAACACAATAATTTAATTTTTGAAAATATCCCCTTTATAAAAGTACCTTTTTAAAAAAATTCTATAAAAAAAAGTAATTTTGTATGTCTTTTTTATAGTTTGGATATGCGGCTGGCGACCCTGTGAGGAGAGAAAAATAAGTGCTAGACGGAAAGCTTGCCAGTCAGACCGGTTCGTAACAGTACAATATGTTTATAGTAACAGTACCTAGTGCCTCAATAGACTGATTGGTCGCGCTAAAAACTCTGATGAGCTTAAAGATCTTAACATAATTATATTTTCGAAAAAGTACATTTAAAATATGCATTTAAAACAAATTTACCTTTAAAAATAAAATTTCGCCTTTCACCAATAAAAGATTTTAATTAGTTTTCAATTTAAGTTCAATTAATTTTTTAATTGATTCAAATATATATTTGTTTAAGGCAAAACAAAAGTAATAATTTAATCAATTAATTGCTTAATTAATCCTTAATCATAAAATAAAATGCTGCCTTTCAACAATTAAATATTTTAACTAGTTTTCAATTAAAGTTCAATTAATTTTCAAATTGTTTCAAATATATATTTTTTTAAAACAGAACCAAAAAATCATAATTAAACAAGTAAATGAATCAAAAAATTATTTAATTAATTCTTAATCTCAAACCAATTAAAACTTTTAATTGACGAAAATATTTTTGCTGCGTTTAAAACAATACATATAAAAAATGTGTTTTTTCTTCAATAAATTAACTGGCTTTGAAAGTACCTTTCTTAAAAAAACACTTTTAGTACTTTTAAAAAGAACTTATTTTAAAATCTGTTTTTTCTATAATGATATCATTTTCTATCTAAACGTTTTATAACTGGTTTGGAGGAATTGAGTAGCCTTCCTTCCAAACAAATAATTTATTAGAAC
This sequence comes from Phasia obesa, assembly GCA_949628195.1. Lineage (NCBI taxonomy): Eukaryota > Metazoa > Arthropoda > Insecta > Diptera > Tachinidae > Phasia > Phasia obesa. Next base: position 8,326,242 of record OX451216.1, read on the forward strand.
TGATATCAAAGCGATATTATATTTTTTATAAATTATTGTTTCTTGAATCTGTCTTTCTATTTCTTTTGGCGTTTATGCATAAATGCATTATTAACATTTTTTGCACACACACACATTTTAGTCAAATATATTTTGTATGATTTTGTGTCTTTAAGGGTAGAAGGGATGAGATTCGTTGTTGGTTTTTGCAAAATTTATATTTCCTCATATTCATATAAATAAATATTCATTGTAAAAATGTTTTGCTTTGTTTTTTTTTGTGCAAGTCGGCCTTCTTTTTTTGGTTGTTTGAGTTGTTGTATTCATGTTTTATTTGTTTGTATTGTGCAGTTGTTGTTTGTTTTATTGTCATTATGTTGAATTTCGTAAATATTTATGTGGCGCCAAATTGTCGTGACATGAGCTTAGAAATATTAAGATTTTTCTCAAGGAAAATTTAAATATATTTAAATTGAAATAAATTATGAAGTTTTGTGTTTTAGTTCAATATATATATAAATATATTAGGAATCAAAAGTTAATTTAAAGCCAAAATAAATTTTAAAAAAAGCTTTTTTAATCAAGCTTTTATTAGTAGTTAATAAAAAATAAATACAAATTTAATGGTCATTGCTCCACCCCTGTTTGTTGTTATTTTTGTATTGTCAGAATAATCTAAAGTTTCAATCTGTTAAAGAAATATTTTTTAAAATTGAAGTGGTAAGAGGACTGGCCAGACTGGACATTGGAACTGCATTAATTTAAAGTCCCAAAACAGCCCTCCCACAAGTTTGCAAAATATTTATTTATGAATTTTACGATTGTTTCTGTGGTCTTCTGACAAAACACCTTAAGTCGAGTGAGGAAAATTTTCCAATTATTTTAACCTAAAATATAAGTTTTTATAGCCCATATTTTGGACCACGCTTAGTTATAAAAATATTAATTAAAAAAATCATTTTTTATCTAGTTTTGTTCACTATTTAAAAATCATTTTCGCTTTCCTGAAAAATATAAAAGTTAGACTTAAGTTCTTTTGTCAAAAATCCACAGATTTGTAACTCAACAAAGCTTTTAGTTAACAAAACTATTTTCAACGACTGCTGTGCCTATGCTTGCATTAACCATTTTTTTTTGCCAATTTAGGCTGCTGCTTTGGAAATTTAGGGAGCAGAAATTCAGACACCAGCAAAATGGAATGCGTTTTCTAGACAGCTACGTCATCAGAACTCTCCGCATTTATATACTTTGGGTAGTGTAGAGACTTCGTTTTCACCAACTAACATTTACATTCCTTTATCTGAGTTTGGCTTGTTAAATAGATAATGCTTACAACTAAACACTAGAGTGTTGATGACGGACGTAGCTGTCTAGAAAATGTTTCCATTCTGCTGGTGTCTAAAATCAAATTTTTCCAACTTTTCTTTTAAATTAATCACCTAATTTGTATATTAAATTATTCTTTCTTAGAGAGAATAAAACGAATTTAATAAGCTTGACTTGAAATTTCATCTGTATGTAAAATTTTTTATGTTAATTTTTGGTTTTTTATTTCGGTGATATTGTGCGGAGAATTTTATAATTTTATATAAAGTGATTACCCAGGGATGGGTACCTCTATATAAAGTAAATACATAAATCGCAACTGAAGCACTATAAAAGTAAGAGTCTTAAAATTTGGTGTGGATTACTTTCAAAGCAAAATCAAACAAAATGTTGTCAGAACGTCTATGACGTGGCGGGCATAGCTTGTGTTTTATAAAAAAAGTCCTTTAAGCGTTTCCCTACGAAATTTCAGTTTTCGTTGAAATTTAGTCTGTTGGTTTTTTTAATATTTTTATAAAAATATTTATTTTGTGTAAATTTAATTTTAGTGAAATTTGCAAAACAAAAAATACAGAAATATTTTTTTATTTTAATATAGTTTATTTGACCTTTTTAATAATTTGTATTTAATTATTTTTATTCAAGCTTTAGGTCGTTAATTATTTTTATTTTTATTCTCAGATTAAAAATAAAAATTATTTTTATTTTTATTTTTATTCTCAGAATAAAAAAAAATTAAATTTTTATTTTTATTCTGAGAATAAAAATAAAAATAATTAACGACCTAAAGCTTGAATAAAAATAACTAAATACGAAATATTTTTTTTTTTTAAATTACAAAAATAATTTTTTTCGAATTTTTGTAAAATTAAATTTTTTGTAATATTTTTATAAAAATATTTATTTAATTTTAGTGAAATTTGCAAAACAAAAAATACAAAATTAATTTTTTTTGTAAAAAAAAAATACAAAAATAATTTTTTTTTGTAAACTTTAATTTTTCTCTGAATTTTAGAAATTTTTTGCTTTTTTTTATTAATTTTTTTATAAATTTTAATTTTTTGGTAAAATCGAAATGACTCGTGAACTTTCGATTTTATAATAAGTACTAGCTACACTTTAAAATGGGGTTACTTGTATACAATTTCCAGACTCTAACTGTTCTAGTTCTCCAATTACACCTGTTCTAGTTCTTTAAATGGAAATTACCACGCCCATTGTTCCAATCCCGCCTGATTTTCTGCTAACTTCTGCATATAATATAAGGGTTACTTTAGCAAAATTTAAAGACTCTTACTATTGTAGTTCTCTATACGATAATATTTTTTCACTTTGTATGATAGGTGCCACGCCCACTGTTGAAATAAATCCCTTCTTATACTAGACTATACACATTATTAAATGTGTTACTTGTACATAATTTTAACATTCAACCTATTCTTGTTTTCTATATATACGACAATAATGGTTTATCAATTTAAGATAATATAATATATTATATACCAAAGAAGTGGGCGTAAGAATGGGTGTGGAAAATCGTTCTTTCCGTAACAACTTAAATTGAATTACTATGAATATTAACAAAAAAAATAAACAAATCGGTCAAGCCATTCTTCGATTTTAGTTAAATCAAAAAAGTGGGCGTTAAAGTGGGCGTGATTAAGTTTTATTTCCATAAAAACCTAATTTTGGTTATGATGATGATTTACAAAAAAATTTGTAAATCGCGTTTTGATAATTTTCAATAGTAAAATTCCATAAATCACATTTGACAGATCAGTATACTAAAACTTTCAACACCTTTTCTTTTGGGAACCTATGAAAATCTCCTTGAATGTCAATACTGACGGACGGACATCGTTATATCAACTTCGTTATCTATAAGGTTCAGAAGATGTGTGCTTAATAAAGCCCCACATGTTTATTGTAGGAGTTAAAAACGGAATGGAAATTTTATATTGACAGTTTATAGCTATAGCAGTGAAGCATAAAAAGTTAATGTTTTACTTCAAATAAAGAAATGAACATAGTGTAGAGTACCAAAAGCCTGAATTTGTTTTTTCCAAAGATAACTAAAAAAAAAATTTCTTTGTTATCAAACAGTGTCGTTCTAAATAATAATTTAAATCTTAATTTCTTTAACAACTCATTAAAAAGTATTATGCTTCATCATTAACCGACTTCAAAAAAAGAAGTGGGTTATCAATTCGTCTGAACGTTGCTTTTTTTATGTTTGTGCCCGCAGAATTCAGTCATTTTTGAACCGATTTTAAAAATTTTTTCTTTATTATAAAGGAAATGCTTACAGATTGGACCAATTTTAAAAGAAGTTCAGAATTTTGAAAATTAAAGGGTGTCCCCATACAACATACGTGTTTTTTAGGTGTATTATGAACCGTAAAGAGCACCCTTATAAAATTTTAAAAAACTGCATATCACTATAGCTGCCAATAACAGAAATTAATAAAAAAAAATAAACTTAAAAATTAAAGGGTGTCCCCATATGTGACGTCAATTTAAATATATGAACCATTTGAACCATTGTAGACAATCATTTGAAAATTGGACAGAATGTCCAATATTTATAATCAGAAATTAAATATTTATAATTAGAAATTAAAGGGTGTCCCAATAGTTGATGTAATTTGATGTATATTGCAAAACTTTTGAACCGTAACAGAGAGACGGTTGAAATTTACAAAGAACCTGTATATATAAGTCCTTTATAACATCAAATATATAATTTAAATTTGGAAACTAAAGGGTGTCCCCATAATTGATAAAATTTTACCTATCTAGCCCTATCTTTTGAACCGTTATAGACAAAAACTTGAAAATTAGACAGAATCTCCACTACAATGTCCCGTATAATAACATTTTTACATATTTAAAGGTATAAAGGGTGTCTCAATAGTTGATGTAAATTGATGCATATGGCCAAACTTTTGAACCGTTTTAGACAGACATTTGAAATTTACAAAGAATTTGTCCTTTAAAATAATTGTTTAATTTAAAATTTTACATTAAAGGGTGTCCCCTAGGTGATATTGTTTAACTTATATGGCCATATCTTTGGAACCGTTACTTTTTATTGCTGTGTCAGTAATAATAAGTGTAAAAAAATAAAGGGTGTCCTCATATCTGAGGTAATTTGTCGTATATGGCTTTATCTGCTGAACCGTTATGGATAGACATTTGAATGTACCAAACGTATATTACTATGTCCGTTAGAGCAACAAGTACAAAAGTATTTGATTTGAGTACTATTTTTACAGTTTACTTCCTTTAAAATTTTTAGTTTCGAAATGATGCACATATATAATATAAAAAAAAACCGACTACAAAACAAATATATGATATATTTGTTTTGTAGTCGGTTTTTTTTTTTTTTGCAAGAATTATTTTCACTGTACTTACCAATTTTAGTTTTAATTTCTTTTTTACAGAATTATACGACTTCCTCTAATAAATCGAACTGCCACAGTGATGCAAAGTTATCTTTCGAATTCTCGAAACCTTAGAATTATTTACGTGATGATAAGTTTATGTTTATAAACTGTTGAGGACAAAGGTGAGCATTTATTTTAACTACAATATGCGGCCATTAGTTTTAATCCATTATTTATGAATATTTTCTTAATATGATAATATCATTGAAATAATATTATTTTGGAGAAGGAATAATTAATTATATTTTGTGCACTTTTGATACATTTTTTTTTAATTATAATTAAAATATTATGTATGTATGAATTGCAAATATTTTCATTTGAGCGACTTAATTATATATTAATTTTATTCCTTTTTTTAGATTAATTATATAGTGTATGTATTAAGTATTTAATTATTTTTCTATTTCACTAAAGTTTTTTATTTTGTTTTGTTTTTTTTTTATTTTATTTTGTTTTTTTTATTTTTTTATTTGAATATCACTTCACCACTGTTCTATTTATATGCCGAAATAAATCGCGTATAATCCCATTATTTGCGTTACAAATCCAATATATACTCGACTGTGATGTTGTTCCTCAAGTATTTAGTCCATTGTTTTTATATTTTTTTTATTTAACCTGATTGTAGCTGTATGATCGAGACGATTTGGACTTTGGCTGGTTGTTGGTTTATTAGCGTTGAACTTCTAACCAAATACTGGTTTATACCCGAAAATATTTTCAATAGCTGACCTTTATTTTCTTCAAATTTTTAATTGTATATTTGTATGCCAGTGTGTGTGAGTGTGTGTGTTTCACAGTGTAAACGTGGAGTATCTTCTTTATGTTCATAAACGATATTTTGATTTGGCACTCCAAAATATTGGCTTCTATTTGATTTGGCTTATCTCATACTTCATCGTTGGACAATGACATTTGTTTTCAAAAAACAAAAAAAAATATATCATGATATTTTGGCCAAAAACAAAGAAGAAAACGACAAAATTTCATCTTTGTATGAAATGGTTTATATATTTACTTCTGATGAATCCTTTTGGTAGCTTCTTGTTTTTCTGGCATTTGTTCGTAAACATCTTGAACCATCACCACCATCACTTGATGACACGTTAAGTTGACCAGAAGAGTATGTTTTTCATCGTTTTCTGGTTTTTGTTGGTATTTTTTATTTAGTTTTTTTTTTGGCTGGCTATTTGGCGTATGGCGATTTTCTTGGATGCGTCTCAGTCATAAAAGATGATGATGGTTTTACCGTAGGGCACACAATTTTCGTTGCCAGCCGCCAGTCAGTCAGCCAACAAATATTAAGTTTTCTCGTACACACCACTCATGTTGGCTCGCGCTTTAGCTGGCTGCCTGCCTTATTGTTAGCCAACTGACTGACGACTAACGTAGCTGGCTATCAACTACAATACGGTGTGCCAGCAAAACATGCAAGCAGGCCAGCAGTTAGTTTGTCTACTAGTGTCGCTAATATTTTCATCGTCGTCGTAGTCTCAGTCGTCGTCAACATCATCATCATCATCCTCATCATCGTCATCAACATCAACTTTAGCAATATGAACATGCACATCCACAACATTATTCTTATGACTTGGAAGAAGAGTTAAAATGCGTTCAAAGAGCATCACATCTAAAAAACACATGTGAGTAATAATCCAACAATAATGCACAAATACACACATACTATATATTGTTTAAGTGCCACCTGCACCCGTGCTGCCCCTAGTTTTTTGTTGCCATTTCTGCAGCAATGTGCACATGGTGGCAAACATTTTGCAAAATCCAACTGGCTCTGCTCCAAACTCTTATGTTTGTTTCTGCTGTTTTTGTATGTTTTTTTTCTTCTCTGGTTGCTCTTATTTTCTCGTTTCGTTTTATAACTGTATTGTCGTCAAAATGCACTTCGGGGAGAATTTCGTTATTCGTTTGAATTCGTTTCATTTGTTGTTTGTTGGACTTTGTTACACATGCATGTGTCTGAACGACAACAATGTCGTTAACGACTGCGACTCTTTTCATCGGTCTCTCTTTGATGAACTTGAGGCATTATTGGTTGCTTGTGATTGTTTGGGGCATACTAATGCTTTAATATGTGCGTGTGTTGGGTCTATTTTTAGTGCCGTTTTTGTGACACAATCTACAGTTTATTCTGATTTAAAGATATAGATTTAAATTGAAGATGAGGATCTTTGCTCTCATTTCTTTTTTAAATACTGTGCAAAAAGATTTACTAAAATGGGAAATTTTGAAAACTTGAAAAATTATCATAACAATCAATTACATATGATCGATGTATAAGTATAAAATGTTTATTTAACAAAATAACAAAATTCAAAATAGAATAATGTTTTTTAAAACATATTACACCGTGCAACAAATCATAATTTTTTGAAAAATACGCGGACTTGACAGTATAGGTTCGATTCTACTACCAAAGGGTAGTATAAAAAAATATTCAGCTTAATATCTTTCTTACGTGTAAAACTATGTGGTTTTAAAAATGAGTAAATATTCCCATATTTATTACACCTGGAATACAGAAGAATGCAATAATTTTGGTATTTTTTAAATTGAAAATCGTCTAGTTTTTAACTCAAGAAATATATAATTTTAAAATTTTTCCACAATATTTTAAATGTCGCTCACTAAAAATGGGAATTTTTTGCTGCAAATTGTTTAAAATATTTTTAAAAAACTGGACCAGGGTATCGAAAAATCAAAAATTTTAATTTTAAAATGCTTATAAAGGGTGTTTTTTTATAGAGGTATAGAACTTTAAGTTGGCATTACTTTTCAAGATGGCGACCGATTTAACAGCCGTCAAGTGATTTATTCTCAGTTTAGCTCAGCAATTCATCATGAATAGACTCACGCCTGAACAACACTTGCAAATAGTGCAATTTTATTTCGAAAATAATGGTTCTGTGCGGAAAACATATCGCGCACTACGTTCATTTTATCGTCGACAAAATCGTCCATCAGAGCAGTTAATTAGGTTATCCATGGAACGTTTTCGCACCACGTTTACTCTTAATGATAACTCGCATCCCCAGAGATGCCGTACGGTGCGTACAGAAGAAGCTATTGCTGCTGTAGAGCGTAGCATTGAGGAAGACTCGAATGAGTCCATCCGCCATAGACCACAGGAATTGGATCTGTATCCATCCACTTTATGGAAGATTTTGCGGAAGGATCTTGATTTGCGTGCTTACAAAATCCAACTCGTGCAAGAATTAAAGTCAAACGATCATCAAGTAAGATTCATCGAATGGGCCCAAAACGAGATTACCGTTGTTCCCGATTTTCATAAGCGAATTTTGTTTAGCGATGAAGCGCACTTCTGGTTTAATGGCTACGTCAACAAACAATACTGCCGCATTTGGAGTGAAGGTAATCCTCAAGTGTATGTCGAAACACCGTTACATCCAGAAAAACTGATTGTTTGGTGCGCTTTATGGGCTGGTGGAATCATTGGTCCGTACTTTTTCAAAAATGATGGTGGCCAGAACGTTACAGTCAATGGTGATCGGTATAGAGCCATGATTACTAACTTTTTCATTCCTGAATTCAATAACCATGATGTCCAGGAAATGTGGTTTCAACAAGACGGCGCAACATGTCACACAGCTAGTGCCACAATAGATATATTGAAAGACACGTTTGGTGAACGCCTAATTTCACGTTTTGGACCTGTGAATTGGCCTCCGAGATCTTGTGATTTAACAAAGCTATACTACTTTCTGTGGGGCTATGTAAAGTCATTGGTCTATGCGGATAAGCCACAAACGCTTGACCATTTGGAAGACACCATTCGCCGTGTTATTACCGATATACGGCCACAAATGTTGGAAAAAGTCATTGAAAATTGGACGTCCAGATTGGACTACATCCGCGCCAGCCGTGACGGTCATATGCCAGAAATCATATTTAAAATGTAATGCCACAAGATTATCTTTCGGATAAATAAAATTCATGTCAATCGAATAATCCGTCGTTGTTTTATTGCAACTTAAAGTTCTATACCTCTATAAAAAACACCCTTTACCTCGCTCATATTAAAACATAATTTATAGATTAAACTATCATTTTATAGGTATTACTAGACCTTTAGGACCAATTGTGTGGAACAAGATTAACGTGAGTACCTGCCTACTCGGCCTAACCTCTCGGTGGTCTTACCAGGTGGTTGCCTTTCCAAGGCAAGCCTAGATCCACATTATAACCTCTTGCTTAGGGGTTTGGAGACTGTGCAACAGCACACTTGATCGACCTTGCACCTTACCAACATAAATCGATCTTAAACCACAACCACCACGTGTACCCCCAAAGGGGACCTCACCAATAACCGGTCACAGAGAGGATAGGCTATCTGTGGGGCCACCGATTTCCGTGGTACCAGTCCTTTGGGCACTGGTCGCGATTTTTATCACAGACCTTTTCTTCCAGATTTAGGCTCTAGGAACCCTAGCGTCTGGTGCCCCTATTTTCCCCGAGTGAACCGCGTCAAAGCATTTGCCATTCATGCAGTGACAATTGGAACCCCCTTGAGGACCATGTGTAATTTTTAAAAATCAAACAAAAGAAAGTTGCTAGGGAGAGGTACTCCAATTTGGACCACATAGCGCCGCCGCAATGAAAAGAGTGCAGCTGTTGTCATCATTAAGCCTACATTTTCAGAGTCTCATCGGTTTAGTTAATCGAATGGCTCAACTCGAAAAGTTTTTGCAACATATTTTTGCAGATGCCAGCTGTTTAGAAACAATTAAGTAGAGTCAATAGTTTTTAGGTTTTGATAAGACAAATGATGTTATTTAAAACTCGAGAATTGTACACGCAAAGAAAAAACATGGTTGAGGTAACCATTATCTAAGAGCAACATAACAGATTTTGTTCAAGTAACAAAAACTGGCTGAATTAGAATAGTGGGCGTTTTACCTCCCATACAAAAGAAAAATTATAATGGTCTACCTAGAGAACTATAATAGTAGAATCTTGAAGTTGTGCAAAATTAAACGCCATATTAACACTCTTAGTCTAACAAACGTATACAACGTATAAGAGTGTATACGTATACAAACGTATACGTATACACTCTTAGTCTAACAAACGTATACACTACCCAAATTTGATAGATACGATGAATGTTGAAGACGGACGTAGCTGTCTAGAAAATGCATTCCATTCTGCTGGTAACTCAAAAAAAAATTTGTAATTAAAATTTTTCTTTCTTAGAGAGAATGAAAATAAAATAGTTCGACTAATAAAATTTTAAATATTGAATATTAAAAAAATATTCAATATTAAAAAATATTAAATATTCAATATTAAAAATAAAAAATTAAATTATTTGTTATTATTGGTTGAGATTTTTGTTGTACTATAGTTTAATTAAATACATTTTCCAGTAAATTTCTCTAACTGCATCAATTTCTTTTACTCTTTATCTCTTCAGTAATTTCGTATGCATTGCTTAAAAAAGGCTTAAATTTTATTTGTTTATTTATTTGAAGTTTGTGTTTTCTTTTTACACTCTTGCCCATCATCAGTGTATTGCCCACAACCACTCAATATACTGAAAGAAATTCTACGTGATTGGGTTCCTTAAAGAACTGTTATCCAAACAATCTTTGCATTGCTGCTGTTTACACTGACAATAAGTCTCCCCAGTTTTTTTTTGTGTGTCTTTAAGACCAGCACTTTTTTTGCATAAGGTTTTTGTACTCCTTAACCATTGAGTGAGTGTGTCTGTTTGATACTCCAGCAAGACCCACTAGACATGTCTAAGGGAAATGTAGTTTATATGGGTTTTTTCTCAAACCATTTTCCTGTTTTATTTTGTATTGTTTTTACTAAAGTGGACGTCTAGTAGTTGTTGTGCCAATTGAGTCATTTGTTGTTATTGCTATTGAACCACATCATGTGTGTTCAGTTGGTTGGGGCAGTAAGGGTCGTTCGTTCGGTGGCATTTAGAAACATAAATAATAATGTGATTTTCAAATGTTTGAACTACATATGGAGCTGTATAGTGTTCAACTATTTTAGAGTTGGTGTGAAGAAGGCTTTTACAAAATAAAATCATCCTCTGTCATTATGTGAGTTTGTCAGAGTAATTGCTATTATCGTTGTTGTGTGTGGTGTGGACCACGTGTTTTTGTTTACAACACGTTGCAGGCGTAAATGTTTTGAATTTTTTTTTTGTCTTTATTATTTTGCTAAATTTTAACAAACAACACCCCCAAAACACGTGGTTTTTGTTTTGTATTCGCAACAATATAAATATAGAATTTTAGTTGTCTAAACAGATTTTAAATGACTCTAATTTTAAAGTTAATCAATGTTGGATATTTTTATGTGGTTTTGTTGGCTCCACCACACAGTGTCATATTAATAACGCATAATTTGTACAACTAACAACACTGTGCAACAAATAAAAACTTTTTGAGAAATACACGAACTTGATAATATAGGTTCGATTCTACTATCAAACGGTAGTAAGACCCTATTCTCAGGTTGGGGAAATTGATGACCAATTTTTATTTGGAAAAAAATTTGGAAAATCAGTAGTGGGATTTAAAAAAAAAAAGTGCAGGTATAAATAATTTTTCTGTATATATAATTTACTAAACGAATACTCGGCAACAATATTGTCGAACAAACTTAAGCGCTATCACCTAGTTTGAATGAGATATAAGAAAAATAAATCAGTTAAGTGCGAGTCAGACTCACACACGTAGGGTTGCGTACTATGTTCAGTACAACTGTAAAAATACAAGTTGTTATATTTTTCACGTCTTATGGAGCACCCTTTAATTTTTAATTATTTTTAATACTAGAATATAGTACTAAATACCCTGTATTTATATTAAACGACTGCCTATAACGTTTAGAAGAGAAGGTCCAATTTGTCGAATTCGCGACATCTAGGGAACTCCCTTTTATTTTTATTAAATTTATTTTCGTTTCTTGTTGTTACAGTAGATATTGCAAAATATAATCTTTGTAAATTTTAAGTGTCAGCCTATAACTGTTCAAATATAAGGACTTTCAATATCTATACATATAATAAAATGGTAACTCATTTCCGTCTGGCTATCTGAAAAACGCAATTTCCGATTTAAAGGTACTGAAATGTTCGGTTTCATACTGGGATATTTTCAACACGTTTATATTCAACACGGTTATTTTTTACTCACCTTTTAATTTTTGAAAGTGGCATATTTTAAAAACTACTGTGCAACAGATGGCGCCAGTTGAAATTTGTATTTAATTTGTATTTATACTTTGTGGAATCACATTATTATTAAAATATTTTAAACACTTGTCACAAAGGTTTACAATAATTTTTTGAATTTTAGAATTTTTTATAAATTTTGGAATTTGATCCAGGGATGGGTATATATAAAGTAAATACATAAACCATAACTGAAGCACAATAAAAGTAAGAGTCTTTCAATTGCTGTGGAATACTTTCAAAGCAAAATAGAGCAAAATATTGTAAGGACGCCCACGACGTGGTGGGCACTGCTAGTAAGCAATATAAGTGAAAAACATGTTATTACGGAACACCCTTTAATTGTTATAGCAGCGATGGCAATACATCTACTATAACATTTTCAAAAGTCTACATATTACGGTTCAAAAAATAAGACTATATAAATGCAAATCACGTCACTGTCGGAAAACCCTTTAATTTTTGATATTTGTTATAGGGGCCGTAGTAATATGCCATCTGTGAAAATTTCAAGAGTCTATCAATTATGGTTACAAAAATTAGACCACAATCATGCAAATCATGTCACTATCGGAACACCCTTTAATTTTTAGGTTTAATTCTGTATACTTGTTTATAAAGCAAATATAGTTTTAATTACTGGCTACAAATTTTAAGTGGTTACCTATAACAGCTCAAGAAATATATGTACGTGATTAACACGTCTCTATTGGAATGCCCTATAAGTTTTAGTATTTGTTGCTATATCGGCAATAGTCATAGATCTTCTGTGAAAATTGCAAGAGTCTACCTACTACGGTTCCAGAGATAAAAGGCGGTGACAGACGGACGGACAGTCGGACAGACATTGAAGCGGAAACAATAGGGTTACATTTTTACCCTCTGGGTACGGAAACCTAAAAATGATGACACCTTTTTTGAAAGGCACACTGATTTTCCGAATCTTTAGAGGCCTATAAATAAAAATTAGTCACCAATTTAGTCAAACTGATTATAGGGTTTTGCTAGTGGAATCGAACCTATACTGTCAATTCCCTGATTTTTTTTACTGTTACACTGTGTATTTTTTTCCTTGTGTTATGTTGTATTGTACGATGTGTTTGTAGCTTTCTCCACTTTTACCACATGTTTACTATTAAATATTTAACATTTAACATCGACATATAAAACGATTTTATGTTTTAATTAACTAATAAACTTTAATAGTTGTTGTAGTTTTTTTTTTTTGTTTGTTTATTTAAAAAATCTTCATTTTTTATTCCTCAAATTGAACTAAAGTTTATGTAGTGGCGCCTTTTCTAAACATAAGTCATAAAATAATTTCTGTTTTTATCTTTTTAAATTTGGTATTTTTACTTTGTTTTTACAAATTTTACCATAAAAATCTTCATTTTACAACTTTATCTAGTTCTTTTTGTAGTGATATTTTTTTTTGGTGAAAACGACCTGTTGACCATTTGTATTCATTTAAAATGTCTCCAAGTAATAAAAATTCTATTCATATAGAACAAATACTTTTACGACTATTGTTGTGACTTAACTAAGCTTACGACGATTGGTGTCTTTATTTTTAAAATGTCTAGTTAGAAAAAACAATATCAGATATGGAGAAAGAAATGTTTAAAATATTTTTTCCTTTTCAGAATATTTTTAAATATTAAGTGGTTTCTTGGTTTATCAAAAGTAAGTAGACAAGAGAAAATGAAGTTTTGTAAAATATCCTAAGAGCATTACACACTTCTAAAAAGGAAATTAGAAGATAACAGAAGTAACAAATAAATTTTTCTTTAAAAAAATATCAAACATTTAAGTGTAATTCCCAAACATAAGGAAGGCAGAGTTAAATTTATTTCTACAATTTTTACTCGTGAAAAAATCGATGTAGAGATTTTAACTGATATTTACGTTTTGAGGTCTCCTGAATCCATGTTTACTATTTTCGCGATGATTTCTATGGGTTGGTAGTAGTGTATGCCATTGTTTTTTTTTTTTTTTTTTTTTGAACGCTGTATAGTTTTTATGCATAAGTGGGAAGGGTAGTTTACTTGACACCCAAACCAAAATTATTATATTATCAATTCGAATATATGTACTTTGAACTTTTACTCTCTTTTACTGCCTGTCTGTCTGTGTTCGCATCACGTAAAAACTACTGGAAGAATTTGAATACATTTTTGTAAGGTGTTATCCTGGTATCTTGGTTTAAATATAGGATACCTTTTCCCAAAAAAATATCTGATTTCCAAGAGAAAATGGAGAAAAAGCAGCGAAAGTACGCAATTTTACCGATTTAAAGGTACTGCCAACTAGGCAGCACCTGTTATTTTTTAAGCAAAATATTTTAAACTCTATTTACACAACTTTACCATAATTTTATATTTTTATATAAATTTTATAATTTTATCTAGAGATGGGACATCTACATAAAGAAAATAAACTGAAACACTACAAAAGTAAGAGTCTCAAATTTTAGTGCGGATGACTTTCAAAGCAAAATTGAACAAAATATTGTCAGAGAGCCTACGACGTGGCGGGCACAGCAAGTATATCCATAAAAATATTTGTTTCTATCATAAAGGTAAAATGTAGGCCACTCCAGATTTTTATACCCTTCACCACCAGTGAAAAGAGTATAAACATATAAGTGTGTCTTTCCGTGTGTAATTTCTACAATATTCATTTCCGACCCCATAAAGTATATATATTCTGGATCCTTACACATAGAAGAGTGAATTAAGCGTTGTCCGTCTGTCCGTGCTGACGTTGAAATGTCATTTCCTAAGGCGCCACACGAGGTACACAAAAATATAAGCCCACCAATCTGTCAGGCATAGTTTCGAAAATTTTCGGATTGCAATTCAGTAACATTAGACCTTCTCATTAGAGGCTTCGTGCAAAAAATTACGCCCTCATATATTTTTTCTCATTGTTTTAATGATTTTTTTGTTAAATAAATATTAGAACGCAACAGGTAGATTACAATGAGTGTATACATATTTCGGGGGATCAATAACTAACAAATTCAAATTTTTTGTTTATTTTTAGGTTGGTAAAGTTTTTCTGCTTTGATTCATATTCGTATAAAAAAAATTTTTACAAAAAAATAAAAAAAAAAAATTTCAAAAATATTAAAAAAAATTAAAAAAAAAAATTTAAGAAACTTTAAAAAAATTTACAGAAAATGTTCATGAAATTTTTTCAAAAAAATTAACTAAAAATTTACAAAAAATTAAAAAAAAATTACAAAAAATTTTTACAAAGAATTTTTACAAAAATTTTTACAAAAAAAATTACAAAAATGTTTAACTATTTGTACAAAAATTTTCAACTATTTTTCCAAAAAATTTTTAACAAAAGTTTATCAAGATATTTTCGATAGAATTGTTACAAAATATTAAAAAAAAATTTCAAAAAATTTTCCAAAAAAATTTTCAATAATTTAATAATATACAATTGAATAAAAAAGTTTTATAATATTAAAAAAAATGTTCCATAAAGTTAAAAAAAAATTAATTTAAAAAAAAAAATTCCATAAAATTTTTTAGAAAATTCCATAAAAATTTAAAAAAAAATTAGTTTTTACAAAAAAATTTCCGTAAAATTTTTTATAAAATTTTTACAAATATATAAATTTTATATAAAATTGTTAAAAAATTTTTACAAATAAATTTTCTATAAAATTTTTACAAATAAATTTTCTATATAATTTTTACAAATAAATTTTCTATAAAATTTTTACAAATAAATTTTCTATAAAATGTTTACAAAAAAAATCTAAAAAATTTTTGCATGCAAATTTCCTATACAATTTTTACGTGGTTAGGAATCTTAGGTGACAGTGTGGTTAGTGGTTACTGCTATCTAAGATGACATCGACATACTGTTATTCTGATCATAACAATAATTAAAATAATTTTCTTTAATACTATTTACAGTACAAATATGAGTAGATTAAAGCTTATGCCACGAAATAGAAGGTTTGAAAGCTGTACATAGATCCTCTCTCACTCTTAATCAAAACACTTACATATTCGTTAATAAAAATCGTAATTTTATAGTTTAGAGTAGCAGGCTTTTTAGTATTAACAATTGTAATGAAAAACCACAAATTATAAGTCGTTGTAGATTAAGATGTTATTTGATATGCCAGTGGTATTGCGACATGAATCAGTAAATAGATATCATACTAATAATATATACTTTCCTTCCTTATCGATGCACATATTCATATTTTTGTGAATCACTTCACTATTTCCTTTTAAGAACTCCTTTCTTGCGCAGATTGCTGTACTCAGGTATAATGAATCTGATTTGATACAGAATGTAATCTTTTGTTATGCTTTTTAAACACATGTATTTTATGCGATAAAACAAGCAAAATTTGCTTCTATTTTGCAAAAATTAATAAACAAATAAAAATCAAATTCCTGCAAAAAGAAATAAATTTAAATTTGGAAAAACATTTGAAACAACATTCATACTCTTCGTGTATTCATAATGCCACACACATTAACACACACACACAGAGTTGAAGTATGTAACCATTTAAGGAAAAAACAATTTGAACTTGTAGACAGACGCCAAAGGTCCTCGAAATATTGCGAAAGAAAAAATGAAATGCCCACACGTCGTCAAAAACAAATGTAGCCAAAATACGAGTAATATGAATGTCATTTACTTAGTTTAAACAGCTCCACCACTCAATTTATTTAGCAATGTTGTTTGGAATACCGTTCTTATGTCTAATGTAGGAGGGCGGTTTTGTAACTACCTGGCTTGGCGAGAAAGAATTAACAACAAATGAAAATTTTTTTATTTTTTGAATATAGTTTTCCTTCAGCTTGCTTCATCCTATTTGTATTAATAATTAATTGCATCATTATTCTTTTTTGCCAATATTTATCGCGAATAATAGCATCGAGTCTATCCGGAAAAGCTTCACAATGGACCAATTGCATGCAGCGTATTAAAATTGGTCCGCCCCATTTTCGACAAACAGCAACCTTAAGGGCCTTAACCGTTTAAAATTTTTTAGTTGATACCCAATAGAGTCTATTAAGCAGGCCAACACTTAATAGACTCTATTGGTTTGAATTATGGGGAATAATCATCGCGAAATAATTACATTTAATTTATGTGATGGTGGCGTGTCACAAATAGCGTACCAGCTAACCTGCGATTCACGTCCAAATCAAAGTGTATGTTATTCCCCGAAGGTCCTCACCAATAATCGGTCAGACAGACTTGGGGATATCCCTGTGGGGCTACGGATTTCCGTGGTAATTATCGTTTGGCCACTGGTCATACCTCGAAGGTTCTTATCTTCAACATTCAGGCCTCTAGTAGCCTCAGGGTCTGGTGCGCCGTGTACCCCGGGTGAATTGGCGTCAAGGTGTTAGAAGTCCACAAGAATATATAAATAAACTTTGCTCTGCACACAGAAAAAAATGTTTGCATCAATTGCAATTAATTTTTTAATTGATTCAAATATATATTTATTTAAAACAGACCAAAAATATAACTAAACAAATAATTGAATTAATTAATTATTTGACTAAATTTTAATCTAAATCCAATTAAAATCTTTGAAAATTGATTTCTCTACAGAGGATTAGGTTGATTCCCGGCCTTCTTTTGAACCACTATTTCACCACCCCAGGTGTTTCTCGACATCGAACGAAAAGCCTAAACAAACTAGAGAGCTTCTCTTGTGTTCAATTATATTGAAGGCTTTCATAGTCGAAATATATATGGATTTTTTTATTTAAATATTTTTTTTTGCGGTAAGGAGGTAAAAATGCATTTACGCACTACACACATGGTCGACACCATACGTGGGTGTTTCGGTCTTGCCACAAGTGTGGAGTACTGACTAAAAAAACTTGACTGCTGTTGGGAATGAAATCCACCCCCGCACCGCTTGCGCATTACTTCGGGGTGGTTCCCTGCTCGGCCTTAAATCGTCATCTTGTTCGCCTGCGTCCAGGCTCCGCTCTTTTTCAGCAGGATATCGACGATCGATTTCGCTTAGTCCTACAGCAGTTAATCTAATCTGCATTCAAGCTTCCGGTTACCCTTGTACCTGTGTTTATTCTCCTTTCTGCGGCGTCTAGATCTGCTTTCTTGGTACGCAAGATTGATTCGCAATATTTTGCGACTGCTCGCCAGTTATTTTCTTCTGCTATCATGCTATCGTTAATATTTTCGACCGTTAATAGTCCACCAGTTCTCGCCGATTTTCTGACCAGCGGGAACAATTGAAGAAGGTATGCTCTGCATCATCTGTTATGTCTTCATTTTCGTAAAGGCAATAGGGAGTGTCGCATTTATTCAATCTGTGAAGATATTTCCGGAAGTATCCATGACCTAACAACATTTGGGTCAAATAGTAATTAACGTTTCCGTGTCGTCTATTTACCTAATTTTTATATCTGGGATGAGCCTTGAAGTCCACCTGCCTCTTGTATCGGTGTTTCACCTAATAAGCCAACTCTCTAGAATCTCCTGTCTGATTAGCTCTTATCTCCTGGGTTCTGTGTCGTTGGTTTGTTTTGCTAACCATATCCTTCTTCGTCCTATTATGTGAAGGTCTATTGGGGTCATTCCCGCTATAACTAGTATAGCGCTTGCGGACACCGTACGATACGCATATGTTACCCGTAGTGCGGTTGTTCTTTGCACGGCCAGTAGTGCCTTCGCTCTTTTCTTCACCTTCATTTTTTCGCCCCATATCTCGCTTCCATAAAGGAGAACACTGTTGCTCGCCTCCATCAGGAGCTTACGCTTGGTTGGTAGCGGTCCGCCTATGTTAGCCATCAATCGGCTCAGCTGTCCTGTGATCTTCGAGGCTTTGTTTATGGCATAGTGGATCTGGTCTAAGTACGTTAGCTTTGAATCAAGTCTTATTCCCAAATAGTTGAGGAATTACTTTGTTCTCATTGTGAAGCCTTCCATATGTATATCTATCTGCACGGGTATATGACGTCTGGTGAGAATGAGAATTTCTGTTTCTGTTTATTTAAATATTAAACTTGTATTATTTTCATTTAATTAGAAAACTCCAAGTCAGATTTTTTTATTTTAAAACTAAACGAACGAGGACTCTTATCTTTGTAATACTAAAATTATTTATTTATTAAATGTTACAATACAATTACAAATAATATTCTAACTTTAATAATCGAGCACAGTAACAAAGACTTTGTTGGGAATTGAACCCACAACACCCAGACTGATAGACCAGCACAGTACCCACTAGCCTACCGGGGCAACCAGAAACTATTTAGAATAATAGTTTTTCAGTGCCTGTGTCTACACCTCAGGCCGAATAGTTTTAGCAACAGCCTCGCACTTGTTAAACACTGTGTCGTATGTGTATTTATTTTGGCGATTGCATTCAACCATGTAAAAATATTTAAACGTTACATCTTGCCTGCCTTCTACAACAAAAAAGCCAACAAAAAATAATTCTAAAAAGGATGTGCATAAGAGATTCAATATCTTTTGTTTTACTTTAAAAAAGAATAAAAAAGAAAATATTAAAACAAAATGCCAACACAAAATGTATGCAACCATATTTTTTTAACTGTCATTTCGGCAGGATTCCTAAAGCGAACAAAAATCCTTCCTCCCTTAAATATTCCAAAAAAAAAAATATTTGTAGCAAAAAAAAAAACAAATGAAATAAGTATTTATTTTTAGTTAAATTTAAATACTTTTTAAATTTGAACAGCTTTTTGCTGTAATTTTTAAATATTTTTTTACTTTAAGCTTTAGAAATTAGTGCAGTTTTTTCTTTGTTGTCTGTCTGCCGAAATATTTTTGAATTTGTTCACACATATTTTTACTTTGCCAAACTTAATGACCTGTTAACTTTTCGATAATAGACATGTTTGTGCAAATTCTAACACTCCAATACCAGCAGCACACAAAAACAAATCTAACGAGTATTACAGCATTTTAATATTTTTTTTTTTTTTTTTTTTTGTTACTAAACTCCCACTATCTTTGTGAGACAGTATAGAAAAAAAAAGGAATTTGAAAAAAAAGAAGAAGGACACCATAAGGTCTACCTACGTTAACACCCTTTCAATGTTTTTGTTGGCTCATTATGTGAAAGGATTAGCTAAACTGTTGGCAATTATCAGTGAAATGGAGAAATTCACTCCAAAAGACATCGATAAGAGAAGACTTTTAAGTAAATTAGACAGCATTTTATTTTGGTTGTTGTTGAAAAGTGAGTAAAGTGAGACTATGAATCAATTTGTTACAGAAAGTTTAAGGCTTTGCATTATGTTTTATTCTAAACTTTAGTCGTATACAATTTTTAATTTTAAATTTCACTTTTTTCGACGTTGTTATTTCTAAAATATTGATTTGCGATTCCATTGATTTTCCATTCAATTTTTTATGTACGTCTAATCGTGTATTTTCCAAGCACCGCAAATAACTTACAGATCTTATAGTGGAGCGATTCATGAAATAAAACGAAATTTAGAAATTGGGGAATTCGCCGAAAAAATTGGAAAATATCTAAATTTTTAAATTTCATTAAAAAATTTAGATTTTATCATAACCTGAGAAAAACAAGGGCACTAAAAAACCTAGATTTCACTTAAAAACTCAAAATTCATTACCATTATTTGGTGAAATTTTAATAATATCACCAAATAATGGACATTTAACCAAAGAAATGAGATTGCACCAAAAAAATACATTTTATACCAAAAATATAAGTTTCACCAAAAAAATCAAATATTTCACAAAAAACTAAAAACTTGGACATAAATTCCACCAAAAATAGAGATTTCACTAAAGAACGAAATTTTCACTAAAAAAAATACTGATTTCACCAAAAAATTTCAATTTTACAAAAAAAAATATAAATTTTACCAAAAACCTAATTGTAAGAAACTTTTCTTATAGACTCATCCTTTTTTAGGGTTCCGTACCCAATGCTTTAAAAGGCATAAACTTAAAATTTACAATATTTACAACTTAAATGTTCCAATAGTGACGTGAATTGCATGTATATGGCAAAAGATGTATAATTATGGCCGCTATTAGCAATAAATACTAAAACTTATAAGGTGTTCGAAAGTGACGTGTTTACTGCCTTTATTTGTTGAGCTGAGGGAGGCAACCACTTAAAATTTGCAAACAGTAATTAAAACTATGTTCGCTTTATAAGCCAGTATACAAAATTAAATCTATAAATTAAAGGGTGTTCCGAGAGTGACGTGATTTTCATGGATATGGCCTAAGTTTTTAACGATAATAGGTAAACTCTTCAAATGTTTACAGTAGGTGTATTACTATGGCCTGTATAACAAATCGTAAAAATTAAAGGGTGTTCCGACAGCGACGTGATTTGCATTAATATGGCCCAATTTTTGAACCATAATAGATAGACTTGATATTTTCACAGATGATATATTACTACGGCCTCTATAAGAAATATTAAAAATTAAAGAGGTTTACTACAGTGACGTGATTGGCATTTATACGGCCTAATTTTTAAACTATAATAGGTAGACTCTTGAAATTTTCACAGTCTGTCGTGATTTGCACGTATGTATATAGCCTTATTCTCTAACGTAATTAGAGACGTGTTTTTCACGTATATTTGTTTATTTCTTGAACTGTAGGAGGCATACACCTAAAATTTACAAATAGTAATTAAACTTTGTTCGCTATATAAACAAGTATAAAATAATAAACCTTTAAGTTAAAGGGTATGCCGATAGCGCCGTGATTTGCACGTACATAGGCTTATATCTGACAGTGACAGGTTTTTCACTTATTGCCCTATTTTTGGAATAGTCGTAGGTAATCTCTTGATATATTCATAGAAAGGGAATTGTCATGACCGCTATAACAAATAATAAAATTGAAGGGTGTTCCGACAGTGATATAGTTTAAACGTAAAATGCAGACTCTTGAAATTTTTGTAGTAGATGTGTTGCCATCGCATCTATAACAATTAAAGGGTGTTGCACAATAACATGTTTTTCACTTATATTGCCTTATTTCCTGACCTGTAATAGGAAAGCTTCTGATATTTTCATAGAAAGTCCTTATATAAAATAACAACTAATGAAAATAAATTTAAAAAAATAAAATGGTGTTCCCTAGATGTCGCGAATTTGAATTCTTCTAAACGTAATAGGCAGACACTTGATAGGATATTAAGTACTATGCTCTAGTATAAAAAATAATTAAATATTAAAGGGTGTTCCATAAGACGTGAAAAAATTAACTTGTATTTTTAAAGTTGTACTGAACTGATTTATTTTATTTAAGATTTAAACATATTTTTCAAAAAAAGTTCTTGTTTGTAGATTTTCATTCGTCTAACATTCGTCTTTTTTTGCATGTATGTAAGTAGTAATGTCATACATTAATTGATTCCTCTAGGTGTGTGTCCCTGAGTGTCAAGGTGTTGTGCGAAGTTGTAGTATCCTCTTTTACGTTTTGTTTGAGCTTAAGATTTCAACTTGAATCTAATAGTCCTGAGTGGGATGACACCACATTGCCTTAAAGAAAGCACTTCGACTAGATGTAAAATTTAAAACAATAAGAATTTCTTATTTGTGAGTCGTTTTAAAAAAAAATTTGTTTTGGTCGATTTTCTAGTTGAATTCTACAAAAATATTGCTACACATATGGATTTCTTACAGTTTAAAATTAATTTTTTTTACCTATCTTGCTCTAGCTTAAACATTGAACTTCAACATAATTTTCTTAAATTACCTGTAGGGTCTATTTGTTTCTTCTGCTACTCAAATTTACTTTTGGGTATATGCAAGGATTAACAATAGTCCTTTACATAACAAATTTGTATGCAAATGTCCTCTAGTTTATTTGTCAATTCATTTAAGTTTAGGTTTGTTAGTTGTATGAGACTCTTCTCTTATCTTGACTAAATATTTTGTATCTTGGAATATTTTGTCAAGTAGATTATATTGTGAATTTTTGTGGTTTAACATATGGTTTTATGCAAATACCACACACACAACAGTTTTTGTAAAAGTTTAAAATTTTTTTTAATATAGTTTTTTTAGGAAGTTGTTAAAGATTCAGGAGATTTTTGTCATATAAAAATTTTTTCGTTGTAACATAACTTAGCAACATTGTATTTTGTAACAAAATTACAATTAAAACGAAAACAAATTCTAATAATAGTCATTATCTAAGAAACAGGATCTTTGTATTGTTCAGAGTAAATTAATAAAACAAATCACGTTGCTTGATTTTCCCCCACTCATTTAAGTTTTTGCTGCTGTTGTTGTATTTTGTTTTATTAAATACTAGAAATCGCATGATGGCTAAACTACAACTTTCACAATAATAGTTTTCATAACCTGATTTAATTTGCAACTAACAATATTGCGCATAGCATAGTGCAATAAAGACTACACGTACAAACGTTCAGCTACAATAAATATGTAGTTTTTCTACTTAAAGTTTTTTTTTTCTTTAAATTTACGCAAAATACTTATTTTGCATAATAAATGTGGCAATTTTAGTTAAATACTGCATTTATTTGTTTATTTTGGACAGTTTGAAAATAAATGAATTTGTTTCTGATTTTTTTAATTTTTTAGGTAATTTTTTCAAAATATACATTTTTTCAAAAGGTACTTTTTTCAAAACTATATTTAAGGTACAATTTTTAAAAAATAATTTTAGCTAAATACTGCATTTTTTGTATATTTTGGATAGTTTGAAAATAAATGAATTTGTTTGTGAGTTTTTAAATAATTTTTAGGTAATTTTTTAAAAGGTACTTTTTTCAAACGTACTATTTTCAAATATCATTTTAGCTAAATACTGCATTTTTTGTATATTTTGGACAGTTTGACAATAAATGAATTTGTTTCTGATTTATTTTAAATTTTTTTTAGGTAATTTTTTCAAAAGGTACTTTTTTCAAAACTATATTTAAAGTACTATTTTCAAAAATTAGTTTTTGCTAAATACTGCATTATTTGTATATTTTGGACAGTTTGAAAATAAATGAATTTGTTTCTTATTTTTTAATTTTTTAGGTAATTTTTTCAAAAGGTACTTTTTTCAAAACTATATTTAAGGTACTATTTTTAAAAATTAATTTTTGCTAAATACTGCATTATTTGTATATTTTGGACAGTTTGAAAATAAATGAATTTGTTTCTGATTTTTTTAAATTTTTAGTTATTTTTTTAAAAAGTTACTTTTTTCAAAAGGTACATTTTTCAAAACTGTATTTAAGGTACAATTTTTAAAAATTAATTTTAGCTAAATACTGCATTTTTTGTATATTTTGGATAGTTTGAAAATAAATGAATTTGTTTGTGTTTTTAAATATTTTTTAGGTAATTTTTTAAAAGGTACATTTTTTCAAACGTACTATTTTCAAATATCATTTTAGCTGAATACTGCACTTGTCTATATATTTTGGACAGTTTGACAATAAATGAATTTGTTTCTGATTGTTTTAAAATTTTTATTTAGGTAATTTTTTCAAAAGATACTTTTTTTCAAAAGCTACTTTTTTCAAAACTATATTTAAGGTACTATTTTCAAATATTAATTTAGCTAAATACTAAATTTTTTTGTATATATACAATTTGAATATAAATGCATTTGTTTGATTTTTTAAATATTTTTTAGGTAATTTTTTCAAAAAGTACTTTCACAAAACTATACTTAAGGTACTATTTTTAGATATTAATTTTAGCATTTGTATATTTTGGACAGTTTGAAAATAAATGAATTTCTTTATGTTTCTTTTTTAATATTTTTTTGGTTATTTTTTAAAAGGTACTTTTTCCAAAATTTACCTTTTTTAAGAGATAGTTTTTAAAAAGTACTTCTTGGATTACTTTTTTAATTCATAAGTTTTTAAAGAGAACTTTTAAATATTATGGAAAATAAAGTGTTAAGTCAGACTTAAGTTCGTTTATTCTCTCTACCTACTCCAAAAGGTGGCAATAATATTTTTTACAATTTTAGGGAATTAATTTTATTTAGGTGTTTAATTTTGAAATAATACTTTTTACAAAATAATTGCTTCATTTTAAAGAAAAAAAGGGGAAAAAATTCTTAAGGAACATTTTATAAACGAACCTTTTTCCCATTACCCCTCTTGGGAGCAGTCCCATGTAAGATTGTCCTAGTTCTTGAAATTCATTAATTGGTTGTTGTTCCAGCTAAGTAGTAGCATTTACTTCCGTCTTTTTTCATGTGTCAGTTTCGTTAAACGATTGTCGTTCCAGCTAAGTAGATATTTGATCTTCTGTAGCAGTTCCGAGGATAATGGTACCTGCCTAGGATATTGGTGAGAAACCTTGCTAATATTTGATTTCTATCTTTTTCCCAAGGGGTGTCGTTTCTTTTCATACATGTGTGAGAGACAGAAATTTTATTTATTCATTTATTTGTATTTATTAATTTATTAGTGAGAAGATGATTTTAATTTATTAGTGAAGATGAATGAGAAAATATTTTACTTTTCATGCAAGTGCTCATATATGAGAATTTACAATTTTGTTAATTTTTCATAAATGTTTGTATTAAGCATCTGCATAAATGTACATATGTATGCATCTATGTATGTATGTGCGTATGTATATGCACATATTTTGTAATGTGTAACTGCCGGCGTATGCAGTAACTAAGCGTTTTAGAAATCCCATTTATGAGAAATTTTATAAATGAAAACTCATAAATAAAAAAAAAATTGACAAATATTTATGTAAAATAGCATTAATAAGAGTGAGCTAATTCATTACTTATCACATATGAATAATAAGGATATTCTTCGTTTTTCACCTCATGTATGTATGCTAAAAAAAATAAAAAGTTACAATCATTCATTTGTGATCGCTGGCAGAGCAATTTTTTTGTTCATTTATGATCGTAAAAAAAACATAAAATTTTATAAATCTCATTCATGAGAAATATTATAAATGTTGAAATTTTAAGGCTCATAAATGAAAAATTCTGAACCCTATCTTTCTGCCACGTTGTTATCCTCTTTTTTCCAAAGGGTAGGTCTATAGGGCTTCTTTGATGGAAGGGGTTGAAGCAACTTAATTTTATTACTTTAAAAAACGATGGTGAACATTTTCGTAGATAAATAAGTTACATAGTTATATCAAAAATTATTTTTCTTTAGTAACATTTGCTTTTCAAAAAGAACTTCTTTTAAAGCCCTTTTTTTAAAGCAATTTGTTTAAAAACAGTTAGTTTTTTAAAGATTTTTTTAAGGACACTTATTTAAGAATTTCTTATTTTAAAATAATATATTTTTAAAAGTATTTCTTCAAGGGATTTTTAAAGACATTTTTTCAAAAGGTTGATTTTAGTGGTACTTTTTATTTAGGTACTTACTCCCATTAAAAGCTAGTAATTTACACACGTTTTTTTGTATAAAAAGTTTTTTTAAGTATTTTCTTAACTTTGTTTTTTATAAATGAATTAATTAATATTTAAGGCTTAAGTTCGTTATTATAAATAAATAAATAAATAAATAAAGATACAACCGTCTTCATTATTTTTGTTGTCTAGAATATCTATCCAGAATATTTTCAATTAAATACATTTGATTTTAATAATTATTAAAACACGTTTTATAAAAAAATAAAATACGATAAATCAATATTTAATAAATTATTAAAAATGTTTTCTTATTTCAGACTCATATTATTGACATTCTGGAACTATTTACTCAAACTACTTACTCTCTTTCCCTCCTTCGTTCAAAAGCTTTTTTTAAAAACATTTTATTAAAATAATCTTTTCAAAAATAAAGTTTCAAAAATATATTAAACTTTTTCTAAAAGTACTTTTTTAAGGTTCTTCCTTCAAAAGTCACTTTTTAACTGATACTTTTCTAATTACAAAAGTACCTTTTTTAAGACAGTTTTTCAAAGATTATTTTTTTTTAAGAAAAGTACTTTATTTTAAAATTATTTAAAAAAGTACTGTTCTTAAATACAATTTTTAAGTACTTTTTTAAAGCAATTGTTCTTAAATGTAACTTTTCAAAAAAAAATCTTTAAAATAAATATTTTCTGAAAATAGCACAGGTTCTTTTTTAAAAGTTAAAAATAAAAATTTAATTTGTCAAAAAGTACTATTTCAAAAAGCCCATAGTGTTTTTTAATGTTGTTTTTAAACGGGTTTTTTGGAAGTTTTTATTTTAAAAATAAATATTTTAAAATGTACCACGACTCTTTTTTCTGTAGATTTTTAGAGAGTAATTTTTGTCAAAGAATCAATTCTTTTAAATCCATGCCTTTTTAACAATTCACTTGTACTCATCGCAAATATAGTAGTCTCTTCTTATCTTTTAGCTAATGACCAAATGTATTTGAAATGCTGTCACTCATTTGAAACTATTGCTGTTAAATTGTAGTTATTGTTGTTGTTGTTTGCTGTTTAACCATGGAAAGTCATGATGTGTTGCTGTTGCTGAAGAACATTAACCACGCCGTTGTATCACGGTGTACAAGTTTTGTAACAAATTTGTATGCATCGCATAAAACAGTTGCAGTAAAAGCGGCATTTTTATTTATTTATTGTTTTTTTCTTTTGCTATGAATGGCCGAGATTTAATTCTACTAAAACTAAATAAAAGGGGTTTTTAAAACAGTTGCAAAACAATTGAAAATATAAAAGACTTAAAACTCTTTTACATTTTTATTCTTAATAAATTATTACAAATGTTTTGGAATGTTTTTTATAGCGACTTTAAAAACTCTTAATTGCACTGCTTCGTAAGGATTAGAAAAGAAGTATTTACGTTTATGGAAGTAATTCATTACATTGACTAAATAATAGGCCATTTCATTGGCAATATAAGTAATGATAATGATTTTTTTCATTACCATTACTTCACTAATTATATAAAAAGAAAATCATTATCATTACCCAATGATTATCTTTGGCAGTGATCAATGTCAGTCCTTAAATAGCATTTATAAAATATCTCCAATAATATTACAGTTTATAGTATTTTTTTATTAAATTTTTTAAATTTTTTTATTAAAATTATTATTTTATAGCTATAGTTATTAAAAGTCACAACGATCATAAATTTGTGTTTTATAGAAACAATTCTGTTTCATAAATAATAATTGGTAATTGTGCAATTTTATTGCCATTGCACAGTGGGGCAGAATCAAAATATTTTGGAAATAACTCAGCCATTTGTAAAGCACTAGGCCGGTCGATCTAAAATTGGACATGAGCATAGCAGAGGAGCATGTGAACTTAAGTTTTGACGCTGGGCAGCATCCAGGGGTGGCGCTATGTGATCTCAAAGTTGGGTACTTCGTAAAAATATTAAATATGTAACATAATTTTTATAAGTTAAACGATCCAAATGAAATTTTCTGTGGATATGTAATTAGTCAACAAAAATTAAATCGCCATAAATATGTAACATTAAGGTAAAGGAAACCCTACAATTCCTAAAACAAAGACCAAAAATCTTAAAATTGTAATTTTTAGTATTTTGCTCATAAAGTCCACATAGGGATCATGAAATGCTTTGAGCAATAATTGGAAATATAAATACGTAGCTTTATTAAAGCAGTCTTCTTTTTTCGATCCCGGCTTTGGGATTTTAGAACATATAGACTAAAGTCAAAATTTCGATGTAAAATAGGTAAAATTAAAACACCTCCACACCTTCCACACGAAATTTGGTTTAAACGTACGTACCTATTGTCAGCTTACACATATACAATTTTTATATATTCCCTAAGAACATATTTTTCTATTAAAAAACACAAACAAACACAACAAGATTGATGGCCCTTTTTAGGCCAAAATACAAAAATTCAATAATTTTGGAATTTTTAAATTTTAAATCGTTTTGCCAAAAAATTTTAAATTTTGCTCGTTAACCAAGAAAAAAAAATTTTAAAAATTTGCTGAAAATTGTACTCAATATTTTGAAAAAACTGGATAAAGGTATCGAAAAATCAAAAATCTTAATTTTAAAATGCTTATAACCAAAGGCCCCCAACTAATGAAAATGTATTGGTGTGCTAAATTTTTAACAAAGTGACACAAACCTACATTGTTGAAAGCTGGTATGCTACTGATTTAAAATTTTTACATGTTTTGTTCTCTTTATGAGATTCTGGTTGAGATTGTGTATGTGCTCACAGACCCTTAGGGGTTTGCGTGGGGGCTCTTGCTTATAACTCTCTCATTTTAAAACATAATTTATATGTCATTTATAAATTATATATCATAATATAAAGTACCATTTTGTAGGTACCATCTAGACCTTAAGACCATATATAATTTTTAAGAATCAAACAAAAAAGTTCTAAAAAAATTTTAAGTTACAAAGTAACCAACTTTGAGATCATATAGCGCCACCGCTGGCAAGAGGATGATATCAACCGTTAAAACTTAAGTTCGAATACACCTCAGCTATGTTTATGTCAAAATCTCAAATCAATCGGAGTAGCCCTTTACAAATAGCTAAGATAATTCCAAAATATTTTGATTCTGTCCCACTGTGCAGAGGGAAAACAATTATAGTTGACAAAAAAACAGTAGTTCACATGTTTATCATTGTAATTAGTTCCCATAATGGCATTACAAAAAATATTATTGGATTCGTGTAATAATACACACCGTGTGCATAGGCCGAAACTTTCGCCTATCGTACTAACGCTTAGATTACATTATTTTTTACATAAATTTAACTTTATACCTCTTCTTAACAAAAATGTATGTATGTGCACTACCTTTAACGATTTAGCCTGGTTATAAGTTATTTTCATGTTTTCATATTGACTTTTATTAGTTTTGAGATTTGCCACTAATAGTCGACTAAATGGCTTTTTATGATTTCGAAACGTTGATATTCTGTTACTATTTCAGTTGTTTTTATTTTTTATTTGCCATTTTTTCTCTCTTCACCAGCATTTAGACCATTTAGACATTGCAGTTGTATTTTAATGCCAACAACACAATACAATACGGTACAATAATCGTACTAAGTCAATTTTTATGGTTTTATTGCCTCAAGGTTGTCGTTTGTTGTATCAAATGGCAAGTTTAACAGGTGGCTCTTTGTACATTTGTCACAAAAAAAATGCACTTCTTGTCCTTTGAAAATGTCGGGAAAAGAGAAAAAAGGAAAAATGGGTTTTAAAGGAAAAAAAATATGTTAGACATTTAAATATGATTACTATACGATTTTATTGCCAAAGTTTTGTGAACTTTTGCTTAAAGTTGATTTCATATTTTTTCTTTTTTTTTGTCACACTGAGTTTAGCTGATATGAAAAATTAAATATAAATTAAAAAGTTTTTAATGGCTGGATTTTTTTTTTGTGGCCTCTTATAAATCATATAAAATGTAGCAAATATTTATTTTTATTTACCTTGATATTGCCAGCATTGAACAAGCAGGTGAGTAAGCGAGACATGTTAAAGTATCCCTTACCCTCTGCCCTAGTTCGAGTTAAGTTGAAAAGGAGGAAACAATCTTGTTGTTGCGAATTATATGACTGGTTTCGTGCTTCCTGTGTATAAATTCAAAATCCTTTACAATTACAGGAACAAGGTGTTTGCCACTATTTTTGTATAGTCTCCACAGGTCATACCGTTTGACATATCAGAATAAAATTCAGTATTAGCCTTTGGTATATAGAGATAAAGAGCTGTAAAGTTTTTGGGCATAATCGGGGAAAATAATTATTTTTTCGATTCGAATATACTTTGAGCTTTTATTCTTTATGTAATACATCCATAACAATATCTGTTTCCATGAGGTATGCTAAAGTTGAGTGTAGGCCAGTTCCAGATTTTTTTTGCATGTGAAATCGGAATATTTTATATTATTTTAATAATACTCTTGAATAGAATCCAGTTTAAAATAGAACACTTTGTTGACTTCTCTGTGAAACTCTATTCGTTTATTTTCCGGAAATGGTTTTGTTAGCATGCGGAAATGGTTTTCTATATGATAAAGCTATTCCAAAGCAAAATACTTTTAAACTCTTAAGTATTTTAAATTATTACTTTTAAAACTGTTACAGTGTTTCATAAATGTTAACACTTTTTTCTGGATTTTTAATAAATAATATACTTTTTAAGTTTTTCTTTAAATATAAAATTCTTTTGGCTTTTAAACCTTGATCGCATAAGACCGTTTGTTTTTGCCAACAAAATGTATTTTTTTATTGAGTTTGAAATTGTTTTATTTAATGATGTAATTAAATTATTTCAACAAATATTTTTTTTAACAAAACTAAACTCATTTTAACAATTATTTTTAATAATATTAGTATTTCTCTTTAAAAAAGAAATTTTATTGTGTAAATTGTCGTTGTTAAGTATTTTTTAGCTAATATATTTTACCCTTATATATACATACTCGTACATACTTAAATACTTACGCATATATATTCAATGACTCTGCTGTATTATTATTGTTTACAGCATGGTACTTTAATCTTATATTTTACAGTGGTAATATTTACCCTTTGTAACATAATTGTAAAAATAAAATTTGTCTTTTTAAAGCCTTAACTTAAAGGGTTCAGATGCTAAGTGTGGAGAGAATACAGGCTATAAAACGTAATCCATTGTAGCTTAAATGAAGGGACTTCTTTGTGATTCTATGTTAGGCATAAATAGACCAACTTATTATTTTTGAAGTGAAAACTTCTTTAGGTATGTTGAGCACTTTTTGGTTGAAGAAAAAATATTGAACTCAAAAACCGTCGTCACCATTATGCACGATTTGGTTGGTCAACATAACGTTGATTTTTAGAGATAGGTCTGCTGGTTTCTATAAATAGATAGACTGAGTGACTGTGTGATTGATTGTCTGACTGACTAACGGTCTGACTGTTTGTCGGTCCGACTCACTGTCTGACGGTCTGACTGATTGTTTGACGGTCTGCCTGTTGACGAACTCACCGTCTGATTGTCCGACGATCTGAGTGTATAACTGCCGGACTGTTTGACGATCAGACGGTCTTACTCACTATCTGACGGTCTGACAGCCTGACTATTTGACTATCGGACGGTCTGAATATTTGACGGTCTGACTATCTGACGGTCTGACTATTTGATAGTCTGACTATCTGACGGACTGACTGATTGTTTGGCTGACTGACTGACTGTCTGAAGTACTGTGTGACGATCTGACGAACTGTCTGATGGTCTCACTGACTGTCTGCTGGTTTGTCTGACTGACGGTCTGACTATGAGATGCCATTCAATTGTCTTTATGCAAACAAATGAATGCTGTAATTTCATTCATTCTATTGGAAAATGATAATTTTAACACACAACCGTTAGCAACATGGCAATGTTCTAATTTGAATAAAAAAAAAACTAAATGAAACATGTTTTGATTCTCTCCGATACAGATTTTATGATGATTCACTCACCATGTTTATATTCCTCACTGTAAAGCTCTGTACAGACGGTTGTCAGATCTTACAATATTGTCAGACCTAACATTGTGCTGACACACGATTGTCACATATCTGGCAATATTATTGTTAGTTTCAAGTCTGACAATGCTTTTTCCGACAATATTGCAAGACAAAAATTGTTATTCACGCGATTCTTAGACGTTTTCTGTAAATCTTTCTGACAATATTGTAAGATCTGACAACCGTCTGTACAGAGCTTTACAGTGAGCAATATAAACATTTTTTATTAATGCTTTTATATAATAAAAACAGATGATTTTATTAATACATAGATAAACAAATTTAATTAGGATTTTTCTTGTTCCAAACCTTGTTTCAAGGATATAATGATATAAGACTTTCGCCATCGATTTAACGGCATTTGCACTTGGCCCATACCCCATCGGAGTTCATGAATTTACCAGTAAAGAAGTCTTTTTGAAGACATCAATTTTGGGGGATTTCTTTTCCAATTCAGCCAACACCTTTTTCATGTAGTCTTTCAAGTAAAAAGTAAAGTCTTTCTTGTCTCCGAAAGCATTCTTGTAAACTGTCTCAACGGTTGAGTTTGTATCCTCATCAGGTTCTTCAGCTCAGGTATAGAAACCTTCACTTTTAATGTCACATGTTAATTTCATCACCGAACAATTTCGTTTTGTATCTGCGAACATTTCATCATCAGTAATATTATCCCTGTTGATTGTCATGATTTCGAGGTTTTATTAATTTTTCTGGTCTAAAAATTAAAAATAAATTACAATCAGAGAAGATGGTTGCCACGCGTTCAATTCAACAGCGAAAAATAAATAATTAAATATTAATTTTAAATTGAATTCCCGAAACAATTGTTTATACATTTTCTGTTTCTGTCCGATGACAGAAACAAACAAATAATTCTTATTTTTAAACATTTTTTGGTTACCTACGAAAAAACTTTGTTTTTGGAGTAAACATTAAATATTTAAAACCAACCATGTTGAATTTTTTGTACCTAGTAACCATTTAATGATAAAATTTTAAACAAAACTTTTTTACCGTTACCATAGTAATGTTACAAACAACTAAAATATGTTCATCGCAACCATATATTGTTACAGAGAACATAATGTGGTTCCTGTGACCATACCATAACCATGGTTTTTTCTTTTCGTGTTCTTAGATATGTATGTATATGTATATTTTCAGAAAAAGTTTGTAATAAACGGACATTTAAAAAATAAACAAAACTTGTAGAGCCGAAAACTGTAGTAAAACTGTTAACTGCAATAATGAAAGGATTATTATCAATATTTGTATTTAATTATTCTGTGAAAACTTAAATGATCCTTTTGCTTTGTATTTCATAAAAAAAATCGTGCGAAAAAGTAATCACAAGTTACTATGTTTTCACTTCTATTGGCAGTGCCAACGACTGCCCTGTACTTTTCTTTTAAAGTAAGAATTTTTTGCTTCATGACAAGTGTTGTTGCTTTATGAAATAATGGCATGGAGTAGTTTGGGAATACCCAAAACTGTATCCTGCCCTAGAACACATTGTCCATGAATGCATGGACTACAAGCTGTTTTTGTAGGAAAGAGACGTAGCAATCGACACAAAATCTATTGCTCTAATCCTTCCCCCTGATGCAAGATAGTCTCTTCAACGAACTGTTGTTCGAACTATATATAGATAAATAATTTATACCGAAACAGACCGACCACTAATTTTATGTTTGCCTTCAAGACCCCCTTTGGCTATCAATGATTTCTGGAACCCGATTGGTTGTTACGACTAATTTACTTTCATTGGGTATTGTGCTATCACTAGCCTTTCAGCAGCTGATAGTTGTCGACTTTCTTCCTCATCACTGAATCTCTCGTAATAGCTAACATTTGATTTTTAGCATTCACATTTTTTTTAATTGAGTCTCATGTTAGCCAGTATGCTGGACATGCACACACAATGTGTGTAATCGCCTCAGTTGCTTCTGGGCAGTTTGCAAGGTTCATTTTCTCTGATTTTCATCTTGACCATATGATACTTGAAGTTTCCGTAAGCTCTTACTATTTGCTGTAAAAGGAAAAGGACAGTTTATCTAGTTAAAAATATACAATTTTTATATTTCAACAAAAAAAAACTTTTCTAAAAAAAGCAGCTATGATACGGATTTTAAATTATATTATAGAGATAACGATCCCTATAGTAATACTGATCAATCGATGCCCTAATTTGAATTTATTTACAAAAAAAGTGTCGGGCCAATTCCTTTTATAGTACGGATTTCGGTCAAATACAAACAACAGTATTGTTGCTTCAAAACTGTTATTATTAAACCACTGTTTGAAACCCAAATCATATAAAAAAAAAACAAAAAATAAATATACACTCTACGCTAATATTACAATCCGCCCTAATGCAGTAAATAGGCTTTTAACCAACTCCAAATAAAATCCTTGCAAATTCTATCGTACTTAACGATGGCACCAAACGTCAAAAAAAAGAAATGAAAACATTACAAAGGAACAAGTCATGTTCATATTTGAAAATTGTTTCACTTAAAACCCAAACTCTTCACTCCAGACACGACAATAACAATTTTACCACAATAGACATGAAGCCATGTAAATAAACTAATATGTGAGAGAAGAGCGGATACTTGTTTTAACTAAAACAATTTGTATGCAGAACCATGTGTCATTTTTATATTTCCTACAACTATTTCATTTCAGGGCCAAGCGGAAAATGGTACTTCAAACAGAAATCAAAAAGATTTTAACAAAAAATAAAAACTTTTACGCATTTATAGCTTAAATACATTTGATGACAATAAAAAGAAAAGAAAATTATTTTGAAATAAAACAAAAGCGTAAGAAAAAGATTTGTTGTAATTGTAACATAAAAGCAAATGCATAAATGAAGGGCTTTTTACTATAAAGAAATATTTCTTTTTTAAAGAGGGTAAATATATAAATGAAAGCAATGGATTTATGTGTTCCTTAAAATCAAACATAATTCAAATATGTTGACATTTACTAAAATTTGCAAACTAAACTCCTCTTCAATAAATAATATGTATTTAAATTTAGGTTTTATTAAATCTTCACGTGTATACGGGTATACCAAGGGTGTGTACGTGTGTGTGGCGTATGAGTTATTAGCTGGCGTATTATTTATACGCCTGGTGGTATGCTTAAAAAGCAATTAAAAAAGATTAACAAAAGTTTTAATTTTAAAATGACTAAAACTATGCTGGAAAATATATATTTTAAAAATTTCCTAATTAATTTTCTGCTAAGCTTTTCGGTTTAAAAACAAAAACAATATTTTTATGTTACAATTCATATGGTTTACCGCAGATTTTTAGGATATTGTTTTGTTTTCACTATGGGGCAAAATACAGAAATGAAGAATAAGTCACAATTAGCATAAAGCAAAGATTTTTAAGACATTTATTTATTTATTTATTAAATGTTACAATATAATTGAGCCCCTGATTTTGGAAGTGGTATAAGTCAAAAATTTTAAAAATCCAGTTTATCAGCTATTTCACATCAAATCATAATAAAATAACATAATCATGAAAATTTAGTTGATAGAGTTTCTTTTTTGGTTGGTAAACAAAATTTAGTTACTGTATATATTAAAACATAGTGGTATAAGTCAGTCTGTTTTCAAAGTTTGACAAAATAATTTTTAGTGATTTTTTATGTCTTCAGGTAGCGGCTCAGGTATGATCAGGTAATCCTATTAATGTAAAAATGCACAATTTATAGTTAATTGTAGACATTATACGGCGGTGAAGTATAAGTTATGCTCTCAAGAAATTAAATAGAATTATATAAAAAGAGAAACCCATTTTCTGGTATAAAAAATGGCTCAGAAAGATTTTATTTCGACGAAACAATTGGCAGAATCAACGACTAATAGAAAGGGAAACGCCACTGGAGAAGCTGTGTCTTGACTAAAAATACAATGGGTCAGATTTCTAAAAAAAAATGCTCCATATAAGATGTTTTATAAAACTTCTTTCGATGACAATTCGGAATTTAAAGCGTTAGACCTTTCACCTAAAAGAGGAAGGCTAAGAATATACGAAAATATTAATTTGCTTCCATTAGAAGAATAACAGAAGAAAAACATAAGGATATGATGGATTTACTACCCCCTATCCCTCTATTTTTCCAGAAACACTTTATTTCCCTAAATACTAAAAAATAAATTACTTATTTACAATGTTATGATTTTGAATAAAATGTTAAATTTTAATAAAAAATTTTCCAAGATGGTTTCAGTTATTTATAAAGTTATGCAGTTAATTTTGAAAAAGGTATAAGTCATTTTAATCTTTCAAAACCACATTTTCTTTTAAACATGGTTATAAATTTCACAATCAAAATAAATACTTATTTTTTTGGCACTATTTAATTGTCAAAAATGTTTTTTGTTCCTTCAAAATACAAACCTCTTAATATCTCGTAACAAGAAATATATGACTTATACCACTTTTATAATCAAGGGCTCAATTACTAATTACTAACTTAATTATCGATAATAATAACGAAGACCTTCACTCGTTGTAGTGAAAGAATCAAAGCGTATGGTGGGGATCGAACTAAAAACCCACAGACTAACACACTACCTACTAGCCTACCGGGGACCCTTAAGACATTGAAAAGCCTTTTTTAAACAAAAAAAGTATATGCGTTAAAAATTAGTTTTTAATGGAAATCAAAAAACATGTCCTAATAGCACTTTGGAAAAACAAAAAAAAAAAATAGCAAATGTTTATCCTTTTCTTATCTAGCTCTTGAATACGTCAACTTGTCTATTGTTAACTAAAAATCGATTTTCGATAAAAAGTAAAAACGTTCTTTTCGTCATTGTGCTATAGAAAGTAGTAGAGTATTAAACCGTTTTTACAAAAAAACGGGGTCCCATTTTTTTCTTTTGTTTAATTTATGTCGTGTGTTTTAGTAAACCAAAATTTTTGTTCAATCACATTATAAAATCATATATGTAATTTAACAAAATCCGCAATTGTTTTTGTATATCTTCTATATATAAAGCACAAAATCTGTTTGTTTGTAGAAAATTTTCACAGTTTGTTATTAGATATACGACTGGTAAAAAAGGGTACTTATTTTTTGATATTTGACATGGGCGTGGCACCTCCCATACAAAGTAAATATTTATCATCGTGTTGTTTGGTAACAGTAATAGGTAGCGCCTTGAGATTTTGCACCAGTAACCTCTATATGTACTAACATACGAAGTTTAGAGAAAGATAGACTGGATTGGAGTAGTGGGCGTGGTACCTCCCACACAAAATTAAAAATTATTATCGTGTACATAGAGAACTATAATAGGTATGGTCTTGAAGGTGGGTACAAGTTACCCCCATACTAATGTGCAAATTCTAGCAAAAAGAAGGATTTTTACTAGAGCAAAGGAATCAAATGTGGCGCCAGGTCAAAAAGAGTTTTACAGCCGTTTACCTATTTTTAGTAGATATCGTCTTGTTATAGAATAAAGCATAGTAAGGGCTTTTGAACAAAAAATTAAGATAATTCTTATTTTCTAAACAGCCCTAATTAAAACTAAAAATTTATTTCTCCATTATTTTTTTTACCACTGCACAGTAGGGCGGCATCAAAATATTTTGGAAATAACTCAGCCACATATAAAAGGCAAGGCTGATTAATCCAAAATATGACTGGAGTATAGCAGAAGAGTATCTGAGCTTATGCTGGGTACCACACACTTTACAGGGGTGATCTTAACGTTGGGTACATCGCACCTGAAAATTCTTTAACAGCTTGCCATTTCTTTTGTTCGATTTTGAAAAATTATACATGGTCTACAAAATGATGCTTTAATATGCAAATTATATTTTAAAATGTACGAGTTATAAGAATTTTAAAATTATTTTTCATTACCCGGGTCCAGTTTTTTTTTAAATATTGGGAACGATTTATAGCAAATAAATTTTTTGCAAAAATTTTATCGTAATTAGCGAGCAAAATTTAAAATATTTTGGAAAAGAAGAATATATCTTTTCTGAGTTAAAAAAGCCAAAATTATTGCATTTTTTCTATTTTAGCCTAAAACGGTTCATCAACATTTTTATTATAGAAAAAAATTTTTTAATTTTATATTTTTGTGTAAGCTTAAACCAAATTTCGTATAAAATTGATTATCCTTTTAGAAGATGGAGGTGCTTCAATCTTACCTATTTGAAATTTTGACTATAGCCTATATGTTCTAAAATCCTTAGGTTGGGATCGAAAAAAGAAGACTGCTGTAATAAAGCTATACATACTTCGAATTTTTGCTGAAAGTATTTCATAAGCCCTTGTCTATATGTGGACTTTATAGGCAACATACTAAAAGATTTAAATTTAGGGATTTCTGGTATTTATTTTAGCAATGGTGGGATTTCCTTTACCTGTTTGCAGATTTTTGCAATTTGATTTTCGTTGACTAATTACATATCCAAAGAATATTGCATTTGAATCGTTTAACTAATAAAATTTTTGTTGCATATTTAATATTTTTACTTTTCTTCTTCTTATAATTTATTTATAATTAAATGCCCCAACACAATAAGGTTATATGGGCCGACTATTTATCATCTTATGATTTTTTTATTTAAAGCAAAATATATATCGATTTTTGTATGTCGCAACACACTGTGCACTTTAACTTATAAGTACGTGGGCAAATTGTTCATACTGTATGTATGTAACTAGTTTATGGCTTTTAACCAAAATTGAAATCTATGTGGTTTTTTATTTCTTTACTCGTGCATTTATCTTAATTACTATACTTTTCTTGCGCTTTATTCCTTTAACCAGTAGATATTCCACAAAACAAAAAAAATCAACGGTATGAATTTATTTGACACTTGAATAAATGCGGTCTTTGATATAATTTCTAGTCGTTATAAAAACACAAAAAATCTATATGTTCTAACATTTCGAGTTATCCCTAAATATTTTCTTTTCCACCCATCGAAGCTCTAATAAGTTTCTAATATTTTATAAATTCACTTTACATCCTTGTTTAGTTGGGAGTGTATGCAAGCGTTAAGAGTCATGTAGAGTTCATTTCACAACATCACGCCATACAATTTTTGTATATTTTTTTTTTTTGCTAATTTTCTGGTATGTTAGAAGAGTTTTTGCTTGTTTGAGTGTTTTTTTCTAAATGAAAACTTAAGAGACATCCTTTTTATTATAAAGTATGCATATGTGTCTTTTTTTCTTCTTGTTATTTTTATTAGGGATTTCCGCCTAATTTATTATTTCCTGTTGGTGTTCTTGATAGAGCTGGAAAATTTTGATTATTTTATTTAAAGAACTGGTAATTTTATATTAAAGTAATGCACTAGAAAAAAAAAACAATTAAAATTTTAATTTATTCTTGCACCTCTGCTCTAAATAAGTCTTTGCTGAGACTGCTATTGACTCTTGAGTTAAATATATCCATAGTCCTTAAAACATAGTAGGTCTTAAAAATAAGAGTATATTACGATCAACCCAGGCTGTTTAATATAAAATATTTATTTTTGATCGTTCTTACATCTTTTAGTTAAATTATCCATAATATATGTTATCTATTTACTCTAATCACTATGGGCTTTTAGTGCATTTAAATTATCAACAAGACGAAGTGCAACCATTTCAAACAATTTTTCTCTCAATCGATAGGGAAAAATTTTCCAAACTGCATTCTGTAATTAAAAAATGAAAAAATTAATTTAAACTTTGTTCATTTAGTTTTTCAGAAAAAAAAAATACAGTAACAAAGTAAGTAATTAAGTAATTAAAAAAATACTCTTCAAAAAGACGCAATTTCTACTGCTTTCAATTACTCGATACTACCCAACATTTTTCAATCAATATATTCGGTAACCACTAGTCAATACTTTGTTAGGACTAGCCGTTACCCAACAAATTTAAAAGTTCACCAAAAAAAGATGATAGCTCAGAGATGCAGTGTTGTAAATCTGTACAATTGCGGACTTTCACTAATTTTTAGGGTTCAGTACACAAAGGGTGAAAATGTAACCCTATTGTTTTCGCTATAATGTCTGTCCGTCCGTCGGGCCGTCTGTCAGCGCCTTTTATCTCTGGAACCGTAATAGGTAGACTCTTGAAAAATACCCAAAAGATGTTGCCGCTATAGCTTCCAATACCAAAGCTTATAGAGTATTCCGATAGAGACGTGTTATTCACGTATATGAGGCATACACTTAAAATTTACAAAATTTACAAAAGTAATTAAAACAGTTCGCTATATAAACAAGTAAAAAAAATGAACGTAAATACTAAAGGGTGTTCCGATAGTGACGTGATTTGCATATATGGCCTAAGTTTTGAACCATAACAGGTAAACTCTTGAAATTTTCACAAAATGTGTATAACTGTGACCGCGATAGCACCAAATACTAAGACTTATAGGGTGTTCTGAAAGTAACGTGTTATTTACGTTTATATCTTTATTTCTTGAGCTGTAGAAGGCAACCACGTTAAACTTGCAGACAGTAATTAGAACTATGTTCGCTTTATAAAAAAATATACAAAATTAAACCTAAAAATTAAAGGGTGTTCCGATGACGTGATTTACATGTATATGACCTAAGTTGGGAACGATAATCGGTATTCTCTTAAAATTATTACAAAACATGTATTACTATGGCCACTATAACAAATAGTTAAAATTAAAGGGTTTTCCGATTTGCATATATAACGCCTTATTTTTTCAACCATAATAAGTAGACCCTTTAAATTTGTACAGAAGATGTGTTGCCACGACCGCTATGACAATTACTAAAATTAAAGGGTGTTCCCTAAGTGACATGTTTTTCTCGTAAATTACCTTATTTTTTAATATGAATATTTTTATAAGAAGTTTATTACCATGTACGCTATAACTATTGAATTACTGAAATTTAAAGGGTGTACCGATAGTGATGTAATTTTCGCGACTATAACTTTAATCTTTTAAACGTAAATTTATACAGAGTGTGTAAAGATATGTCCCCTATAGCAAAAAATATAAAATCATAAAAATTAAACGGTTTTGCAAAAGTGATAACAAGATAGATATACGTATGTATGGCGCCTAATTTTTGAACCGGAAAGGGTAGAAACTTTAAATATATGCAGATTATGTACAAATTTGTTATCTATCCAAAGAGCAAATAATGAAATCAAATACTATACTGTGTTTTGATAATGACACGATTTTTCATATATAACTTTATTTTGGAACAATGATAGGCTGACACTTTACAATTCATAAAGATTATATTATACAGTATCTACTGAAATAATAAGTAAAGCTGTGTACAGACGATTGTCAGATCTTACAATATTGTCAGACCTAACATTGTGCTGATACACGATTGTTACATTGATTGGCATTGTTATTGTTTAGTATTGTCTGCCAATGCTTTTTCCGATAATATTGCCAAACAACAACTGCAAGTTCACACGATTCTTAGACGTTTTCTGTGTATTTTTCTGACAATATTGTAAGATCTGACAACCGAACTTAACGAAAAAAAATTCAATAAAAATGTCCCTAGATGTCGAGAATTTTAGGAATTTAACATTCACTTTTAAACGTTAT
The DNA here is from genome assembly GCA_949628195.1 of Phasia obesa. Classification (NCBI taxonomy): domain Eukaryota; kingdom Metazoa; phylum Arthropoda; class Insecta; order Diptera; family Tachinidae; genus Phasia; species Phasia obesa. Next base: position 8,368,289 of record OX451216.1, read on the forward strand.
AGGCAGACATTTGATATTTACACAGGGTATTTAGTACTATGCTCTAGTAGAGAAAATAGAGAAAAATCAGACAAAAATATTTAATTTTTAATAAAAAAATAATTAGTTTTTAATTGGAAATGAGATAATTTTGCGAAAAAAATATCCTCTATTTAAATCAATTTTATTAAAAATTATGCATTAGTTTTTACGTAATGCGAAGAGGCAGACAGACAGACGGGCATTTCATTGTGTTTCATTTCGATTACTATCTGCACCAGCAACAAAATTTTTTTAAATATATTTCATTTACAGAAATGCCTCTGTTACAGTTTTATTAAATGTATAGATAGCCAGGTGCTCTTGGAAAAATAAAAAACTGTTACAAATAATATTGATCGATGGAATGAAAATCTTAAATAATTATAATTCATTTAAGACTTTCGATACGAATCGAAAAATCAGTGATTACTTGGATTGCTCTTGAAAACATTGTGAGCAAATACGAATTAAAATTGAGTACAAATAATGTAATTTAATTGCTCTTTAAGTTCTACAATATTTAGGAAGTGCTATTTTTTTCCTTTAAAACACTTTAATTAATCAATTTAAATTTACTTACCAGTACACCATGCCAAAAATAACCACTCGTTTCATCCACTCTATCTAAAGTACTGACAGCCCATTGGGCATATTCATCTGGTTGTGGTATTAAAAGATGGCCCTGCATTATTCTCTTGGAATAAGTATTAATTTTGGTAACTACAAAATTGGGTGAACACAGCTGTATTGATATGTCGGAATTTCTAGTTTCTATTTGCAGAGCCTTGGTAAAACTACGCATATAGGCCTTGGTGGCACCATATACTGAACCAAAAGGGCATGACTGCAGTTCTATGCCAGAGGAAATATTTACAATGAGGCCTTTTGTACCATTCTCTAGCCATTTATTTATAAAATGGCGTGACAGCTGAGTAGCGGCTCCGATGTTAACGTTTATTACATCCCACATATGTTCTGGAGAGAAAGTGCTTACGATACCGGGAGGACTGTGACCAATGCCAACATTATTTACTAAAAAAAGAAAAGAGAACTAACATTTTATTAAGCTACTTTTTCACCGGTTAAGCCCTTGAGTAAAGCCCAAAGATTTGTTGGGTTTAAGGTGACTTTTTATGATTTAAACTGATTTTAGTGTCAGACAGGGGGGATTCAATTACATTCAAATTACAATTAAAATTAGAGCTGATGTGTAATTTCAAATTCTCAATTACACATTCCAAGTAATTGTAATTTAAATCAAGGACTAAAGTCAATTACAACTACTTGTAACTGAAGTTTTTCAGTTACACATTACATGTAATTTTAATTGAAAATTATCAATTACAAGTAATTGTAGTTGTAATTAGGTAATAATCATTACTTGAAATTGCACAAAATTCAATCATATTTTTAACAATTTTTCATTACATGTGATTATAATTACAATTACATGTAATTATAATTGAATTTCAATTACAATTACATGTAATTATAATTGAATTTAAATTACAATTACACGTAATTATAATTGAATTTCAATTACAGTTGCATGTAATTGTAATTAGAATTTTTTAATTACAAATTACAAGTAATTGTAATGGTAATTTTTGAATTACAAAATACATTAAAGTGTAATTGAAAAAATCACAATTACAATTAAAAATAGTTAGATGTATTGCAATTGAAAAGTTGCAATTGCAATTACATATAATTGCATAATTTACATCTGTATTTAATTACAAACTGTAACTGACATCCTCCAAGTCTGGTTAGTGTTACCGTAGAAAATTTCTTACTCATAATTCCTATTGGTTTCTGCGACAGTTTGTTAAAAAGATTATTGTAAACTTCTGCACCTTTGGAAAAATCACATTGTATAATAAAAGTTTCCACCTCAAATTCAGTTGCTGGAATTAAATAAAGCACTCAAAAATATTAAAATTTATCAGGTAATCTGAATTCTTACCAATTTCTTGAGCCACTTCTTTCAATTTAGCTTCTGTTCTTGATATTAAAACAATATTAAGGCCCAGACGAGCTAATTCTCTAGCATAGCTTTTACCAATGCCATCTGTTGAACCAGTAACAGCTAAAAAAATATTAGAAAACACCTGAATTTTTTAAGCTCCTTTGTTTTATAGAATTTTTTCACTTACCAGCCCATTTGCCATATTTCTCCATCAAGTGTATTTGTTGTTGTTTATGACGTTGCAGCCATTTATTATACAACAAACACATTGGTGATCTCAAATTGTCATACAAATAATATGTGATAGTACAAACACCCAAACCTTTTAAAAATTCACCAAACATTTTATTTTAGCTCAAATTGAACTTTCGTTCTTCGCTTACGAAATGCTACTGATAAGAATCTCGTTTAGCAAATTATTTTGTTTATATAAAATTTGATTGGAGGTTTGTTAGGATTCCCTATAGACTTCTCAGTTCATTGACAATTATTAATTGTTGCAATTGATTTGAATATAAATTAAAAAATTAAAAATTTTAACCTCAAAAGTACATAAGTATGTGTGTGTGTGTATTTTGTTAAATCGTATTTTAAACTTGTCAATTTTGTACGTAATCGAGTCATAAATTTTTCATATTTTTAGGCTTGTATACCAAACGCATTGCGCAAGTCCAATGAATTTTTGGATAAATATAATTTCATAATTAATTCATTATTATTTCTTTGTCAGCAAGTAGAATAAAAAACCATAATAAATTTAGTTCCCTGATTAATTACCTGCAGTGCGGAAGCACTGTTTCAAATATCATACCGTTGCAAGCAAAAAATGCAACGCTGGCTTTTATGTTATTAAAGTGTGTCCCTTTAATGTATGCACAAGTTGGGAGAATAATATGATTGAGCATTTGAAAGTTCTCACTGGATGAATTGCACCAAGAAAAGGACAATTACTTTTTTATTTATGTATATACCTACATAGTTGTTATTGTTTTTTCTACATTGGTCCCATTTTAAAAGAAGTTCAAATTTTTAAAAATTAAAGGGTGTCCCCATACAACATAACTGTTTTTTACGTGTATTATGAACCACCAATTTCAAATTAAAAAAAAGTGCGTATCACTGTAAAAAAAAGTAATTAAAAAATTAAATTAAAAATGAAAGGGTGGCCCCATAGGTGACTTAATTTCACCTTTATTCTGCTATCTTTTGAACCGTTATAGACAAACTCTTGAAAGTTGCACAGAATATTCGTTACTATGTCTGTTATAATAAGTATAAATATTTAAAATAAGAAATTAAAGGGTATCCCATTAGTTGGTTTATTTTGATATATATATGGCCAAACTTTTGAACCGTTATAGACAGACAGTTGAAATTTACAAAGAACTTGTATTGCTAAGTCCGCTAAAATAACAACTGTAAAATATGAATTTGGAAATTAAAGGGTGTCCCAATAGTTAATGTAAAAGTAATATATATGGGCAAACTTTTCAACTGTTATAGATAGACAGTTGAAATTTACAAAGAACCTATATTGCTTAGTCCGCTATTACAACAAGTATAAAATTTGGATCTATAAATTAAAGGGTGTCCCTATTATTGATGTAAATTGACCATTATGTCCTCATCTTTGCAACCGTTATAGACAAACACTTGAAAAATAACATACACCTATTGGTTTTTTCTTACTTCGTTTTTGTTATTATTTTTTGTTATTTGTTAATTACACATATTGTTTTTATATTAACATACACGTTACATACATATATATATTGTTTTTCTGTTTGTTTATACCTCTTGTCTTATTATTCTAACTCTTTTGTTTTAGTTGCGCGTCGCTGATGATGGACAGCAAGTCTGTCCGAAATGCATTCGTATTGACAAATAAATTATTCGATTTTGTTTAACAATAAATATCAAGTTTTTTATTTGGCAAACTCTTTTTGTAGTCAATAAAGGAAATTTTCTACCATTAACAAAATTAAAATCGTTCGACTACAAACCAAATGGTTCAACTATTTGATAATTAATAGTGTTTTTTATAAATTCTTATGACTTGAAAAATAGACAGAATGTTCACTACTATGTCTGGTATAACAACAAGTATAAATATTTAAAATTGGAAATTAAAGGGTGTACCAATAGTTTATGTAATTTGATGTATATGGCAAAACTTTTAAACCGTTACAGAAAGACGGTTGAAATTTACAATGAACCTGTATTGCTAAGACCGCTATAACTAGTATAAAATTTGAATTCGGAAATTACAGGGTGCGCAATAGTTACCGTCTTAAAGAAATATGATTTTAAGTTTGTCTGTTTTGAAGTCGTTTTTTTTTTTTGCAAGAATTATTTTATTCTTTAAACAAAATGCTTTCATCATTGATTTTTAGAGTTAAATAACATTAGTCTTAGTTGTGAAAATATTTCGGTTTTAGTTTGTTTCGAATCGCATTTTTATATCTTATTGGATATTACTCGCAAAATTGTTTTCAGTAAAATTTGTAAGCACTCAGTAGTCAAACTGTCACTTTACTCTATCAATTAGTTCTGTCAATTAAGGCCAGGAATAAATATCCCACACAATCTGTCCTACTAAAAAATCGTTTCAAAATGGCGTTGTAGATGTCACACTATCATGCAAAATTTTGCAACTCTGATCATATGGAAAAATAATATTTTACCCCCCGTCTCTATTAGTCATTAACATGTCTTAACAAAAGTCAAACTTCATATAAAAAAAAAACATTATTATTTATATTGTTTTTTTTTTATATGAAGTTTGACTTTTGTTAAGACATGTTATTGACTAATGTAGACGGGGGTTTATGATTTTTTTCAAAAGATTACCAAATCGTATTGACCTGTCAAAAATTCTGTCACACACATGCATTTCTAATCCACACTATAACACTTTTTTAGTACACAAGCTATTTTTGACAGATCGTACGACTGAGTATGGCCTTTACTGGATTTTATGTAAAGTTATGCCATTCAGTAAAGTCAAGTAAAAAGTAGTAAAAAATTTTGGACGGACTTAAATCTATTAAAAAAATATATGTGTGTTTCAAAACCTAATCACATAAAGGTTAAGCAGAATACTCGAAAATTTATTAAATACTAAATTTATTAATAACTAAAGCAAATATCTAAAAATAAGAAATAATTGCTCTTAAATTTGTTTGTTTTTTAATGCCTGTTTCTGTGAAAGGCAAAGAAAATCAACTTGTTTATTTTTCACTTGTATTAATTTTAAAGAGTGGTGAAGATGTTAAGTATTTGGATACAGAACGATTTAAAAATACGCCACTACATAACGTACCAAAGAACTTTTTTGCAAATATTTATTAAGTTATTTATATTTTCTACTTAAAAAATAGGAAATTTACCAAACTTTTTACATTAAAACACGTTACATTATCTTATGCTATATGTATGTTATATATTATAAAAATTTGTCTTGATAAAAGTAAAACTTCGTAATAAAAAACCATTATTTCTAATACTGGGTTTTTTTATATGAAATTTGACTTTTATCAAGAGAAATTTTTGTCAGGTAACGAATACATGTAAAATATTAACATATGAACAAAATAATGAATATTTTTGAATCGCCCTGTATAAAGCTTTATAGTTTAAAAAAGTGTGTGTCTGTACTTATTTAGACTTTTGTTAAAATTGTTTACGAAAAAACTGTATATAGACTTATATTACCCACATGACCATTTAAACATCCTCAAAACCGAAAATATAAAATTACATCCAAGATCTTCAGTGGAGTCCAGTCGAAGCAAATCATAAGAGACTTACTTTCGAGTTGTCATTCATTGTCATCAGATAAGGTCAATAATAAAAAAACCACCTTTAACATATTCCGAAAACAAGTCACGATATCGTCGAGTTAAGAAATTCCAAAGGCTATAGTTTTTTTTGTTATTGAAAATTATCAAAATTAGCGTTTATGTAACTGAAATATGACCGATTTTATTTGACTTTTAATTTGTATATGTTATTATTCTTTTTTTAATTTAGACTTCAATCTGAAACACAGTATCGATATTTGATGCATGCTTCGAAACCAAAAAATCATACAAATAATCCAAATTGCACAAAAATAAAATTATTTTACAACTCGATAATATACTAGAAAATACTCTAGAACATACAAAAAATTAACAAGTCTTAAAAGCCTATTTTTGAAAAAAAAAAACTAATTATTTACGAAATCTTAAAAAACGGAAAATCCCAAATAAATCGAAAATACTTCCAAAAATATAAAATTTAAAAGGACACTAAAATTGTTCCAAAATTAAAACCTTTTCTAAAAAACAAATTTCACCTAAAATTCAAAAAAAGGATAAAACTTAGGAAAACTAGGAAATATTGACTTAAAATTTACTAAAGAAAACAATTTCACCAAAAAGAAAATTACGCAAAAAAGGGCAACAACACTCGAAACTTCACTTAAAAGTCTAAAATTAAAAAATAGAGTGCCCCGGTAGCCTAGTAGTTGAAGTGTGCTAGTATATCAGTCTAAGGGTTGTGGGTTCGATTCCCACCAAATACTTGGGATATTTCACTGCAACGAATAAAAGCTTAATTATAAGTTAGAAGTAAGTAGTTGTATTGTAATATTTAATAAATAAAATTAAAAAGGAAAACTAATGAATAAATTAAAATTACATCAAAAACCATTTTCCATAAAATAGAAATTTAACAAAAAAAAAACATAAATTTTTATAGATTTTTTACAAAAATTTTGAATTCCTTTCCCAAGAAACCCGCTCTCTAAAATTAATTTTTTTTATATGAATATTGTTAAAAAATAAAACAGATCATTAGCTGTGTTCATTTATGATATAGCAAAAAAATAATAATCTGCAATATAACACTTAAAACGTTAAAACATATTTTAAATGCATAATTTTTTCTTATAAGTATAAAGAAAATATTGTCTTGACAATTTATGTAATGGTATGGTCAACTGGGTATATTAGTATATTTTCTTCGTTAAAATTTCTTCTTTCATTCTGTACTAAGAACCAAAACAAAAACAATATCACGTAAAATCCGCATAAAACGTTTATTGCTTAAACTAAAGTTGAATGGATTAGGAAAATAAAGTAATTTATTGGTAAAAAAAAATTAATTAATAAGAAACGGCAAACAAAACAAAAATTTATTATTGTACCAAAGATTTTTTATAAAATAAAAAAACAAACTGTTCATTGAAACTAGTCAGCTGTTTTTGTGTCTTTTGTGGTTTCGGCAGGTGTGAACCTGCATGTGTGAAAGTTTATCATTTATTTAACAGTAATTTATTTTTCAAATTAGTAAATATATTTGATTAATGTATTCTCTACTATTAAGCGTTTTTCATAAGTAGTCGCTTGTATATTAATTCGGTTATTCGGTCATCATGAGTAATAACAATTGCTTTTGCAATTATTGTTACATTGAAAATATTTATTGCAAAATATTTAAATAAATAAATTCGGTATTTGAACTTATTTCAGTGGCACCCCTCTGGGTAATTACCGAGGATGCTGTAACATAAGTTTAATATTAAATACCAGGTAGAAAGGGTATATATACATAAGTCTTTCATTCCGTGCGATGTGTAATTTCTACAATATTCATTTCCGACCCCATAAGGTATATATATTCTGGATCCTTATAGATAAAGAAGTTGATTAAGCGATGTTCTCTGGTCTGTCCGTGTTGAAGTTGAAATGTCAATTGCACCAGGCACCACACGAGGTACATCAAATTTAAGCGCACCAATTAGGATTGTAATTTAGCAACATCAGACCTCCCCATTGGAGGCTGCGGGCAAAAAAAACACGCCAACCTAATTTTTTACTTTATTTTCAATTTATTTCGGAGCTAATGATTCTATTTTACCTTTTTTTTAAATAAATATTAAACCGCGACAACTAGATCACAAGGAGTACATACAGATCTCGGGGGATCAAAAACCCCCTACGAGGGCCGCTTTTTTTGTTTATTTAAAGGTTAGTAAGGTTTTTCTGCCTTGATTTGTACTAAAGGCCTAGAAAGCAATATATATAGAGGTAGCCAATAGACCCAATAAATGCAATAACTGATAAATTAAGTTTTGTGATATTAGTTTCTAAGGGCCAGTTTTTGACTTCGTATTTAAATGCGAATTTAGTTAATTTTTATTTAATTTTTAGTTGTATTTAAATACAGTTTAAGTTTTTCAGTCTTATTTAAATGTTCTTACTTAATTGTGGTAAAAATATGGTAGCACCACAAAATATCAAAACAAATGCAGATAATTTTGCAGAAAACAGCCGTTTAACAAAATAAAAGTTCATTGTTTTTGCAGACAAAATATACAAACAACATATAAATATACTTAAAATGTACTTAAAAATAGCAAAACTGTTGAAATACATGTAATATTAATATTTTTATAGAAAGAAATCATTATATTTAAATTGGCCACACATTTTTTCATTCATGGACAAAATCAAGCTGTTAAAAACATATGGTTATGTGTAAAACTTAAATAGACTTTAAATGCACAAGAGTGCTCATTTAAGTTTCATTTAAGAGCATGGTGAAAAACTAATTTTCATATTTAAATACAATTTAAAGATAAATACGAAGTCCAAAATTGGCCCTAAGCTTAGATCCAAATTATAAAATAAAAAAATTATCAAAATTTTGTTTACAAAAAATTAAAAAAAAATTCCAAAAAATTTTCAGAAAAATTAATATAAAAACAATTACAAAAATTTAAAAAAATATATACATACAAAACTTAAATTTTTAAAAATTTATTTTTTAAATTTTATAAAAATTTCAACTATTGCCAAAAATTTTTACAAATGTTTCCAAAAAATTTTTATAACAAATTTTCAAAAAAAAAAAATGTTAAAAAAGAAAAAATTTTATAAAAACTACAATAAAATTTACAAAAAATTTTCACAAATATGTTCACAAAAAAATTTTAAACTAGAAAAAATACAAAAAAATTACTAAGAAAAAATTTTCAATTAATTTTTACAAACATTTTTTAACAACAATTTTCAATAACATTTTTATAAAATCTTTACAAAAAAATATTTTACGAAAAATTTTCAAAAAATTTCCAAAATAATTAAAAAAAAAAATTTCTAAAGTTTTCCAAGAAATTTTCTATAAAATTTTTACAAAATATTTAAAAAAAATATTTTACAAAATTTAAAAAAAAATATATATACAAAAAATTAATAATTTTCTGTAAAATTTTTGCAAAAACATTTTCTGCAAAATTTTTACAAAAACAATTTTTTATAAAATTTTTACATAAAAATTTCTATAAAATTTTTACAAACAAAAATTATACAAAATTGTAAGTTCCGATCCACACTTGCAAATTTTGTTCGTGAAACATTTTTAAATTCTCTTTTGAAGTTGCATTCGTGTCCATACTATAAAACTTGTCTTTCTGAAACATTTTTTAAACTCTCTTTTGAAGTTGCATTCGTGTCCATACTATAAAACTTGTCTTTCTGGCGACTGAATACTTTTATACAGTCGTTGTCAAGTCGAAAAGAGCAAGCAACAATAGAAAGTCGCAGCAGAGTTTCAAGTACTTGAATTATAAACTGTGGACTTAGACTAAATAAGAATAAAAGGTGCTGCCAAGTTTTCAGTGTCGGTAAAATTTCGTACTTTTACTATTTTATCTGTATTTTTACTTGGAAATAGGATATTTTCACAGGAAAACAGTATCGTATATTTGAACCAAGGTACTAAGGTACCTCCCCACTAAATTTAATGGCAATTATATGATATCTCATAGTAATTCTTTTAGATAATGTCAATGAAAATTCATGATAATTAATGAATCCCAAGTATGGAATTTATACACGGTTAATATAAAAAATTCGTTTCTTATATTTAGTAGGTATTTTTATTTTTAACCGAAGTTTACAAGTTTTATGTGACTCATACATATATGTATGTATCTTTGTTTTGACACACATTTCACAAAAGGACAGCACGTCGCGTCGTTCGGTACTGTAAAAGTTGTAGTTTCTGCTTAAAGAGCTGCTGTTTTTTTGTTTTGTTACAGCAAAACTTAAAAGAAAAATCTTGTGGAATCACTACTTGTATACAAAAAAAAAACTTCATAAGCTAAAGAAAAACTGATTGAAAGATAAGTATTTATGCCGTGAAGTAAATGTTGCTTGCACAAAGTAAAATACAACGACAACAACTATAAATAAAAAAACACACTTAAAAGCACCAGTTGCAAATGTCTTGGAAAAAAATCCAAACATGTAAAACACAAAATAACTAAATAAAAGATCAGTCAGTGCGTGTTTAATCAAGCTGGCGCACGGTTCAAAACTAAATAAAATAAATAAATTACACAAATTTTAAGTTTAGTGTTGAATTTATTTTAAATCGAATTATTCAGTTGATTAAAAAAAAGTGCGGTATTAAAATTAGCAAAATTAAGCGATTGATAAGCACCGGCCGCTTATTTCAAAAGCAAATTGTTTTATGAAAACAAAACTGATAAGACCCAGTATCAATGAAAATAAAAAAAAATAATATAATTTAACTAAAAACAAACAACCATGTTGCAAACAGAAGAATTTTCATTCATTTCTTACCTCTTCAGTATGGCCTGCATTTGTCAGTTGTTCTCAGTGGGCATATATTTTGTTGGATTAGGGGCTGTGCTGCTTTTTCTGTACGACAACTTTAAATCCGTTATATCCATTATTAAATGCATTTTGGAACCGTACTTCCAACCTCAGCTGCCGCAAAATTTAGTGGATAAATATGGAAAGTGGGCAGGTAAGATATTTACTTAAATTTACATAAAAGTTCGTGGTAAGAAAATGTTAAATAATCTTGCTTAAAAAATAATTAAACGAAATAATCAATTTGTGATTGAAGTTCAATAGGAATATAATTAAAATACAATGTTTAGGGAACAACAATAAATATACTGGAATAATTTTAATTTTTTTCGCTCTCACAACTCATATCGAAAATTATAAAACATTTGGAATTAAATTAAACGCGGATTTAAAATAAGGAGTGTCCCGAAATTCTGGCACGATTAAAATTATACACTATTGTCATATGCAATTATCAAAGCTGGAAGTAAAGGTTTATAAAATAGGCGTTTTCATTGTTCACAGAAAAATTATTACCAAAATTTTTCGAAACAAATGGTTGTTAGTTGGTTATTTTTTTTTTTTTTTTTTGTTTTTCAAAATTTTTTTTGTTTAGATCTAATCCAGGCATATTTATCAGGTAGCCTCACTATTTTCAATTTTTATATATGGATTTTGACAGTTAAACTTACAATTTTTTTCCCTTAAATAGAACTTTAACTGTCAAACTTCTTATAAAAAAAAAAAATTAAATTTTCACCCTAATATTTCCTCTGAGTAGTGAGGCTACCTGATTAATGTCCCTTGGATGCAATAACAATTTTGTCTGATTTTTAATTTGCTGATATCAAATATCTAGTTATCTTTTGGTAGGTGGACTACGTCATTTAAAAAAAAAAAACAAAAAAGAAGTATATAAAATTATTTCTTACAGAATTTAATTTAGTTAGTAATATGTTTTTTGTTTATTACATCTACATAAATAGATAAATTAGCGGTTCAAAAGATAAGGCTATATACATACATACATATCGCACCCTAAATACAAAAGGGTTACAACTCAAAATAAAAAAATGTTTATGTGCTGAAGCAACACACTTAACATAAAAATAGACATAACTGAATTTTTTTTTTAAAGATAGTGATGTTAAAGAAATTTTTACAGTATTTAGAGATATATACTCTGAATTAATTTATGGAAAAAAGTCAGTTTTGGAAAATTTTGATTTGTGACCCTTTTGTATTTAGGGTGCGATATGTATAATAACGTCACCTATTGTAACACTCTTTAAATTTTAATTTGAAATATTTATACTAATGCTTATAACGGATAGAGTAATGTACATACGATTTGATAACCTTCTCCTTTTATGATGTCGGTTAATTACACGACAACTTTGGAAACATTATTAAAAAAAAAATTATTTTGGCCCATTTATTGATAATTATGCATTTGTAAAAAAAGACATCAATTTCTTGTCGTGCATTGAAAAAATAACAAAATATTTAGATTTTTTTCTTTTTTTTAATTTTTGTCTCTTAAGCCTGGTACTCTGTTCAGTTTTTCATGCGGAATGCTGTCAAATTACATACATAAAAAATTTCTATGAAAAAGTCATGAACAAATGTTGCAGAAGTAGTACTCTGTTTTTGCTGTGGAAAAACATTGAAATGTTTCTGGCAACATTTTATCAAAACTGTGAAATAAAGCAAAGGGGCATTATTTCATGTGGAATTTTTCAAACAACAGCTGATCGCTTAGCTTTGGTTAACATTTCTAAAACAATGTGATATATTTAAAAGCAATAACATCGTAAAATTTTTTCAAATCGCGAGATAGACACCACATTCTAAATGTAAAATTTTCCTTGTGAAATAATAAATGTTGCTCAACATTTTTCACAAATTCGAATAGAGTACTAGGCTTGTAAGTCCTAGTACTAGGCTTTATGTTCGAATTTGTGAAAAATGTTGAGCAACATTTATTATTTCACAAGGAAAATTTGACATTTAAAATGTGGTGTCTATCTCACGTTTTAAAAGAATTTAAAGATTTTATTGCTTTTAAATTTACCACATTGTTTTACAAAATTTTACAAAAAAATAATGCCCATTTGCTTTGTTTTACAGCTTTGATAAAATGTTGCTAGAAACATTTCAATGTTTTTCCACAGTAAAACCAGAGTACTACTTCTGCGACATTTGTACATGATTTTTTCATACAAATTTCTTATGTACATATGTAGTTTGACAGCATTCCGCATGAAAAACTGAACAGAGTACCAGGCGTTAGTTTGCGAGCAAAATTTAAAATATTGTTGCAAAATTTCATGGTTATATATTTTCTGAGTTAAAAACTGGACAAGATTTTTGCTGTTTGTTTTGGGAATTGTAGGATTTCGTTTACCTTAATGTTGCAGTTTTTTTCGCGATTTAATTTTAGCTGACCACAGAAAATTTCACTTGAATCGTTAACTTACAAAAATTTTGTTGCATATTAAATATTTTTATTTTCCTCAAATTGGACAATTTTTACTAAGTTGCCGAAATTTACAGATAACAGCAACGAATTTTTAAATTTTGTCTTAATATTATATATTAATTGTGTATATAAATGTAGATGAGGTAGGGTGCTATCAAAACTATGTTCTTTTAAATATGAGTATTCCCATATTCATCACACTTTTTATCAGTTTATATTAAAAATAACAGCAGCATAACAACACAAATCAGTTACATAAACTAATAAAAGTGTAATAAATACAGAATTATCATGTAATTTTAACATACATAGAAAAATTAAAAGAAGCTGCTGGAATTTTCCAAAAATCAATCCCAATCTTTAACATCAAGGAAAGAAAGATAGTATGTAGTTCCGATGAAATTCCGCCCGAAATATTAAAAATATTGGATGCAAAAATATACCACTCTTTACACAGCTCTTTAACCATATTTACGATTCGAGTCAATATCCTTGAAAATGACTAAACTTAGCCCATATCACCATTTCAAAGAAAAGCCACCCAAAACAGTGCAGTGACCATAGACTTATTAGTCTACTAATCAAGGCTCTAAAAATATTTCTTAAAAACATCAACTCAGGAATTTATAAAAACTGTGAAAAGACAATGGGTATTACGCAATTTGGACTTAAAGAAAGTATAAATGCAAGAGAAGCACTGTTCTCTGTACAGGTACTTACATATACAGAAGTGCAGAATCGTACAGAAAGATGTTTTTCTAGGCTTCGTTGATTACGAAAAGGTATTCGGCACTATAGAGCTTAACAAAATGATAGAAATTCTTATGTCTATTAGTATAGACGGCAAAGGAATACCATGTATTAAAAACTTATATTGGAATCAAACTGCAAAAGTCGTCATCAACGGAGAATTAACCCGAGTGTCATTATATCCAGAATATATATTGAGAACTAACATTTTAAAAACGAATATGCAAATAAAGAAGGAGGTGGTTTTTAAAAAAATTATCTTCCAAATGCTAAGTGAGTTTCAAGAAGAAATCTGAAATTTCTGATCTTCTGCTCGTAATACAAACTTATAATTTGATGGTATATATTTGTGCTCCAACTGTTTTAATTGATGATCTTTTATTATTCACTAGGTTTTTTATCACTTTGGCCTTACTTCAATATTTTTATTTTTTTTTATTATACAAAAAAAAACTATACTATACCAAACCCAAGCCTTTTAATTAAATTTAACAATAAAAAAATTTGGGAAATAAAATTAAAAAAACATAACTAAATTGAAATCATTAATTTTAAAATTAAATTATTTTAAAAAAATCATAAACCTAAAACTTGTTACAACTATCCGGTTATGCCAAAAAAAAACTCAACATACGCTAAATACATTGTATAACAAAGTGTTTCGCAATAATTACTTTGCAAAAAAAAATTGATTTATGGCATTAATTTTGTTGCTTGGCTTGGATTTAAATTTAAAAAAAAAAGATGTTTTTAAGCATCATTCAGTAAATATTTGCAAAGTAATAATCAACTACTGTTAATACAATATTTGCTTAAGTTGTAAGTTAAGGAAAGACAAATATTTGTTTGTGTGTAAAAAATAACAAACTTATTGACATCACATCTTACATACATACATAGATCATTGTTAGTTATTAACAAGTAAGAGTGCTATATTCGGCCATTCCGAATCTACTATACCCTTCACCACGGAGTAATTTTTCTCATACAGACATGTACCGTACTATCCATATTGTTGACTCTACATAAATTAAAATAAGCCATATGAGAAAAAACTAATTATTCAGGCTTTAAAGAATAATAAGATAGCAGCAAATCAGCTAAAGAAAACAAATTCCGTTGGCTACAATTGTCGCCGTGTAGTCAGCTACTTAATAATATTGAAGACGACAGCTACCTCGTAAACTCTGACATTGACCACTTTTACATCTTGCAATAAACGCCGCAACTTTTTCATGCAACATTTTTCTTGTTAGTAAGAGGGGTTGGGATGCAAGCGCGGTTGAAAAAGTTGCATGACAAAGCCTGACGAGGCATTTTTTGTTTTTGATTATTTTCATTTTATTTTTTTAAAGTGTTGTCTACTTTTTGACTACAGAAAAAAACGACACTTTGTATTTTTGTTTTGTATAAAAAAATTATTTCCAAATTATAATTTAAGATATATATGTATATATAAAAATTTAATTTTAAACAAAAATGTCACAAGCACAAATTGGGTGGTACTCTTATGTTCGGAGTTACGGACCCCTTTAAATTTATATGTAAAGTATGGTAACTCTCGACTATTTTAGGGTAGAATGAGGTAATATGCGTGCGATTGGAAAGGTAAAGGTAAAAGTATTATCCAAATAAAATGAAATTAATAAAAATAAATCAGCCAAATGCGAGTCAGAATCACACACGTATGGTTTCGAACTATGTTCAGTTCAACTTTAAAAATTCAAGTCTATAATTTTGTACGTCTTATGAGGCATGCTTAAATTTTAAATTATTTTTTCTACTAGAGCATAGTACTAAATATCCTGTGTAAATATCAAGTGTTTGCCTACAAGGTTAAGAAGAGAAAGGCAAATTCCGCAACTTTGAGACATTAAGGGAATACCCTATTATTATTAAATTTATTTTCTTATTATTACTATAGATATTGTTAAATATAATATGTGTAAATTTTAAGTGTCAATATAAGGTTATATGTGTAAAATCGAGTCATTATCGAAACACCCTTTAATTTTTGGTTTTGTTATTTGTTCTATGGAACAAATTTGTACATAGTTTACGTAGGTGTAAAGTGTCTACCCGTTTCGGTTCAAAAATTAGACTACAACTATTCGAAAATATTTGCCACTCTCGCAAAACCCTTTATTTTTATTTTTTATATTTTTCCATAAATTCACTCACTCTGTATATACTCGCGATTAAAGAAAAACAGTCATATTCGCGAAAACTGCATCACTATCGAAATACTCATTATATTTTAGTAATTATTATTATAGCTTTATATGAAAATAATAGGAGCCTACCTATTGCGGTAAAAAATGCAATATAAGTAAAAAATATGTCCCTGTCCTAAC
Source organism: Phasia obesa (assembly GCA_949628195.1). Classification (NCBI taxonomy): domain Eukaryota; kingdom Metazoa; phylum Arthropoda; class Insecta; order Diptera; family Tachinidae; genus Phasia; species Phasia obesa. Next base: position 8,384,513 of record OX451216.1, read on the forward strand.
ACAGTAATTCACCTCCTGTAAAAATTTAAAGACTCTAACTATTATGGTTCAAAATTTAGACCGTATACATGCAAATCTCCTAACTATTTATTTATATAAATTTTAACTTTATTCCTCTTACTGATTAAGAAATAAACACATATACGTGAAAAAAGAGTCTCTTTCGGAACACTCTAAAAGTTTTATTAATTGTTGCTATAGCGGCCACAGTTATACACCTTCTGTGAAAATTTTAAGAGTCTACCTATTACGGTTCCAGATATAGAAGGCGCTGGCAGACATTGTAGCGAAAACAATTGGGTTACTTTTTACCTTTGGGAAACATTTTAGGTGAACAAACAAATGTTTTTTTTTTTTTTTTTTTAATTTTCATTCTTTTTGTCAGAACATAGACAAGAAAATCCTTTAAAAAAAAAACTTTTTTTTTGTGCTTGCTTGATATTTTATAATATTTTTCATTAATGTCAATTTAGTTAGATAGTACTTTTAATTACCATTCAATTACCAGTGATACTCATTTTATCTCATTCCATTAAATAGTTGAGATATACAAAACTTTACATAGAAACTTTAGGGGTCCGTAACTCCAAAACAAATTAAAATTAATTTTACATCAATATAATACTTATTTTTAAATATTTATAATGTGTGTGTGTTAATATTATATTAAGAATGTTTAATCGCTTAATCATAATAAAATACGTTTAGTTGACAATACAGTTTTTTGTTTATTTATTAATAACACAGAAAAGCATAAAAAACAAAACTTTCAAAAATAAATATTTTGAAAAAATACAAATGGAAAAGAATACAGGGTTTCGAAGCAACTTGCAAAAAGAACAGGAAAAAAACTCGGCATTTGACGCAAGGTGTAAAAACGGTCATTGTTGTAGAAATACTTATTTTGCTTTTGTAAAATTAAGTAACTTTTTCAAACAATTTAAATATTTCCTTCAAAATTTTTGTTTGTACATACGAGTATATGAATTTGTAATTTACAATTTTGTGACATTGCCTTTTCTTGCAATAGAAATTAGCCTAAGCCACGTAGCTATACGGCTTCAAAACAATCGTCGACCTAGAAACGTGTGTATTTTACTTTTGACAGTTTGTAGTCGGTATACTGATGTTGTCTATGTGTTTAATGCATCTAGGTTTTAAAACAGAGATCTCATCTATTTAAAAATCAAACACATTTAAAAAAATATGTTACTCTATATACACACATACCTATGTACATATGCATCTATGTATACTCTTAATATGTTATGTTACACTCATGATTTTCATTTTCACAGAAATATTGAATTTTTTTTTTTATTTTTTGAAAATTATTTGTACAAATTTTATGGAAAAATATTTATTTGAAAATTTTTTGTAAAATTTTATTTGAAAAATTTTTGTAAAATTTTTTTTTAAATTTTTTTCGTAATTTTTTTGTAAAAATATCTTTTTTAAACTGTTTTGTAAATATTTTAAAACAAAAATTTTTTAATTCTTTATTTTAAATTTTTAAGTTTTTTTTAAATTTTATTGAAATTTTTTTTTTCATTTTGTTAAATTTAGGACCTTCTTGCAATATATATTGCGTTAGAATGGTCAGACTAAAGCAAAAATAAATTCTTAAAAAAAAATCCTCATATTGACCCCCATGTGCCTTTTAACTGCTCCTTTTTACCAGTGGGTACCCTGTGAGTCCATTGGCTACTCCTATGTGTATTGCTTTCTATAAAGGTCTCTAAAACAAATCAAAGCAGAAAAACCCTACCAACCTAAAAACAAACAAAAATCGCCCCTAGCAGGGGGCACTCTGTATGCACTCCTTGCGATCTACGCAGTCTAATATTTATTTTACCAAAAAGGCAAAAGAGAGTCATAAAAAAAAAATTGAAATAAAAAACGTGAAAAAATATAGCTGGGCGTGGTTTTTGGCCCGCAGCGTCTAAAGGAATGATCCGATGTTGCTGAATTGCAATCCCAAAATTTTCGAAACTAAGCCTGACAGATTGGGATGCCTAAATTGTTTGTATCTCTTCTGGTGCCTTGACAAATGACATTACTACCCGAACACGGACAGACGGACATCGCTTTATTAAGTTCTCTATGTATAAGGAAGCAGAATGTATATACTTTATGGTGTCGGAAATGTATATTGTAGAAATTACACACGGAATGACAAACTTATATATACCCTTTCCACCTGTGATCAGTATAGACAAACAATAAATATATTTTTATTTGGTTATTTGAGTATTTACAAGATACTCGTATTTCACATTTTTACAGATTTTAATATATTTGTATAAATTAAATATTCACCACAGGTGGAAAGGGTATACATTAGAGTGGCTCAATTTTTTTCTTTTTTTTTTTTTTTTTTTTTTTTTTTGTTTGACCAAGCCATTGTTAAAATCGTATTCTACGAAGAATTCTAAAAAGATTTGCCCAAGAAACCATGGATTTAAAATCAAAATCGAGCTTCCCGTTTTTAACATTAAATCATTTCCTGTCTGTCTGCGTTCGCATCACGTAAAACCTACTAGATCAATTTTGATTCCAATATCTATCTCCTCTGAAATATAATATAAAATTTAAATTTCTCATATCCTACTTTTTTGATAAGTTTGTTTAAATAACAAATTAATAACATAAGCAACTATCTTGTAGATAGATACGGAGAGTGCTGATGACGGACGTAGCTGTCTAAATAATGCATTCCACTCTGCTGGTGTCTAATTTTTCTTTATCTCTTTATAATTAAAAACTATAGCCTAAATAATAAATTTCTTTATCTTCTTCTTTTTTTCACATTTTAATATTTTTGAAACTTTCGGTGTTGTTTTAAACTTTTTTGTAAATGTTTGGCAACAGCGGCAAAAGGCCGCTGTTGCTAAAGCTCTTTGCTTTATTATCTTATAATTTCAATTGTAACAAAGCAAAAATGATCGTTATATCTGAGAAATTTATGATCCGATTTTAAAAATATCCAAAACCATCTCTGACAAATCGTTGTACTGAAAAGATTAACATGTAATTTGGATAAATCTATTTTAACCCATACAAGGACAGGCGGACATATAAACATCGTTAAATAGAATGCCCTACCTATAAGAATCGAAAATATGTACGAGTATATATAAATGCATTTTGTAGATCTTAAAAAGGAAAAAAGTGCAATAAATAAAATTAAAAAAAAATATGTTATTAAAATTGTTACAGTCATTCAACTGCTGTACAAACAGTTTCAACCGGCTTTTTACGGTTGCTTTTTATTTCAGCTGCATGGTTGATCGTTAAGCGTTAAAACATTTTTTGCTGGGTTTTTGTTTTGCTTCATATCTTCTTTATTAGACTTTTTTATTAGTTTTTTGTTTTAGATTAATGTTTTTTGGTTTATCTATATTAATATTTTTATAAATGTTTTGTGGGTATCGTACTTGTTGCAGCTGCCAGCCAATGACCTTGTTTTGTTGGTAGTTTGTTATTAAAGATTACGCATTTAAACGGTGTGTAATTGTTTTATTTAAAAAGTTAAGGTTTTTTTACTCGAATAGTGATTAAGTGATTATCAAATACTAAAATTAAATTTAAGAAATAAACTAAAACGAATAATATAGAAACAATGGAAGCGAATAAAGTCAAGTTCAAGATGATGCTTTTAATGATAATTGTAATTGAATGCAGTAAATGACATAATATACATCTTAAGATTACAGAAGTGTAACTAAAGATCGTTATAGTTTGTCTTCTAATTAAAAAAAAGTTTTAGTTATTAAATTATTATAAAATTTTTTTTATAGCTGCAGATACCATATTGTAAATGTTAAGGCCATATAAAATATCATGAGAAAAATGGCAATTTATCCACCAAAAATCCTAATTGCCAAATTTTAATAATAATATAAATTAAATTTTAATTCAAAAATTTTACATAAAAGAATAATTAAATATATTAAATAATCAATCTATACATATAATAAAATAGTAACTCATTTCCTGTTTGTCTGTCTGTCGTTCTTTTTTTTTTTTGTTCTCATCACGTAAAACTACTAAATGGATTTTAGTAAAATTTTGTATGGAGGTATCTTAGTATCCTAATAACAATATAGGATACTTTTTTCCGCAAAAATATCTAATTTCCAAGAGAAAGTGGAGAAAAAGAAGTGAAAGTTCGGAAATTTTTTACCGATTTAAAGAAACTGCATAGTTTAAGGCATCTTTTATTTTTGAAAGCAGTCTAATGTTGCGCAACAGATGGCGCTGTTTTAAAATAACGAGTAACTCATTTCATGTCTGTCTGGCTTTAGAATAATTTTTAGAATTTTAGATTTGTATATTTTAGAATGTTATCCATACGATTATATAAAGGAAATACATATAAGAGAAGCACTATAAAAGTAAGAGTCTTAAAATTTGGTGTGGATTACTATAAAAGCAAAATGGAACCAAAATATTGTCAAGACGAACACAACGTGTGTGGGCACAGCTAGTAATATTATATTTCAGCTAACAAAATGAGGTTGCCACTATCGTTACCTCGTTTGCTACAACGCATATAGGGATATTTTGCCAATCTAGCCGGACATTACTCTTTTTTAGTTTATATTGGCTCTGAAAATTTACTGAGTGCCCCTAGATTAATGAAACTTGACAGAAAAATCTCTAAGTATCGCACTAAGAAGAAAAAAGTGTCCCTTAGAAGAACTAATCCTACCTCCGAAAAATTAAATTTTTTTTAAGTTTTCTCATACTTTTGTTTAGCAAATGCAACTTTTATAGTCAGCGAATATTCTAAAACCTAAATTTGAACCCTGAATATTCTAAAACGCCATTTTTCGCTCCGCCCATTTTGCAAAATTAATATAATTATTAAAAGAAATGAATTATGAAAATAATAAATTTTTTATGGGCAGGGTATCCTTTTAATCACATCCTCCATATCCATGTGATTTTTTTTTAAATTTTTTTTTTTTGCTAACTTCCAAAAAATATTCAGTTTTAAGCTTTTATGTCGAACAGAAGAATAATAAAACTAATTTTGGTAATTTATAAATTTATTGTAATTAATTAATCTGGGAATAAATAATTTATTCATAACTAGCTGTGCCCTTCACTCCGTCAGCGTCCTTATTTTGCTTTGAAAGTCCATCCACTTTAAGGCTCTTAATTTTATAGTGCTTCAGATATGGGTTATGTAATACTTTATATAAAGGTACCTAACCCTGGTAAAATTCTAAAATTTGTATAAAATTCCAAAATTATTTGGCCAATTCACAATGTCTGCTATTGTGTTCTAGTGTCCCATTTTCGTAAATATTTATGACTGTCATAAAAATGTTGTTGGTATTTCTCATTAAAAAATAGTACAATAGTACTTTCATATTTCTGAGTTTTTTTTTTGCAAAAGTTGGCATGATTGATTTTATTATATGTTTTCTTCCTACAAGAATAGTGACCATCAATTGAGCAATCTTTTGAGTGTCACTGATGAGAAATTTTTTCTCATTGCGTAGAACAGAACTATCATAACGTTATTAAGGGCATGGTACAAAAATGAGGAAAACATTTGTGTACGTGTGGTTTTGCATCTCTCTCGAACTTATTGACTCTTTGGACTAATGAGCATATCTCTGTTCTGCTCACTCTACTGCTTTTTACTAATCAACTATGCTGTAAAAACTAATCAACGATGACTACTCAAAGTAGATAAATAAACCCGTCACAGCTGACTAAGCAAAATTGCTGCAGAAACAGATTCAATATTTTTATATTTATTAAAAAACATTTTAAAATTAGTTTATACATATTTATTTCATATATAATTTTACATATTTAAATATTTTTATTTGCTCAATGATGACTGCGATCTATTGCCATTCGTAGGCTTTTTTGAAATTCAATCGCTCCCTGCTACTGTAAAACATCTGAAATATGAAGAAATATATAAGTTATAAAATATTTTAAGATAGATCAAAGTATGTACATATATACCTCGAGGATGATTATCAACTCACATAAGCTTCCCGGAAGCATATTTTTCTCATCTACCTTCCTCATTGTACTTCTCCAGCAGGTCTTTCGAACAGATTGCACGCAGTATTCCCGGACATTGATTTTAGCTTATGCAAATATGTATGTAGTCTGTGAAGAATAAAATAATAAAGTAAAAATTTGAATTAGTTACTATTGCTTGAGAGAAATTTGCTGTCCTTAATTTCACCTCTACCTCTTCCGCAGCAACAAGGGTCTTCAAGGAAAGAATGCTGGCGGCTCCATGTTAACACATTCTATATCTTTAATACCTTTTTTTATGCACCAAACTACTTTTTACATTTATTTTCTTTTCATATTTCATATTTATTTTAATATTTTAAAAACACGCGTATATATTTTACAATTTACGACTCAATATAAAGTGACAGAGTTGTTTTTACAAAAAATTCAACTCTGCTACTCACGTTCATTTTTTTATTTTTGTGTATGTATGAGTTTTCATTGTTCATGTGTTAGTTTCAATCATCCATTTCTTTTGGGGCTGTTGTTTATGAAATTGGCTAATTGTAGAGTACTTAAATAGTGTTTTAAATTACCCACTGACAAAAATAAAAGTTGCTGTCAAGTTTGCAGTATCACTGTATCGGTAAAATTACGTACTTTCACTACTTGTGTTCCCTCTATCTTGGTAATGATATATTTTTACGGGAAAAAATATCCTATATTTAAACCACGATACTAAGGTACCTCTCCATAAAATCTTATTATAATGCATCCAGTAATTTTTACGTGATGCGAACACAAAGAGACAGGCAGAAAAACATATTTTTATTATATGTATAGATCATACTTGAGTTTCTTCATTGGCATTGAATTCTCATTGGCATTATTTCAAGTAGTTATAATGAAAACATTTTTAACTACCATTTAATGCCACTTATTTATTTTTAAGTACAATTGTTTTTACCAATGGTAATGGAAATATAATGAAATTGTATAATTACTAATTATAATTCATGAAAAAATCATTGTTTTTATTAAACACAATTTTATGACTCTAGTTTTCAAAATCTGTACTACGCAATCTGCAACAGGTTAAAAATTATTCTTAAAAATTTAATTTACAGACATTTTTTATATTTTTTCTGATTTTTGTTTATTATTATATGAAAAATGCACATAATATGAGAGCAAAGAACGTAGGTGGAACTTCCTTAAAAACATCACTACAAAAGGGTTGATTGAAAATGTGGCCAGTAATGATAATGCTTTTTTATAATTTAATCATTGGTTAATGGTAATGACTTTGTTTTTTAAATAATTAATAATGAAACATTTTCATTAAAAACCATTATCATTAATGAAAACAATGATAATGAAAAAAAAAATTTGTTAGCATTTTTTCTAATTCAATGCCAACGAAATTGTCAATTAATTACTTAATTTATTTAATTAGTCCCATGTATGGTATGGATAATAAATAATTTACATTATTAACAATAAATTTTATTTAAAATACTAACAATTAATTTATTTAAAACAACTTAGAAACCAAAAATATTTTATGACCGACAAAAAGGTTTCTTACTCGTATCTCATGAGCAAGATGAGCCAAAACAGAAGAATGTTTAAATTTGGAAAAAATCACAAAAAATGGAGTTTAAAAGTAGAGATCATATTTTTTATAATGATATATAATATTTTTTAGGATCGCGATGGCCCTCAGTCTCAAAAACCTTTTTCATTTATTTCTTTTTTTTTTTTTGACAAAAAGTGAAAAAAATTCTTTATTTTTAATTTCGAAAGAAATTTTTTATCATAAAAACATAAAATAAAAATATACGAAAATAGCTATTAATATAGCCTTTCACGAAAAAAAATCAATACAAAATCTTTATTCGTTTCGCCACTATAGTCAGTCAGTCAATAAAAACGTAAGCGATTTACTCAACTTTCCTGATTTTAGCAGTGTCTCAAAACGACAAATCTCACGCAAAAGCCTTAAAAACTCACTATACGATGCATAATTTAGTTGTCTATCGAGCTGTGTATTTAAATTTTTACATTTCGCAAAATTAATTTTTGGTTTAATGTCCGGCTAGATTCGCAAAATACCTCTCTGTGGGCGAGACAGCTATACAAATTTTTTTTATAAAGAAATCCCATTTTAAATAACGTTTAACACAGGTAAATAAAATAAATAAAGCAGAGATGCAATATTTTGTCTAAAATAAACCACAGTGCGACGCATATGTTCGTTGTTTTCAAATATTTTCAAATAAATTGAAATATTTAATTAAATTTATGTTAATTTAACAAATCATTTATATTTTAAAATTAAGTAACAATTTATTGCAATATTATTTACAATTTCAAATATGCTTTTTTTTCAAATCTTTTAAATAACGTACTTAACTTTTATTTAACTAATTAACATAAAAGCGTTAATTACTTTATGTCTTGCATTTAGTTGTGGTATTTAACTTTAATGTGAATAATAATGTTATTGACAAAGATGATAATGACGTTGATGTTTGCGGTGTGAAATGTTAAAACTTTTTTATTTTAAATTTTTTTCTTCAACAGCGATTACCGGCGCCACCGATGGTATTGGCAAGGAATATGCTAAAGAGTTGGCTAAACAAGGAGTTAATGTTGTACTCGTTTCACGTACAAAGGAGAAATTAATAGCAGTATCAAATGAAATTGGTAAGGATTTAACAAAAAAGAAACAGATTTTTGCCAACAAAACCACCGAAAAACTAAATGAAATTTGTGATTTTTTTCGCATTACAGAAGCCGAATATAAGGTTAAGACCAAGTGGATTGCAGTAGACTTTTCCAAGGGAAAAGAGATCTACAAACATATAGAACAAGAATTGTCTGGTATACCAGTGGGTATTTTAAGTGAGTTATAAATAAAAATTTCAAAAACATATATTTAAGTATGATTTTTTCCTAAACTTGAATTCGGAATTCCTAGTCAACAATGTAGGAAAAATGTATGATTATCCAGATGAACTGGAAAATATACCCGAAGATATAGTATGGGATTTAATTAACATCAATATTGGCGCTGTCACCATAATGACACGTATGCTAATACCTCACATGAAAAAGCAGGGCAAAGGAGCAATTGTCAATCTATCCTCAGGCAGTGAATTGCAACCCATACCGTATATGGCCGTTTATGCTGCCACCAAACGTTATGTTCGAGCTTTTACTTTGGCCATAGAACGCGAATTGTCTGAATACAATATCGATGTACAATGTGTAACACCCCTGTTTGTGGTCACGAAAATGAATCAGTATTCGGATACTGTAATGAAAGGAAACATCCTAATACCGCATGTTAAAGCATATACTCGTTCTTTAGTCTTTACTCTGGGCAAAACTGTTGAAACGACGGGTTATTGGAGTCATGGCTTACAAGTAAGTAATTTTTCGATCGATCTGTAAATTTTTGTATAAAGAAAAAATTAATTTTTGTTTTTAGTATTTTGTTATGAAACTATCACCCGAATGGCTGCGAACACGTATTAGCCATAGAATAACTCGACAGTTGAGAGACGAATATTTTAGAACGCAGGGTAAAAATAAGGTGGCATAAATCTTAAAAATTGTATCTTTAAGACTGCATTTTATTTTATTATTATAAGTCTTCGCTTGAAGTTGCATTGTAAATATGTGTATAAAAATAGTTGCACACTTCATTTATCGTATAAAACACATTTTCTTTCAAATAAATATAATTCAGTAGAAATCAAGGCAAATCATTTTGAGAGGTAGTTGCAATGGCGCATTCATTTATTTTCGCCTTTGCCAGAAATGTTACACTCCATACATAAAAAAATTATTCGCCCTTAAATGGTAGTTTAACTGTCAAACTCCATATAAAAAGATTTTAAAATTTGTGCCTTAAAATATTCCCCTCGTAGTGAGGCTACCTGATAATTTATCTTGTAATAGATATTCTGTATTCTTGTAATATATATTCAACTGGCGCCATCTGTTGCGTAGTAGTAAAATAAAAATATATAAAAAAAGTGTGTTGAAAATGTAACCGTGTTAAAATATCCCAGTTTTAAACCAGAATGTTCAGTACCTTTAAACCGGAAATTGCGTTTTTCACTGATTTTTCTCCTTTTTCTCTTGGAAATAAGATATTTTTGCGGAAAAAAAGAATCCTATATTGGAATCATGATACTAAGGTACCTCCTCACAAAATTTTTTTAAAATCCATCCAATAGTTTTAACGTGATGCGAACACTCAATTACGATCTTACACATGACATGATTTACCACCACACTCAATCGTTCGATCAGTCGTAAATGACATGTATACTCCAAAAGTATGACAGTGCTGATTGGAAGTGTAATTGAGTGACAACTTTTGGAAAAGTGTAGACTTGTATATAATCTTTTGAAAAATCATGAAATATTTTTGTCTATGCGATCAGAGTTGCAAAAACTATTTCTTCTTTTATTTGTGAAAAACAATTCCCCGGCAAAATGTTCCCTTCTCCCATTCCTGCTATTAGAAATTAAAATTTCACGGGAAATTTATCCCTTTTCTCTACCGAGAAAAAAAAGTATTCTGAATATTAAAAAGAGAAAAATAAATGACTGTTTTTGGAAGTTTTTTTCCTCTCATATTTGAAAGGAGGTTAGCTCGAAAATGTAAGTATTGAATTTATAAATATAAAAAAATGATTAAAATTGGTTTTCAAAAATTTTCTATAAAATGTTTACAAAAAAAATTCAATAAAATTTTTACAAAAAAATTTCGATAAAATTTTTACAAAAAAATTTCGATAAAATTTTTACAAAAAAATTTCGATAAAATTTTTACAAAAAAATGTCGATAAAATCTTTATAAAAAATTAAAAAAAATTTTCGATAAATTTTCTAAAAATGTCTATATTATATTTGTAATAATGAAGTTGAAATCATAAAAGTAAAAATCGATTATATATTAACATTACTATGGTGAAGGCTATATAAGATTCGGAATGGCCGAATATAGCACTCGTACTTGTTTCTTTTTGTTATTATTAAACTCAAAATGAAATGTCAAAAGCAAAACAGCTGTTTCCGATTTTTTTCACCCCCTTTTTTTCTACTCCCAGGGATATTTTTCCCGGGAACTTTAGCACAATAAAAACTAAATAGTTTTCGTGTTACCGAAACCTTTTTAAAACTTATTTACACACTGGTTGTTGGTTATGTAAAACTAGTTAAATTACAAATTACAGAAGAGTTTTAAAACACCAAAGTTGTTTTCATTTGAAAACACAATGTTTGACATACTTTTTCTGATACAAATGTAGAAATTTTAATACAACATTAGAAATTACTTAAATTAGAAACCGTAAATTTTCATTTAACATAACATTTTTTGTTTTTGTTTGTAATAAACATTAACAATAATTAATAATTTTTACACACTTTAAAGCAATGTCTGTTAAATAATTAAACCACACGATATGTCGTATTTCTTGAAACAAAGCATTATTTACCAAAAAAAAACAAGGTCAACGCTTAAATGTCTTGCTCTCTTTAGTTCACATAAGATGTAATTGTAATTGTTGAACCGTCAAAATGTTTAAATCGAAAATTTGGCAGTGCCTTGAAAAAATTGCTAAAACATACTACTGCAACAGAAATAGTATTTTATTGCAACAGAAACATTAAATTATTGCAAGATACAAACCTTGGGGCTTAATGTCTGGCATAGCTGCCACATTTAGTCATTTTGGCGATTTTCTGTGAAGGTTCGTCGTTTTTTTTTTAATGGCTTATATAAAGTTTGACAGCTAAACTATCACTTAAGGGGAAAAATTGTAAGGTTAACTGTCAAAATCCATATACAAAAATTAAAATTTTCCACTTAGTATTTCCCCTCCGTAGTGAGGCTACCTGATAAATGTGCCTTGATTTCTATTGTAACAATTCAGCATGTCAGATTAGGGCATACAGTGGGTGACAATACAAAATAACTCTATTTCGCAGTTTTAGTTTTAAAACGCCGTCCTGAAGAACCTTTGTTTGTAGATGAAGAAAACGTCGGCAGAATTGGTAACAAAAATTTGTTTATTTTCTTCTGTATTAAGAAAACACATGATCCGTCAAAATATAATTGTCTGTTTGTCGTCAATGTTGTTTTAAGGGATTTGCACGTTTGATCAACAGATGGTAAGACTACTGTCGGGTAAGAATCAAAGCGGCTAGGTGCCGATGTTAATCTTGATGATCATATTTGATCACTTCTGTCTGTCTGTCTGTCTGTGTGACATGCGATTGCGATTTTAGGTGCTATTCGATGACATCTGTATCGTATCGTATAGTGTACTGTACTACACAATGGTGGTAAGGCCACTGTCAGGTAGGGCCATCATGGCAGGTACTGACTTTAAATCTTGTCTGTCTGTCCGTTTATTCTGATCGCGTAAAATCTACTGTATGAATTTTAATAAAATTTTGTGAGGAGGTACCTTATTTTCGATTTTTGATTTAAATATACGACACAATTTTTCCGCAGAAAATCTCATTTCCAAGAAAAAGTAGTGAAAGTACCATTTAAATTTACTGCAAACTTGACTTCACCTTTTATTTTTAAAAGCGGAATACTTTAAACACTATTTACAGAACTCTAGAATAATTTTAAAATTGTATTCAGGGATGGGTACCTCTAATAAAGAATAAAAATAAGGCATAATTCAAGCCTTATAAAAGTAAGAAAAAAATTTGATGTGGAACACTTTCAAAGCATAATCGAACAAAATTGACGACCACGATGTGGCAGCGACAGCTAGTAATTAATAAATTGGCTATACTAGCTTCAAAAACGCCTAACAGGCGACTCTGTTCTAAAAATAAACATAACATACAATTTCAGTGTTGGCGAAAGTGAAACTTTACTATCAATCTAACTAACCATCTGTCTAATCTACTCTTATGCATTTCTCAAGGAAGTAACACGATTAATGTAGGCATTATTTGTCTGGGTGTTACTTCTCTTAAATAAAAAATGAAGCTTTTTTGCTTGAAAAGATTAAAGTAACAATGTAACAGAACCAAGGCGAATTCATGCCAGGTGGAGTTGATAACCCAGATGATTGTTTTTTGCTCTCGTTTTTTTGGTAATGTCTTGTCAAAAATACATTGATTCATATTTGCTAATCTAATGTCAAAATTGTTGTTTTGTTGTAGTTGTTGCTCTACTGCTCACACCTGGTATGAATTCGCCTTGAACAAAACTCAGTTGTATGTCTACAGCTGCCTATACAACCATATCGTAAGATCATGACAATCTTGACTTCATTTTTTGCAAAACTGAAGATTTTTTCAATTTCATCTGGCAGCTCTGCCCGTAAAAATGGACATTCAAACAATGTATATGTAATTACCAACCACAAACTTAATGACTGCTGTTCTTTGGGGAATACAACATACACTGTTCAATGTCATTATAAAAATAAAATTTTTAATTGACATACAAGAGTTATTTTGCAATAAAGAATTTACATACAAAATTAAAAAAAAAAAATTATTGGTTATAAAAATATTCAAGCTTAATCAACCAACCATCCACACACAGTCTTTACTTTTTCCATTTTGCTAAAGGAAACATTAACGGTCAACGACTCAATATCATTAAGTATAAAATTAGTTGATTGTTGTATAGACTTGTCTGAAGTTGCTATAAAAGAGTATGAAACGTTGAAAACAAGTTACGGTTGAAAGTAAAATGCAATGCAGTTGAGAGTAACATACGAACGATTATTATGCAATTTTTCGCCAAGATATTCAGGTTTATGTTTGTTTTTGTTTTTGTTGTTTCTTTTTTCTTATTTTAAGACCACCAAAAACAACTTGCATTTTTCAATAAACTGTATTTTTTATGCACTCAAGGAGCTTTTTTATATTAAAAATTTTTTTTGACATTAATATAGAAAAAAGAGAAAATAAACTTTTTTGCAAATTACTAACTTGAATAATGACACTTAACCCATATTTTTTGATTTTTAAAATTACCTTTTTGTTCGACAAGGACAATTTTAGTTTTCAAGAGAAAGCAATTAAACATAACTTCCAGCTTTAACATACATACATACATACATACATACATACATACATACATACATACATACATACATACATACATACATACATACATACATACATACATACATACATACATACATACATACATACATATATATTTACATATTTTTTTAAATATTATTATTCAAAAAGGATATTAAGAATGTACTGTGGGAGATTTTATTAAAAACTAGCAGTGCCCACACGCCTCGTGTGCGTCCTGACAATATTTTGTTTGATTTTGCTTTGAAGTTAATCCACACCAAATTTGAAAACTCTTATTTTTATAGTGCATCAAGTAAACTTTTTTTTATATAAAGGTACCCATCCCGGGATAATATTCCAAAATTTATGTAAAATTATAAAAATTATTGAAAAGGTCTTTAAAATATTTTAATAACAATTTACATCTGCAAAGTAAAAATGCAAATCAAATACAAATTTTATTCAATTGGCTATTTAGCAGTAAGAAATTCATATTTTGTCATTTTAAAACAGCGACATCTGTTGTGCAATCGTGTTTAAAATATCCCGCTTTCAATTCTTATTTTGTCATTATTTTAAAACAGCGCCATCTGTGGCGCAGCCGTGTTTAAAATATCTCGCTTCTAAAAATAAAAGATGCCTTAAAGTATGCGGTACCTTTAAATTGGTAAAGTTGCGTACTTTCATTTCACTGCTTTTTCTCCACTTTCTCTTGGAAATAAGATACTTTTGTGGAAAAAGTATCCTATATTGGAATTAGGATACTAAGGTACCTCCGCATAAAATTTTGTTAAAATCCATCCAGTAGTTTTTACGTGATGCGGACATAGACAGACAGGAAATGAGTTACTGTGGTCTCCAAAGTCAATATTCAAATCAATATTCAGGATTTTATGTCCTCGTTTGAAAAACATACATATGTATATATACATACGAGTATAAGTACAAAATACTGCACAGAGGGGCAGAACCAAAATATTTTGGAAATAACTCAGCCATTTGTAAAGGGCTAGGCTGATTAATTCAAAATTGTACATGAGCATAGCAAAAGAGTATTTGAGCTAAAGTTTTGACGCTGGGCACCATCCACTTGCCAGGGGTCGCTCTATGTGGTCTCAAAGTTGGGTATTTCGTAACTGCAAATTCGTTTAGAGCTTGGTATTTCTTCATGTTTTGTTTGATTTTTATTCACGGTCTTCAAGGCCAAATTAATACAAATCTGTAAACTATGTTTTAAAATGAGTGAGCATAGCATTTTAAGGTTAAAATTTTTGATTTTTCGATATCCTGGTCCAGATTTTTCAAAATATTACAATTAAGTACAATTTTCAGCAATTTTTTAAAAATTTTCTCGTAGTTAGCTTGCAAAATTTAAATAAACAAAAATAAAACAAAAAAATTTTCACAAAAATAAAAAAAGTTTCAATAGAAACTGGAAAGGTAGATTTGAAAACAATTTTTTTTCGAATTTTTAGAATTGGCATGGAATGACTCATATATTCCTTAAGAAATTTTTTTTCTAATAAAAAAAGATTGATGGCACTTTTTAGGCTAAAACAAAAATGTAATCATTTTGACATTTTTAAATTGAAAATCGCTTAGTTTTAAACACATGATAATAGATTATTTTATGGAAATATTACATAAAAAATAAAGTTCAAAGTATATTTGAATCGAAAAAATAATTATTTTCGGTTTGGGGTGCCAAGTAAATATCCCTCGCCCCATCTTGATTATTCTCAAAAACTACACAAAGGAACACACTGGATTTTATTTTGATATGTCAAACGGTATGACCTGTAGAGCATTCACAAAAATAGTAGTATACATACGCACCCACCCACACACAGACATTATTGCAAACATGGATTCGAAAGACCTCAAAACGTAAATATCCGTTGCAATCCCGACATCGATTTTTTAACGATTACTGTATATGTATAACCTATACTACGTATGGTCCTAATTCAAAATATAATTATATTGACACCACCTCTTTTTTTAGCCATGTGAAAATAATTAAATCAGGCTGAACGTTTAGAAACTAGAGATCCATTTTCACGTTTTCACGCCAAATCCTACACTGTGAAATGTTCATTGTGTAGCTCTGTTACTGTGAACAAAATGAGGTTACGGTTTGTTTTAGAACATTTAATTCTGTTGTTTTTTAAATATTTATTTTCGTTTTAGTTTCTCTTGAATAATACTGATGGCAGTTATCATAGAGCTGTTGCTGTGAATTTTTTAAATTTTTTCTATGGTGCTCTGCAGCAGTTCAAAATTTTTTAATGATTTTGGAGACATTTACTTTTACAGATTTTTAATTTCAAGATAGCAGAGAAAAATTTCTTCGAGATAAAAGTCAGCATATTGACTTTTCAGCTCCTTCAATCAAAACCCTAACTAGCGCCAGATTACGCAGGCCAAGATTTCGGAAGTGGAAGGATTAGGACAGAGGTAAAGGGTGGCAACTCTCTACACCACAGTACATTCAAGGAGGGGGAAAACACTAGACTAGATCGACTAAGTACTTACGAAACAGATAAAGTGGCTTTCTGCAGACCTAATCTCACACTGCACAGTGGGGCAGAATCAAACTATTTTGGAAATAACTCAGCCATTTGAAAAGGTATAGGCTGATGGATCCAAAATTTGGCACGAGCATGGCAGAGGAATATCTCAGCTTAAGTTTTGACAGTCGGCACCATCCACTGGCCAAAGGTAACGCAAATGGCCTTCAAGTTGAGTACCTCGCCCCTGCAAATTATTTTACAGCTTGGCATTTCTTCAATTTTAGTTTGATTTTTAAAAGATATATGTACATGGTCTTAAAGATCTAATTAATACCTACAAAATGATGATTTAATCTGTAAATTATGTTTAAAATGAGCGAATTATAAGCATTTTAAAATTTATATTTGTGATTTTTCGATACCCTGGTCCAGTTTTTTCAAAATATTTTAAACAATTTTAAGCAAATTTTTTTTTTTGCCCACGTTGAGCGAAATTTAAAATACTGCAAAAAAAATTTCAAGATTATATAACTAGACGATACTCAATTTAAATATTTCAAAATTATTGGATTCTTTTTATTCTATCCAAAAAAGGGCCATCAATCTTGTTTTTTAATAGTAACAAATTTTTTTAAAGAATATATAAAAATTATATATCTTTGTGTAAGTTAACAATATGTAAGTACGTTTAAACTAAATTTCGTGTAAAATTAATTAATCTTGTAGAAGATAGAGGTCCTTCAATTTGATCTATTTTACATCGATATTTTGACTTTAGCCGATATATTCTAAAATCCCAAAGCTGGGATCGGAAAAAGAATACTGCCGTAATAAAGCTAACTATGGGCAAAAGACTAAAAAATTCCAATTTTGGGATTTTTGCGATTTATTTTGGGAATTGCGGGATTTCCTTTGTCTTAATGTTGCAGATTTTTTACCATTAAATTTTGCATTTCAATGTATGGTGTGAGCTAAGATAAATATTTTGTATCCAATGTTAGAGAGGGAGACAAATACTAGCCAACTAGCCAACTAGCAACGTATGTAAGATGGCCAGAAAACATGGATCAAGTGGTGTCTAAAGTTTACGCCATTAGAGACATGCCGTTAGTTGGCGGATGTTTGGACGGCACTTTAATAAAAATAGATGCACCCAAAGAGCATGAAGAAGCTTATGTTGATCGGCACGGTAATCATTCTATTTCCTGTATGGTGGTTTGTGGACCCGATCTCCAATTCTATTACTCCTATGCAAATTGGCCTGGGAGTACTCACGACTCTCGCGTCTTGCGTAATAGTCGTTTGTTCCGCAAAATGGAAAACGGCTGGCGTCCAATTCAGAACGGAATCATTCTATGTGATTCAGCGTATCCGTTAAAAGATTGGCTGATTCCTCCGTTAACCAATAACAGAAGATTCCTCAATGCACACAAATCAACAAGAACGGTTGTGGAAAATGCAATTGGGATTTTAAAGAAAAAATTCCAGTCTTAAATTATTTGCGAAATGGCCACCGATGTTTTTAATTGTGCGGTCACTCTTTGCAATTTTTCACGCACTGAAGAAGATGGAAACTTCAGAATTACAGATCCTAGCGACTCCAAAAATGAAGAAGAGGAGAATGAAATCATAGCAGATAGTAGAAAAATTTTTTCTGAGGGTCTCCGTCGACTCTTACCTTTTTTTCTACAATTTTACAATTACAAATTTAGTTTAGTGAAACAAAACCACTTGTAGAAGTATGACTTGTAGACTTGTAACTTGTAAAATTCACTTGTAGCTACAAACTTGTAATTGTATTTTGATGAAACACAATTATTCACAAGTTTACAATTCTACAGGCAAAAACACTTGTAACTGTGACCTTGTAGCTTGATGAAATAGGCCCCTGGTTGTGGCAGGTGACCCTATGAGGGTAAGGTTACCGTAATTACATTTCGGTTGTCTATAATCATAGGGGGCGGAAGGGGGTCGAAAAGGGACCCGTTTAGGAAGTGGTCTGCTTCGTTATTCCCCCTACAATAAAAAACAAAAAAAAATATTTAAAGAAAATTTCAGATGTTATTATTCAGATACCATTTTTTTTGCAAACATTTCTTTTTCGATGTTGTTCTTTTTGTTTTATTCTTTATAAAACAAAATTACAGCCAAAAGACATTGGTTTCGATGTATTTCATAAATAAAAACTACTAATACTAATAAAAACACAATTTATAAATCCTGTACAAAAAGTCAGTTAATTCACAAAATCATATTCTACAATTTATGTTTAAGATAAAAATAAAGAAGTTAAATTCCTACAACATATTGAGCTAAAGTTGACATCAGAGAAGTAAAATAAGGCTGAAAATGAAAAATAAAATATTAATTAATAATTAACGATTTTTCAACAACAACAAAATATAATACCAACCGTTTAAACTCTGAATGCAATTCGCTTGAAGTGTTAAAATCTTAATAAAAATATAAATGACGTCAACTGAAAAGATATAAAACAAAATGCATTATTTTATTTTTAAATATTTATTTGTTATTGATTTTTAAATGATAATTTTGCCTTGAATGTTTCGTGTGTTTACAAGAATTCGTTTTGTTTTGATTGCCAATATACAGTAGTGATCAAAATAAATCCTATTTTTTTTCTAATTTCTCCTAAAAACGGCTCATAGTTTTGTTAACTTTTAAATACAAAAAAATGTGATTGATAGAGACAGTTAGAATTAAAGTATTCAAAACATTTGAAAATCTTCTCCGTCTTACTCTTAAATCATAAGCTTTTAAATAAAAAAACATAATTTAACAAATATGTAATTAATCTTTTATTAATAATTTCTTTTCTATTATTAACATTCTATATTGAATATTATAAAGGCCAAATTGCCACACTGACTCATATGCAGCCACTAGATATATATGTATATCTTAATGAAATTTCAGAGGTCTCTAGGGTAAAGTGGGGCTATTATAATGATTTTTGATAACATTTATAAGACGCGCAGGCAGACAGTAAGAAGTCGGTATGCTTTGAGAAATTCGATCTCGAAGACCACCTGATGAACGACGTGACCGAGTATGCTGACACAATGTGATCGATCTGTAAGCTTTTTATATTACTCAATGATAATAAATAAATACATACAAATCACTTTCAGAAGCCAAAATATTAAAATTTTTATTTTATAATATGCTGTTCCAAAGTCACTCATCTCCTCAACTCAAATCTAGACTTAAAGATTCTTTATCTTACTAGAATTTCGAAGAGTAGCATCTTAAACTTCACAATCAGATTATTCATTATGGCGTGCATGTAGAACTCTTAAAAGACCGGTCGTACGTAAGCCTCCCTTGCGAATTTCTTGTGGAGACTGGGCAAGAAATGATACCGAAAAAAGCCCTTGGCGTTGATAAAACAAGTCACAAGATGTTATTTGAGTTACCCCGTACAGGTCGCAGAATTATTCTTTTTGTTTGTAATGCCATCTTACATCTTGAGTGCTTTCCCAAAAAGTGGAAGATCTCTTTGATTACTATGATTCCTAAACCAGGAAAAGACCTCACAAAAGTAGAATCATAACCTATAAGCCTTTTATCAAAGCTGTTTGAGAGAATATTAATAACTAAGCTGAATCCAATTCTTAGCGCGAAAGGATGTATTCCGAACCATAATTCCGCTTCAGCAAACAACATAGAACGATCCAATAAACACACAGATTAGTAAATGTAATTAAAAAGACCTTTGAAGAAAGAAAATACTCTTCTGCGCTTTTTATCGACGTTTCTCAAGGATTCAATAAGTTTTACCACGAAAGTATAATATATAAGTTAAAGCTGAACTTGCCCGGAACTTTTTATAAGCTCTCAAAAAAATATTTAACGAATCGAAAGTTTTTACTAAAAGAAGGTTATTTTTTAAGCTCGCCACAGCTCATTAAAGCCGGAGTTTCCTAAGGTAGTATTTTGGGACCAATTTTATATTTACTGTTCACATCAGATATGCCAATTTTTGAAAAATGGTTAAAAAAATGAAGAATAAAGGTGAATGAACAATAATGTACTCATATAACTTTCACACTGCATAGGGAGTCATGCCCTCCTATTCGCATAAATAACCAAATGATACCGCAGCTTTCAGACGTTAAATACCTGGGTATACATCAGAACAACTAAATTGGCTTATTGGCAGAAAGTCTAACCTGAGCTTAGATTGTAAACTTCTTCTGTACAAATCGATCCTCAAACCAATTTGGTGTTATGACATTGAATTCTGGGGCACTGCCTCAGCTAGCAATGAAGAAAAAATTCAAGGGCGCCGAAATAAGATTCTACGTATGATTACAGTTGCTCCCTGGTATATAAAAAATTCGAACATCCACAAAGATCTAAACATGCCATCAGTCAAAGCAGAAATAGCGAAACATGCAGTCACATATCTAAAGAAGCTTGAATCTCATCCAAACCCTTTGGTGCGTAACATACTAACTGAACCTAATTACATTCGACTAAAAAGAAGAGATACTGCTTTTATATTTTTATTTTAGACTTAAGATATGAGAAATTATTTTTAGTTCAAAAATATTGAAGATACAATAAATAACAAATGAACTCGAAAAAAATATCTGGGCATGTTTAGGTTTTGCGGGCACCAGCACACTTGGGTATGTTATCCGCAAGAGTAGAGTAAGAAAGAGGTAAAAAAAATTGTGCAAGAAGTCTAAGTTATAGGTATAATCTGAAGAGAGAGTCTGTATTCTAACATACAGTTCCTGGTACTATAGGCACTACCGGCCGAGGACAGAAGGCCTCGAAAATTAAATTTGAGAACAGATGTCAGAAAAAAAAACATAAAGACTTCAGAATAATCAAATACGAAGTATTTTGCAGTTTTATTATAAAACTAGCAGTGCTTTGCCACGTCGTTGGCGTCCTGACAATATTTTGTTCGATTTTTTTACCACGTTTACTTTTAAGTATTTTTTTTTATATATAGAAGTACCCACCCCTGGGTAATTACTCAAGGCGTTGCAACATAGGCCTTATATAAATTCTAAAATTATTTTAGAGTTCTGTAAATAGTGTCTAAAAAATCCCCGCTTACGAAAATAAAAGGTGCTGCCAAGTTTTCAGTACCATTAAGTCGGTAAAATTGCTATTGACTATTTGACCTTGGAAAAAATTTACTGAAAAAATATCGAATATTTGATACCAATTTTTTCTATAAAGGAAGAAAGAAAACAAATTATTTTAGTTAAAATTATTTTAAACACCACTGTAAATTAATTTAAATATTTTTGTTGATTTTTGTATTGTTTTAAATGTTTATATTGAGTTATAATTAAATCCAAAAACTTGCCTGGATAAATTAATTACAATTTCATTAAATTTTTTGGCAACAAAATAGGTATTTCAAGTATGTTTTTTATCAAATTAAAATTGTTGATATAAAAGAACTATTAAAAAATTTAATAGAATATTTATGCATGTTTTATGTCATCTCAATAATTTTAAAGATTTTTTATTTCATTTCTGTAGCGATAAAGTTAAAAAACATTTCCAAAAGTTGCGCACGTTTCACTGAATTTCAATTCAAATTAAAAAACATATGACAAATATTGTTTTTTTACATATATATATATTTTTTAAATAAAAAGGCCAGGAAAAATATTTCTTACTATAAAAACCATTTGCATATGTGTGTATGTGTATGTAAAAAGTATTAGATTATTTTGAATATTTTTTACAAATCAAAATTGGTTTTTTTTTTGTTGAGATGAAATAAATTTTTAAAAAGAAAACAAAACATAAATTTTCTACACACTCACATATACAGATGCAGTCACACACACACACACACACACACGTATAACGCCACAAATTTGATCTTTTAGAAGTAAAAATATTTAATTCCAAAATGTTTATCTCGTATTATCGATGCCAAAAATTTAAGCAAGAAAACATTTTATTATTTTATTTACATTAAATTTTATGTTAAGTTTTTTTTTATTTTTGGTTAATTACTTATTTAAACATTTACTTCAAAGACTTGTGTATGTATGAGCATGTAGTATATACTATATAGAATAAATTCCATAGCTATACCTTTGTAATCACACATGTCATACATGTCATACATGTGTTAGATAATACTACATTAATTTTTTTTTTTTTTATAAAATATTGCGTTTATAAAAATTTATAAAAAATATTATTGATTTATAAAAGTGTTATTAGAAGAAATTTTGATCTTTCTTATTTTTAAAATATTTTTTTTAATGGACATCAATATATAAAAGTTTTTGATAGGAATTTCTTGCTAAAATGTTGTCAATTACGAACTTTTTAAAAACTAAAATATTCCAGTTCCTTAGCAACAGTATCGATAGACTTAGTTTTAGCTCTTTTGGATTCCGTTCTTTTTCTTAATTTGCCAACAATTTGGTGGCAATAGCGAATTCATTGCGTCTGACATTACAGGCAGCGGAAATAATGTCAAAGCATGGTACATCTAACACAGTAATCATCTACAAATCGTGAGATTTAATACTATTCGATTTATTTTTATAGTGTCTTTTTTAAGTTAAAGGTTTACACCTAAAAGCCTACCACAACCCGTGGAAATTCAGTCATACTTATGCATAATTGTAATGAAAAATGTTGACATAATAAAACTAAAATAAAATATATCTGAAGAAATCTGCATCACTAATATATACTAGATATCACCGGTACGCTTCGCTGTCCCCATACTCAAAAAAAAAAAAATAAACTCTTGAAGCAAAAGTTCGGCCAAGGTTGAACACGAAAACGCAGCTTGCACTCAGAAAAGCCTATGCCAAATTTAGAGAGTGTCACTATTGCAGTTGTCTAGATATAGGATAAATATTTTGTATGGAGAGTATCCGGCTCACCCGTCCGAATCACCAAGCTTTAACTTGTAAACAGAACTTATTCTTAGAGTACAAAATTTCAACCCTCTACCTATTATAGTTCCCTAGATTCACGACAACAATTGATCGCTTTGTATGCGAGGTACGCACTGTTCCAACTCGAACTAATTTTTTGCTCAACTATGCAACACCCCTTTCACAATTGGACAGAAACAGGGCAGACATTTTTTTTAATTCTCTTTTGCTCTTGCTTAAACCTTTTACAATTGGGAAATTTTAAGCAAGCACACGCCGACTTGATAAATATAATGTGAAGCAACAAGAAAAAAAAGCGAAATGCAGAAAAGAGAAACGAAAGAATGTCCCGTACGATAGTCATGAAATACACACTGTACCTCTTCAGCCCCTTGCCAACAAAAATCTCGTCTGTCTACTTATTTTCTGTGCAAATGTAAAAGTGGTCTGCGAATGGTGGATAGCAGAAATGCTTTTTGAAAGATAGCACGATAGCGAAACTGCGCGTTAAAAGTATTCGCCAATCTAAATAAGAGGGTATTATATTATAATTACTCAGGTTAGAGTAATTATAATGATAGGGATTGAGTTAGAAAAAAGAAATAAAGATACTTTAAAGATTTCTTTTCATAAATGGGTTACAAATGCAAAGCGTTTGAAGTTAATTCAATTTAATATTGCATTTTGAGTTTATATCGTGCAATTTTTATTGCAGCAATTTGTATGGATGTATACATTTGTTTACATTTTTAACTTCAAAATTAAAACAACGAATTAGAGGACAAAACGAATTTCAAGAGTACATGTATGTCTGTACCCTTTTTAAATCCTCTATCCCCTCTCGCCTACTAATGAAGAATTGCAGCGACAAAAGCTGCACAATGTAATCCGGAACTTCAATTAATCTTTAAGACAGGTATACGTTACGGCAGATATCATCGATAAAAACCGTGAAATTATCACAAAATAAAAGTGCATGAACATGGTCAATTTTCGAAAAAAAATCCGAAAAAGTTTAAGCGGCATTTTATATCCGTAGACAAAACATGGATCCATTACAACTCACCAAAGATCAAAAAATAGTTAAAGTAGTTAACTTTTTCGTGGCCAAAATGGCCTTTCGGTTAATAAAGTCATTGGAACTGTTTTTTGTAGATGCATGCATTACCGGAAAACATTATTCAATAAAAACGGCCCCATTTGATAGTAAAACGGGCTCTTCCACTGTTACAACGTACTATCGCAGACGTGTTCATTCGCCATGGAATGAATCCTGTAAATTAAACCCGAGTGGCTATTTCCTATTCTTAAATCTGGGGAAATAGCTTGGTTGTAAGAGATTTCGGTGGAATAAAGAGGTCATCAGAGAAACAAACGATAGATGGTTGTTGAGGACCTATAACAATTTTTTTTTTTACAAAAAGGCAAATTACCATGAAAAAGACACTATCTAGTAACTTGTGCGAACAGTAAAACTTTATTGCCCAAATGGTTGAGCAAACTAACAGCAAACCTCCATACATTAATAAAATAGATTTAAAACTCGGACTATCGCAGTCATCATAATTGAATGATCGTTTACATCAAACGAAATGTGGTTTTAACATATGACATCGCTTCATGACACACAGCTAATGCCAAAATCATTATTAACAGCTAAATTTAATCTACTTCCCAGATTATAAATACATATATAAATCGGTTGACAATGCAAGATTATTATTAGAAAAGTGTGCCCATGCAATAGAAGCATGTTTTTAGTGTTCCGTACCCAAAAGGTAAAAACGTAACCCCATTGTTTTCGCTACAATGTCTGTCCGTCTGTCCGTTCGTCCGTCTGTCACCGCCTTTTAGCTCTGGAACCATAATAGCTAGACTCTTGAAATTATCGCAGAAGATGTATAACTGTTGCGCCGCTATAGCAACAAATACTAAAACTTACAGGGTGTTCCGATAGAGACGTATTACTCACCTACATATGTATATGTATTTATTTCTTGAACTATAGGAGGCATACAATTAAAATTAAAAACAATAATTAAAACTTAATTCGCTATATAACAAGTATAAAATATAAACCTAAACATTAAAGGGTGTTCCGATAGTGACATAAATTGTATGTATATGACCTAAGTTTTGAACCATAATAGTTAGACTCTTGAAATTTTCACAGAAGATGTATAACTGTGGCCGCTATAGTAAAAAATACTAAAAGTTATAGGGTGTTCCGAAAGTAACGTATTATTTGCGTCTATGTATTTATTTCTTGAGCTTTAGGAGGCTACCACTTAAAATTTTCAGACAGTAATTAAAACTATGTTTGCTTTATAAAAAACCTAAAAATTAAAGGGTGTTCCGATAGTGACTTTATTTGCATGCATATGGCCTAAGTTTTGAACGATAATAGGTAGTCTCTTGACATTTTTACAGGTGTATTTATAATAAATAGTAAAAATTAATGGATATTCCGATAGTGTCGTGATAGTGTCGCAGGTATTTAGGGTGTTCCGACAGTAACATGTTTTTCACGTATATTTTGCTTAATTTTTGGAATCGTAATACCTATATAGGTAGACTTTTGATATACTCATAGAAAGGGAATTGCCATGGCCGCTATAACAAATAATAAAATTAAAGGGTGTTCTGACATTGACATGATTTGGACGTATATGTTGTTATTTTTTGAACCATAATAGGTAGAATAGAAATTTAGTAGATGTGTTGCCATCGCCGATATAACAATTAAAAGGTGTTCCGCAATAACATGTTTTTCACTTATATTGCCTTATTTTTTGAACCGCAATAGGATATTCGCAATTCTGATATTTTCATGTTTGAACAGTAATTGGCTGACACATAAAATTTACACAGATAATATTTTACAATATCTACTGTAACAACAAGTAATGAAAATAAATATAATCAAAATAAAAGGGTATTCCCTGGATGTCGTGAATTTAAAGAGTTTGACCTACACTTCTAAACATTATAGGCAGAAACTTGATAATTACACAGGATATTTAGCACTATTCTCAAGTACAAAAAATATTTAAAAATTATTTTTAGCCATAAGGCTTGAAAAAATTAGAAATTTTTTTTTAAAGTTGGACTGATGATAGTACGGAATCCTACGTTTGTGAGTCTAACTCGCACTTGACTGATTTATTTAATACACTCGTATTCAACCGACTCTATTGAAACTTTGTACACATATTAACTAATTCTCATAATGCAATATTATACTAGATACGAAGGCAGAGCCACGCCCATGCAATATAAGTATGTTTCTAAAAATTATATATTTACTATTGATTTTAAATTTTCTATACCCCAAGTAAAAAGTAGGCACAGCAACCATTTAATCTATTTAAATTTTTTATCTTTTTTCTTTTTATATTTTTTTTTCAATTATTTAATTTTAAAAAAATAGTAACTTACCTCTGATTAGTTTTTCTCCTTATAAAACTAATAGTGTTTTTGTGTTAGAATAGAATTCACTACGATACTAGCTGCTTAGTTTTCTTATAGTTTACGGCAACGTTTGGAATATTTTCATTATGTTTTTTTAATTAAGGCAACGGTTATGTTTTTTGATGTTGATGTTGTTTTTGTTGAAAGAAATGAAGACATTTTGTTGTTTTGTAAGTAATAAATGAAAACTATTTAATTTAAATGAGTGTTAGAAAATTCTTAGAAAACTATTTCGTAGAAAATATACAAAAGTGTCAACAGAAGAGCCAAAATAAAAAAGGTGGTGAATAAACTCTTGGCTTCATTCATTTTGATAAGATGATTTTTTTTTTCTAAAAAGAAAAAAAAATGAAAGCTTTGTAATTAAATTAAGATTATTATTTTATTTAGTATTTAATAAATTGTAAATTATTTTAAAATATTTTTTTTAAAACTTTTTATAAAATTTACTTTTTTAGATTTCTCCACCAAAAAAAACCGTTCGAAGCGATTGACACGTTCAAACTAAATTGTTTTTCTTTTGCCTGGCAAGTTGAGAAAAATCCACTTGTATCCAAAATTAATTTAAACAAATTCCAAAATTATTACTACAACAAGAACAACACACGCGACTAATGTTGAAAGAAATAAAGAACCCAAAATAATAATTTATTCAATTTAATGTGTTTTCCATGTTTGTTGTTGTTTCTAGTTTAATCTCATGCGTGTGCGATTGAAAGAAATAAAAAATGTGGGTGGGAGCATTAAAATGTTTCTTTATAAAAATGATTTTTATTTCTTAATTTACAGTATCATTGTTCTGCAAGATTTAAGAATTAGCTACTAACAAAAAAATTTTGAAACTTTCTGCCTGTTCTTGTTATCGTAAATCAAATTTTATATACCTCCTATATGCGTGACATCTATGGCTAGATACACGCGAAACATTTGGTAAACAGCAAATTAATATTCCACTGTAAAAAATAACTTTAAAAAGTGTGCATCTAATTCGTCATCGTATAGGCACAACACATCATTTCTACAATCGTCCTTTGCGATTTTTATACACCCTTCACTATAGTGATCGAATATATTTAACATTATTCTATTTAGTTTTCAAATCTTTTTGTACAACTTAATTTAAAATTATTATAAGAATAAGCAAGAGTGCTATATTCGGCCATGCCAATGTACCGTACCCTTCACCACAGTAATTTTAAATATTCCCTTACTCTGTTATGAATCCCAATTTTACAATATATATATGCGGTTCTTACTTTTATGATTTTCAACTTCATTATCACAAATATAATATAAAGATATAGACCATTTTTTTGTAAAAATTTTATCGAAAATTATTTGTAAAAACTTTATCGAATATTTTTTGTAAAAATAATATCGAAATTTTTTTTTTAAATTTTATCGAAAAATTTGTATAAAATTTTATCGAAAATTTTTTGTAAAAATGTTATCGAAAATTTTTTGTCAAAATGTTATCGAAAATTTTTTGTAAAAATTTTATCGAAAATTTTTTGTAAAAATTTTATGGAACATTTTTTGTAAAAATTTTATCGAATATATTTTGTAAAAATTTTAGCGAAAATTTTTTGTAAAAATTTTATAGACAATTTTTTGTAAATATTTTATCGAAAGTTTTATGTAAAAATTTTACAGAAAATTGTTTGTAAAAGTTAGGGCCTTCCTGCAATCTATATTACGTTAGAATGGTCGTGGTCTAATATTTGTTGAACAAAAAAAAAAGGAAAATCATTCCAACCGAAAAATAAATAAAAACAACGTGAAAGTATTTAATGGGGCGTGGTTTTTTACTCGATGTCGCTGAGTTGCATTAGCGATATTTTCGAAACTATGGCTGGCAGATTGGTGGGTTTAAATTCTATATCTCTTTTGGTGATTTAGCTAAGTAGATTTCAACCCGAACAGTGACGGACATCGCTTAATCAATTTCTCTATGAATAATTATCTAGAATATATACGAGTATACTATAATAACGGTAAAATCAAACGTTTTGTAATTTTAGAGCCGTCCTACTGACGATCCAGAAATTAAAATAGGCTATTTTTTTCCTCATATAATAATAATAATTTAATGTAATTATTTATTATTCAATATCTCCAGAACTGCAATAGTGACACTTTCTAAATTTGTTAAAGGCTACTCCAAGACTAACGTGTGTTTTCTTGTAAAAGCTTAGTGATATAGACATACAAAGTAATTATTAAATATACTCCCGGTGGGTTAATCCGAAAAGAATGTAATTATTAAATATAAAAAAATCTTATATGTAAAAAGAGACACTCTAAATTTAATGCAGAATACTCTGAGTTAAGGTTTGATAGTATAGGACTGGAGGACTGGTACAACCCATAAAAGGTTTTCATTTAAAGGTTCCTTATCTAGAGAACTGCAATTACCGGGTATAATCAAATATATATAATAATTATTTACAATCTGCTAAGTCCCCTTGTATGCAACTTTTATCGTTGCAATTTTTCTATTTTCTTCTTTGAAATTGCATTTGAATTTATATCGTGCAATTTTTATTGCAGCAATTTGTATGAATGTGTTTACAGTTTAAACTTTATAATCCAAACTACGAATTAGGGGATAAAACGAATTTCAAGAGTACAATTATATATGTTTCCTTTTTAATTCCTCTCTCCCATTTTTTCATCTAAGTAAGAACTGCAGCTGCAAATTTGCATAATGTATAAGGGGTCTTAGAGATTTATACTAAACAATAGTTCTTTTATAGGGAAAAAAAATTTAAAAATGTTCTTTTTTTGTATAGTTATCTGAACTTTTGGTTATCGTTTTGGATTCTTGTTAAAGTTTTTGGATTTTTTTTTGCTGACTTTTTTTATTAAAAATATTATTAAATATAATTCAATAAAATTTAATTTTTTGGCTAAATTGTGGTTTTAATTGAAGTTTCAATTTTCTTTTGTTTGTTATATTTTTTGGCTTTTGGATTATTTCATTTTTTCTTCAATTGTGAATTTTCGAAATTTTTATTTCGTTTTTTGTATGTACCAATTCATAATATTTTTTTATATAAATTTTTAAAGTCTACGCGCCTTATTTTATGTTCATCCTAAAGGTATGCACATATTTTTCTGCATAAAATATTCATCATGATGAATACGAGTAATACATGCTGTATTTGTTATTTTTTTAAATTTTAATTTGTTTAATTAAATTAATAATTACTTTATATTTATTACTTCCTGCTATGATTTTTTTTCCTATAGATTCATTTTTATACCCTTCACCACATGTGGAAAGGTTATATACGAGTATAAGTTTATTATTCAGTGTGTAATTTCTACAATATTCATGTTCGATCCCATACAGTATATAATATATATATTATATATTATATTCTGGATCCTTATACATAGAGAAGTTGATTTAGCGTTGTTCGTCTGTGTTCGAGTTGAAATCAACTTTGCCAAGGCACCAGAAGAGATATAGAAAATTTAAACCCACCAGTCTGCCAGGCAGTGCCGGATTAAACGAATCGGAGGCCCTAGTCCCTTGAGAGTATGGGGCCCCGTTTTTTCCAATAACTGTTGAATTAGTACTAAATTTTATCATTAATAAGCTTCAAACAACCTATTCGTTTCATTTCAAGGATCTAAACACACTTTCTACACTTTCGTTCGCTGAACTCGTTGATGATATCTTCAAAATCAATTTCACGAAGAACATCTGATTCAATCGACATCAAACTTAGCATGTCAAGTCGTTCTTGACCTATAGTACTTCTTTACTCGTTTTTGATGCGTTTTAGCTTCGAAAAAGATCGCTCTGTTGAACAATTTGTAATCATGAGAGCTAAAAAAAATGCGAAGAACAATTTCGACATTTGGAAAAACAGCTGCAAGATTATCTTGAATCAAACTTTCGTAGAGTTCAGAGTGTGTGAATTTTGGCTTTGATGGAAATTTTGATTTCATAAAAGTTTGAAACTGTCTGAGTTCAAGGTAAAAATCTACTAAATCTTCAAAGTAAAATTGAACCAAATTTGTAATCTTTTCACGGCGATCATTTTCTGCCAAATCAAAATCAGCCAAAAATAAAAATCTTTCTGAAACCTCTAAGTAAACTTTGCTTCGACGATTGATCTCGATCTTGAGAGTATCGACAATTATAAGGAAACCGTTGACGCGAAAATCGTCTCGAGGATTTAATACAACTTCTGCAGCATCACCATCGTTGGGTTGTTTTTTTCTTCGTCGAGCTCGCGGTACAATGTAATCTGTATCAGGCAAAATTAATCGAGCTTTGTTTTCAAATTCCTCAAATTTGTCCTTCTTCTCATCTAACAAATTTTTTAGCGATGAGTACAATAACGAGCATATAGCCAGAATAATTTCTTCTGACTGTAATGCTTTGCCTGTTGCCCGAAAGTTGTTCAAAATATCGCTCCATAAAACAAGCATGAAAACAAATTCAAAGGTTTGAATTTTATTCGCAAGACATTCAGCTTCGTGTCTACAGTCTTTTTTTTTGTGAAGAATCATCAGCAATTTCATTTAATGCTGCTACAATTTCGTTGAAAGAATTGACAATTGCCTGAGAGCGTTCGCGTGAGCTTCCCAACGAGTTTTGGATAAAGATTTCAGTACCTTTTCGTTTTTGATATATTGATTCAGAACTTGCCACCGGTGTGTTGAGCTTGAAAAAAAGTGTACAACGATTGTACGATGGAAAAAAGTCAACCGCGAATAAGGAGCATTTAACGGCGGTTTGTCCAACTAAGTTAAGCGAATGCGCCGCGCAAGGTAAATAAATCGCGAATTCGTTCATATTTAACAAGATCGCTTGCATACCTGCGTAAATACCTGACATATTCGGGGCATTATCATAAGATTGGCCCCTGCAGTATTTGAAATCTAAACTGCAAACATCGCATAAAAATTGCAAAGCTTCATCATCTATTTTTGTACCTTTATGACCGTCAAAGTTTAAAAAAGTTAAAAATCTTTCGACAGGTTTCCCATTCTTAGAAACGTATCGGACAACTATACTAAGTTGATCAACATGAGCGATATCTGGAGTTGAATCGACTGAAAGACTAAAGTAACGCGCGGCCAAAATCTCGTTTACAATATGAGATCTAACTTTTAAACCCATAATGTTGATCAACTCCTCGCAAATTGTTTTTTGATAAATAAGAAGGATGCCCTTTTTCTCGGTCTGCAAAGTTTTCAATGTGATTTTTCAGAAAGGGGTCAAATTGCGCAACAAGTTCGAGTAAACCTATGTAAAATCCATTATCTGGAACGCCAAAATGCTCGTTTGATCCTCGAAAAAGTAATCCTCGTTCAGCCAAGGTTATGATGACTGGTATCAATCGTCTGAGTACTTCCTTCCAATATTTTTTTCTTTTTGGTAGTCAAGTTGAAGTTTGTCGGCAACATCTCCACAGTTCTGTCGCCTTTGAATGTAAGTCAAAATACATTCTCTGTGAAGAGATCCATTCTCGTTTTGATGTAGTTGAAAAACATTTTTCCAATCATTAAATCCTTTGCCGGTAAGTTTGTTTTGTTTGTCTTTGGGAGCGAACATTTTACACACAAAACAATAGACACAACCAGCTGTTGGAGAATAAATCAGTCATTCGCGTTTGAACCTCTCTTCATTTGCCTTTTTTCCAAAAAACGTGTTTTTTGAGCAACTTCTTGCTCTTGTCTCTGCATCGTAATACCTACGTGACTTCTCAAATGGTCCAGAGTGATTTTGGCACATGTTTGGACCATGATTGAGCCAAAAATTTACGTCACCGGCAGTGAAATCACCCCGTTTGAAAAAATAAAACAAAATTAAATTGAAAGTAAAAATTTAAAAAAAATTTGAAAAAAAAATTATCTCAAGTTTTTTGCGGGCCCTTGCTCGAAGGGGGCCCCAGGCCATGACCTAGTCTGGCCTATTGGATAATCCTAGTCTGCTGCCAGGCATAGTTTCGAAAATTTTGCTATTGCAATTCAGCAAGATCAGACCATAACATTCGAGTCTGCGGGAAAAAAACACGCCTACGTATATTTTTTCTGGTTGTTTTTATTTTAAATTCGGTTGTAATGATTTTTGTTTGCTTTTCATGTTACTAAATTTTAGACGGCGACCAATAGATCGCATACAGATCTCAGGTGACAATAAGCCCCTAGGAGGGGCGATTTTGTGTTTGTTTTTAGCTTGATAGGCTTATTCTGCTTTGATTTGTATTAAATACCTTAATAGAAAGCAATCAATATAAAGGTTACCAATAGACCCACAGGGTGGCCTTTGGGAATAAGGAGCTGTCAATGGTCTACTTAGGGCAATATGGGCCAAATTTTGTTTAAATTTAGTCTGACCATTCTAAG
Organism: Phasia obesa; assembly: GCA_949628195.1. NCBI lineage: Eukaryota > Metazoa > Arthropoda > Insecta > Diptera > Tachinidae > Phasia > Phasia obesa. The sequence continues at coordinate 8,417,850 of OX451216.1, forward strand.
GCAATATGGATTGTAGGTGAAGGGTATTTAAGATTCAGCACTGCCGAATATAGCACTCTTATTTGTTTTAATAAAAATTATACAAATAAAATCGCAACTTTCCTAGAAAAAAATGTATATATATAAACTTAAATATTGTACATTTGTAATGGTTACTCTAAAAATGTAGGTTTTATAACGTAAGAGATGTAAGTCATAACATGGCATGGTGAATACCATTATTATTTTGTTCCCTTTTTTGGCAAATTTAAATCCATTAAAAGTTTTTTGTTTTTGTATACATTATTTGCAAAAACAATTGAATTTGCTAATTGTGTTTTTATTTTAATGGATTTCAATTAGTTTTGAAATAATATTTTAAAAATTTACTTACCAGAAAATAATTGCTAATTTTAAAAAAACGTCTATTAATTTATTTATTTATATTGTTGTCATCGTAAATAAATTGATGCCTGAATATGGTCTATAATTAGAAAATGGCATATAAAATATACAAAAGGGTCAACAAAACGGCCAAGATCACGAAGGTCGACAATAGACTTTTGCCCTCATCCATGTTGATAGCTAAAAGGGAAAAATTATGTGAAGTTAATAATTAAAAATTTTAGCAACAATATTTATTTATTTTTATTTATATGTATATTTATTTAGTCGTTGCAATGTCTTAAAATATCAATGGTAGAAAAATTTTATTATTGAAAATTTATAATCGAAAGTAAAATATTCTGATTCTCGTAGCAACCTATTTTCTTCTAAATAATTCTTTTTCACTTTAATTATATTTATTATTTATCACTTTAATTATATTTTAATTAACTGTCCATATATATTTGGATTTCTTTAGAACACAAATTAAAGCGCTACTAGTGCAAAAAAAGCTTGAAAAAAATTATATTTAACCTTTGAATGAAATGGTAGGACATTCCAACTTATTACCCAGATGTGCCCAAAATACGTAATAGCGGATTAAATAGATGAGCCTTAAGACTTGGAAAATAAATGAGCTAGGTTGGAGTCCAGCAAAATTACTGCAAGACAAATTTAAGGCAGGAATTATTTAAAAGTGCATAGGCCAGCTTTTCCAAAGAGGTCAAAGGTTCAATGTCGCTGTTGGAGACCCCAGGATCGTCAGGAACATTTGTGGATGATTTATTGATGAAGAAATGGCAGGAATATGAATCTTTCGTACAATTACTTTTGCAGACGTTGTCAGAATGGGGATGAGGAGAAATATGTGAAACTTATGCCCTGTCAAAGTCCAGCCGTTTTTGCTGTCAATTTGGCTTTTTTTAAATCTGAGGCTGCAGCAATTAAATGGGCCAAAATTAAAATGGAAATTGGGATTGATATCGAATGCCAAGGTAATAAAAATATACAAAAGCTAGAAGTGTTTTCGGTTTCCAAGTAAACTACAGATTTAAGAGTAATAATAATTAAATTAAATAAACCTGGAACGAGTTCACAATTTTTGTGAGTTATTTTCTATTTTACAAAAAAAAACTTATGTTTATGATGGAATTATAAATGGAAATTATGGAATATTTTTTTTAGGGGAAAACAACGAAATGATTAAAAAGTTGGACTGAAGCCAAAAATTTTTTAATATTTTTTTTTAACAATAACATAACAATTAAATAAATATTATTGCATAAAAAATGTTATTCAAATTTTAATATTTTGATTACTACTTGAACACGTAACACAATTTTGAATTTATTCATTTATATTCCTTTTGATCGACTGAATTTAGCCCACCTTTCTCGGTTTTTTTTTCGTTTGTTGTTAACGAATTTAAAATTATATAGACTCAGCTATTAACTGTTGCAAGTGTAAGACTTAACTGAATATTTCAGACCAAATTGTTTATGAAATAAGTCCAAAACAATCTACTTATATACATACATATTTATATACTTGACAAAAAATGAAAATGTAAAAAACGGTTGTATGATAAATCCACTCAAAAAATGTATGGAAATAATTAAATAATTAAAAATACAAAAAATAAAAAATATAATATTTGGCATGGAAAAACGAAAGAACATAAAAAATTTATAATAAAAATATAAAGATCTAAAAAAGTTCATACATACAACACATGTAGGTACATACATACTATGTATGTATGTATGTACTTAGTACTTATATGTGCCCGCACATTAATTATATTCTTAGTTTACACCAAGCAAGTTTTTCTGTCGCAAGCCTTATTTTGTAACATAACTTTGCATACTCGTAAAAAGCCAATAAGATTTGCCTATACTTGAAATTAGATTTGCAGGTCCATTAAACATTTCTAGGGCATGACAATATAAGTCAGCTATGGCTCACATCGTAGTATGCAATCCAAAACTGCCATACATGTTGTCACTTTACCCACAACTTATTTATTAAGGTAAAGTTCGAACACTTGTAATACAATAAAATGTTTTTATATCCTTCACCCCCGGTGAAAAGGGTATATATGTAGATATGTACATACAGCCATAGTCAAATGTTATTACACATTACTGAAATTTTTTGTGTTTTGGTAAGACTGCTTCGATTGTTGTTGTTGTTGTTTTCAATATAAAGCAAATTTGGTGTTATTGGATGAAATGGAGTGTGTAGGAGAAACGAACAAAAATTCAAAGAAAATAACGGTATATTTCTCACAAAAACAACACATTTGTTTGATGCATATTGGCGTCAAAAGTTATTACACACATTTTATTCGTGTCAAAGATAATTACACAATGTCATATTATATGGTTTGTATTAAGAATTATTAATTTTCAATTTTTTTTTTAATTGTAATGAGTCAATATTTTGTTACTCCTCCTTTGGCATCAATTACTGATTGAAACCTGGCCGGGATAGACTCAATCAAGGTGTGGATAAAAGAAAGTGGTAATTTACCCCAAATATTATTAATTTCTTCAATAGTGTCATTCAGTTTTCGATTTTTATCAATTGTTCGTTGCTGTTTCATGAAACTCCAAACATTTTCAATGATGATAAGGTCCGGGCTCTAAGGGGCCATGCAAAAACAGCTTGATCTACCCCATTTAAAAACTTCGTTACCAACCATCCTTTATGGCAAGGAGTATTATCCTGTTGCAGAATGCAGTCGGTGCTTGGAAATAGGCTATTTGCTGAAGGAAATGCATGATCATTCAACACATCGATATACCCAGATTGATTCAAAGTTCCTTCAATTGGTACGACCTCTCCCAATCCATAGAATGATATGCAACCCCAAAACATTACAGGTCCTCCACCGAATCTGTTTAGAAGTTGCCGTGCTTTGCTTTTGAGAGTTGACGGTAGATGCATATACTTTCTTCCAAAAGAACCCTGGAACTGAAAAGAAGACTCGTCAGTCCACAGAACGTTGTGCCAGAACTCTATGGGCTTATTAATATGATCTTGAGCAAAGGCAAGGCGTTTGGCTTCGTTGATCTGAGTTATATCGATCACTTTGCGGACTACATAGGTCTTGATTTCCGTGCTCTTCATCTTGCGACGTAAAGTAGCTTCACTAATTTTCTTCCCAATTACTTCCTCCGAATTTTCTGCAATGCGAACAGGGCTTATTGTTGGATTTACCATAAGGACTCTCATTAATCTTGTTTTTCCCTTTGGTCTATAACGGTTTTTCGTCCACTTTTCTCTTTATCTTCTAAGTTTCCACAAGTGTCTTTCTTTTTTACTTAATTGTACACATTTTTCCGCGAAATTCCATAAATTTTCACAAGATCTGAAGCCGAAGTTCCCATTTTAAATTTGGTCACAATCTAGGATCGTGTTTCAATATTTAAATGCTTCCTTTTGACCATTTTCGTGAATTAAATTAACAATATTATATTTTGAGAATCCTCTCCAAGCATCATGTAAAATGCGCCTACTTATCACACAAGATAGCTAAAAACTAATGATATTTTCATGAATAAAATGTGTGTAATAACTTTTGACGCCAATATGCATCAAACAAATGTGTTGTTTTTGTGAGAAATATACCGTTATTTTCTTTGAATTTTTGTTCGTTTCTCCTACACACTCCATTTCATCCAATAACACCAAATTTGCTTTATATTGAAAACAACAACAACAACAATCGAAGCAGTCTTACCAAAACACAAAAACTTTTAGTAATGTGTAATAACATTTGACTATGGCTGTATACGTTTGTCATTCCGTGTGTAATTTCTACAATATTAAATTCCGACCTCATAATGTATATATACTCGTATTCTGGATCATTATACATAGAGAAATGAAGCGATGTCCGTCTGTCTATCCGTCCGTCTGTCCATTTGATTACGGTTGAAATCAACTTTGCCAAGGCAATAATAAATTTTACAAAAAATTTAAAAAAAATACGAAAAATTTTCCATTAAATTAAAAAAAAATTTACAAAATTTTTTCCAAAAAAAATTTTTAAAAAATTTTACTAGAATAAATTAGAGCCATTGCGGTTGTAAATTAAGCCAATTCAGACCACCAACTTTAACAAATTTCAGATGTTCATTTCGTTATATAGTAGAGTTAGCTTGGCTGGTTCTAGAAGCAGTATTTAATACCGCTCTTTGTTGCTAAATTTTGTCATAAAAATCGGTTGCTTTTAAGTTCGCTTCGGGTTTAATAATCAATAACTTGGGATGAGTAGCTGATTACATTTTTCGACTTGCCAGTACATCCTGTGGCAGAAAATTATTAAAAACGCAAATATTTTGCGAATGTTTTTGGGCGACTTAACGATAGTTTTAAACAATTTTTTCCTTTTGCATATTTTAAGTCAAAAATATATAACAGTCGCAAACCTCTTTGAAACGATATACTTACGAGATCGGAATTAATTTTCAGACAGTTAGTAACGCTTTCTACTTTTAGATAGTTTAAAAAAATATCGTCCTCGTCTGACGAAGCATCGAACCGGAATTATGGTCAATCTTTTTTTTTCATTTAATAAATTTGTAAACAATTCGTATTCAGATTAAATCATAAAGTACATTTTAATCTTAGCTGGTAGAAATATGTATGAGATGAAAACATCTATATTTGTTTGATAACATTCGAGATCGAGTAAATTTGTCAATTTCTTTTTGGGATTACAGCTATCTATGAAAATTCAAAATGCTAGCTTACTACGAGTTTTGCAATATCATTCGATAGCTTTACAATGAGTTGCATTCGATTTTCGATCTTCACTGGCTAACGAACGTCGAATATCGAATGTCAAATTCTTATTGAGTTGGTACCTTTTTCGGAAATTCGTTGTATTACGAATTTTCAATCGAACACAATTTTGCATTCGATGCCTATTGAAAATGTAGTATGTATTTGTCAAATTTGTCACTACAGTGTCATCATGTGCTTGAAACTCCGGATCTTAATCCGATAAAGTATGCGTGGAGTTATTTGGAAGAATAATTGAAGTCATATAATTACCCAATGCTGCCGAAAACTGATTTGAGGCGATGAAAAAACATTCAAACGCTGTAGTTCAGCAAAAAGGCCTTCTAACTAACTCTAACTAACTTCTAACTAAATGATAAAAATCCTGAACATAAATCAAGAATGTTGCAATTTAGTTAGAACATTGAAATTGGAACTGTTTATTAGTGTAAGAATAATTATTGAATAAATTTTATATGAAATTGTACAAAAAATGCAATGTACTACTGATGTATCGAATGTACGAAATTTGGTACAATTGTACCACAAAACCCAACACTGACAGGCACCAAAATTTTCGAATTTCTAAAACAGGACGTTTATTTTCGTACTTCTGAAAGATTTATTCGAGCCAAATTTTGTGGTACTTTTCATATCAGATATCAGAAAAATTTTTTGTATAACCACACTCACCTATCAAACAATTTGAAGCCTTTATTTAAGAAATGAAAAAAAACTAGTTTTTATTCTGCAGTTTCCATATAACACATTTTTGTTTTTTTTTTTTTTATTTATTCATATTTTATTTTTTTCTCAAGTTACAATACTATTATTTGAAAATGATTATAAAATGTTTAGAATTCTGTTATTTGACTACAATGTTCTTAAAAAAGAAGTAAAACACAAATTAACATTTAAATTAGATTTCTGTTATTTAAATATTAGAAAAACTGGTAGAAAAAAATACAAAAATGTTTTGCACTAAAGAAATTAATTGAATATTCATCTAGATTATAAAAAAGCAATTGATCATACCAAAAACGAATCAAATTGTTAAAAAAAAAAAAGAATAAAATTGTGCAACATTGTCGCAGTCGATTTTCGATTTTTTTCAAGGTGTCAATAACAACATTAAACATGAAAACCTCGCCATATTTCAGTCGTTTTCAACAATGATAATACCGATATTTTTAAAACAACTAGTTTTAAACATAAGGCCGATTAATTAAAAACCTTAAATTATGTATTTATTTATTTATTTTTTTTTTTCTTGTACAGAATATTCAAATGATAAAAAAGAAAGAATACCCAATTTGTCTTAAAATCTTGGAGTAAAATATGTGGAAAACTTACTTTAACAAAAAGAGAACTAATTTTGAAGGAAATGGGTAATTATTGTGATTTGCTTTTTCAATACAACATAAAGTTATGATTATGGAAGTGAACAAAACTTAGACAATATAGGTTCAACATATGCTTTACATTATAAAATAACGTTTTTATTCTTCATTATCCGAATACCAAGAAAGACGCTCTTCATAGAATTTGATGACCATTTGGGGTATTTTGACATGTGCCACAGGTGCAGCAACCATTTCAGCTTGATCAACGCCCTTGAACTGAATAAGGAAATAAAGGCCGCCATTTGAATCAGAGGCTCCCAAAATTTTCTCTGCTTCGAGACCTTTGTCGAATCCTGTAAGTTCAGAATGTTTTGTAGAACCATCCGATACAGATTCCGTGTCAGTTTCATCTTTTCCAGTATCCGGTCGCTTCTTTTTGCTTCCTGAATATTTAAAATATATTATTATTATTTATGTGCTGGGTATAGAGAATTTTTGATGTGTGGACACTAGGGTTGGCCATGTCGGATTTTTGACGTTCCGAAATTTTCAAATATGTAACTCAATCTATGCAGAAAATTACATAGCCGAAGTTTTAGCAAGATTGGAGTATGCTGACACATGCCACTGGGTGGTCAAGGTTTCGAAAAGTACAATTTTTGCTTGTTTGGCGGATTTTCTGCATAAATTGAACAATTTGGAGGGTTCGGAGCGACAAAATTCCTAAATTTTTTTCCACCTATATAGTTAGTGGCCAAAATAATGAACACTTTACCTGAAGCTTTAGAATCATCATTTTTACGTTTATTACTAGCAGAACTTGTTCTTCCGCTACTTTCTTTGTCTTTCTTCGGTTTTTCAGTTTTTGCACTGCTGGAGGAGGTTGAAGCCTTGAAAAATATAATAAATATTTAAAGAAATTATTAATTAAAAAAATATTTTATTATTATTAATTAAAATATTATCGATCAGGCAACTGATGAAAATCAATTTTAAAAACAAAACGATTTATACATATTTTTATAGTTATACCTATAAAATTCCTTTATATATTTTCATTGTAATTTTTAATTTCTCTAATATCTTAATTACTGTTTGAATTTCCTCTTCTTCTGGTCTGCATTTTGAACACAAATGATGATGACATTGGTAACAAAATGATTCATTCTCAAAACCAGTGGAAATTTTACACCATTTCAAAAAAATAGTTTTGAAATCGATCGGTATGGTTTCTATCACATATCCTATTTTTAATAAATACTTATGTATATTTTAATTTAATGTTTCATTTGTACAATTTTTTATGGCTCAATAAAAGTAAATAAGTTTTAACTGGCGATGCATCCATATGATATCGGTACTACAGTAAGATACAAGACACAAGTTGTGTTATTTTATATTATTGTATAAAATAATAACTTAAGAGATAACTACAATTAAAAATAATTATTTACGAGATTCTCAAGTTGCGCGGACAGAGACTATTTGGGAAGTGTGTCATGTCAGAATTATTTTGACAATTTTCATGTTTCAGTATAAGACAGCATTGTGACAGGATACGAGCGGTCCAGTCTTTATATATGTTAAAATTACAGAGATTGTAATGATTATGAGTTTTATTTTAAAAATTGGGTTTTAATGATTATTTCTTGATTTTTATTTTCTACTCAAAGAATAAAAACTATTCTCTGAGCTTTATTTAATGCTTAGAACATAACGATTATGTATTAAGTTTTATTTTCTGCTTTGGGAAATAAGAAATAATTTTTATTTTCTAAGCGAAATATAAAACTTGAATAATAATCCTTATTTTCTAAGTGAAATATAAAACTCAGAAAGTAATTTGTATTCTTCAATCAGAAAATAAAACTTAAACATCAATCATTAAATGGCGAGCAAAGAATAAAACTCAGACAATAATTTTTATTCTCTGAGCAGAAAATAAAAATCAAGAAATCAAGATGTCTGAGGAAAAAATAGAACTCGAAAAATAATTTTTATTTTTGATTTTTTTCAACTCAAAAAACGTAAACAAACAAAATTCAGCTGGGCTATCAACACCACCTGATAAAAATTCGCCTTGGTAATAAATAAATATAATTTCCAATATGCCTTAAATACATGCGTTTATTTTTTGATTAAGCCCATATCTACACCATATGTAAGAGCCAACTTACACCATGAAATTTTTCATGAAACTGGTTGCATGCAATTTTTGTTTGTAGGCAAGAGGTGTAGAGAAGCAAGCGGGGTAAACAAAATGGCATGGTTTGAATTTTGGGGGGATATTTTGACACTTGCTTTGTGTCATTTTAAAAAATGAAATTGTTTGGTTTAATTATATATACATTTCAGTATGATTTGAATACTTTCATGTAAAATTTCATTCGTTGTTCGACTCATTTTTATTTATTTTGTATTATATAAAATATATGTATGTACGAGTACATATATTTTTTCGAAAAAAATATATGCACAAACTATAAAAATTACGAATATGAAATCAAAAGAAACTGTCAAAAATAAATTTAAGCCGATTGCATGAAAAATGTCATCGTAAAAATGTGAGATGAACTTCGCTGCAACTTTAAAAGAGCCATGAAAAAAATGCCATGAAAGAATGGCATCGTATAAATGCGATGCCATTAACTTAAAAAATAAAAATCATTGGCGGAACGAACAGTCCCCTTAAAGACGATTTCAATGGTGTACTCCTTGTACATGTAGCATATCCCTAACATAATGATTTTTTTCTTTTAAAATGTAATAGATAATTATTATTTGCGATCCCTGTAAAATTACTTATATTTTTTATATTATATTTATATTATTATATTTAGATTTTTTAAAACCAATATTAATTTGAAATTTTCGAAGAACCATTTCAAATACACCATTTCGATAGTACAAAAATTTTAAAAATATAAAGTCGTTTAATTTTAAATCTTTGTTTTTTCAAATTTTTTTGGAAGAGTAATAATTACTAATTTTTAACTTTTGTTTGTAACATTTTTTTATTTGATTTTTTTTTTTAAGCAAAAGTAAAACTTATTAACGAAGTGGTGTCTGTAACTTACTGTGGCATTGACAAAATAGATATTTAATTTATATCCTCCTAAATTTGCCAGTTCCGGCATTGTAGCATTACCACGTACATACATATGTTTATTATTATAACAATAAATACTCATAATAACATTTCGACAGTAAAAACATCACCAATGTCTATGTATCCGCAAACTCATTCATGTAGGATTGCTGATTTTCGTATATTTTCACTTTAATTTTAACCAATTAAAATAATCCATTTCCGATTTATGACTAATATATGTGGTACAACCTCCATAATTTTTGGTTCATACAAATATACATATGCAAATTTTTTTGCGCAAAAGAGAAGCTCATCTTTGATTTTAGAACCCATTGAACATTTTCTTAGAACTAGGCGTAGATTACGTTTCTTTTATACTGTTTGTCAGCAATAAAAATCGACCTACATACAGAGATAAATATCTACATATGTATGTTTCTAGCTAAACAAAAAGAAGCAAATAAATTTCTGTACAGTACCAGGTGGGGGCGTTAGCACAGCTGACTGTGCTTTGCTCTTCTTTTTGCTAATGTCTTGTCAAAATTACATTGCTTTATATCTGCTAGTAGAATGTCAAAGTAATTGTTTCGTTGTAGTTGTTGCCGTACTGCTCACATCTGGTATGTATTTGCTTTGGGTTCAATACTACAACAATTTTATATTTAATAAAATGGTGCTGATCTTGTATTGTTGGCGTTGTTAGCATCGAACAAAATTAAACTTTAGGATCTACTAGAACGTACATACTGTACTATTTTATGTGCATACATACATATACATATATACATACATAAGTACATACATGCATGAATGTAAAAATCGTAAGTACTGAATTATATTTCCCAAAAAACAATTTAGGTATAAAGGAAATAAAAAAGAAAAGAAAGTAATGATTCAAAATATAGTTCTTTATTACATTTTGTTTACATTTTGGTGCAAAATTGTATTTTTTTTTTTTACGAAAATGACAGAGTTAAAAATGTAAATCAAGTTTTCATTACTAAAATTTACCTGCTTTGTCTTAAAATGAAATAAAAAATAACATTTTTCATTTGTACAAATGCCGAAACAAAGTAAATCGCTTAAAATTTGGTGTATAGCTAACGTGTCTCTCTTTTTTTAAGATCGATTACGCTCAAAGGCATGTCCCGCATTTTATACTAAAACACCACCAGAGTTCTTGAATAGTTTACATAAGTTTTTTAATCTATACATATAATAAAATAGTAACTCATTTCCGTCTGTCTGCTTTTCATTTGTGTTCGCATCATGTAAAAACTACTGGAAGGGATAAAAAAAAATATTTGAGGAGGTACCTTAGTATCCTGATACCAATATAGAATACTTTTTTTCCGCAAAAATATGTTATTTCCAAGAGAAAGTGGAGAAAAAGCAGTGAAAACCGCAATTTCCCGTTTAAAGGTACTGAAATTTTCGGTTTAAAACTGTATTATTTTCATCACGGTTATTTTTCAACACGATTATATTTTCAACACACCTTTTTATTTTTGAAATTTACAGTTTAAAACTAAGATATTTTCAACTTGTTTATTATTCAAGTATTCCGCAACAGATAGATAGTGCGTCAGTTGAATAAAATTTGTATTCGATCTTTACTTTGTGGAATTGCATTGTTATTAAAATATTTTAAACACCTCCTACAGAGGTTTGCAATAATTTTTAGAATTTTTTCCAGGGATGGGTACCTTTATATAAAGTAAATACATTAACCATAACTGAAGCAATATAAAAGTAAGTCTTTCAAAGCAAAATCGAGCAAAATTTGTCAGAACGTCCACGACGTGGCGGGCACAGCTAGTAAGTAATAAATTTCTCTCATGACATTATTGTGACTTTTGTATTTCGAGGGCATTAACTTTCATATAGAACCACTGCTGCCGAATTGAGAGTTTGTTTTTGATAACCATTAAAAGCAGACAATTTTGTTGAATTTAATGGAAATTAAAAAAAATAGAATTTAGTTTACTGTTACAAAAAAAAAAAAAAATATTTACTTAAAAGACCAGCATCGAAAGAAAAGAAAGGCATAGGGGCTCTGCAATTCCATAAAATAAATATGATAGTTGACGATCAAAGAATAAAAAAGTAAACTGCACGATAGGTGCCGCAAAAATGCATTAATTAAGCTACAAACTGCTAGAGTCCATCCCATTGCTACTATATCCTGTTTCCAAATTTGAAGAAATGGCTGTGTAGCAAGAGATTTGGGCCACCGAAGTGGTATGTATATTTTGAGGGTCTTTAAAATTTTCTTTATTTGGAGGAAATAAAAAACTAGAAAAATGGGTATTGTTATCTAAAAAGTCATGGCATTAAAAATTGGTAGTTATTAAATGTTAATTGATTTTTCTTAATTTTAATCAGTAAATTATGTATATAAATTACCAGAATAAAAGTTAAAAAATAAAAGTAATAAGCTTAAATAAAAACTGATGCCATATTCTCTGTAATTCTCTTAGCGATAGATTGAGCTACGAGAATCACAGAATATGGCACCTGTTTGCCATATTGCAGAAAGAGAAAAAAAGACGCTAACTCAAAACTAGCTAAATCTAGTCTGATAGAGGCTTAGTTGGCATAACATAAATCAGGTTCTTAGTGATATCTTAGTTATCCTTGAACGAAAACGAATTAAAGAACAATTTTGTGTTCAGAAAAATAAACGAGTCACGTTTTTTTTTTTGTACATGTAAAAATATTTTGTTAGAATTGGAATGCTTGTCCACCTATAAAATTTACGTATTTTTAACCTAAAAATATAATTGGTCCATATTATTTAATTTTTTAGACCCTACTAAATAGATTATTTATTATTAAATGAGAAAATAATAATTAAATATTACAAAGTTACAAAAAGCACTATCAAACACGACCCTTTATACAAATTATATAAAATAATTTGATAACACAAACTAAAAATCGAGTTCATATACAGCTGTGTGCATTAAAATAGCAGTGGGGTTACCTAATATTTTCCTATCTTAAATTTGTTACTCTCGTAACTTTATCATCCAATGTTCTAACGACAATTACAACGTTATGCAAGAAATAAAAACTAGAGCAAATGATCTTGCTAACTGCCATGGTCATGGTTATAACCATTAATTTCTTTATTTTCAATTGTGGTCCATTGATCATGAAAATAAGAGTGCCGTAATATAAATGGTAATTTATAAACTTTTTGTAACAAAAATTCCTGTTTTTGTTTAAAAATGGAGAAAAGGACTTTACTGAAGAAAAAGAGAAATTCATTTAGAAATGATGTTAAAACTTTAAAAACAAATAAAAACTAATGTCGTGCTATAATAAAATGATCTCAAACGACATCTCTTACAAAAATAAGGAATAAACTGGGGGACCTAAGCACAAGATTTCGATACGGACGACAGTATTATAGTAAGGTTTAGATAAAGTGATCCTTTTGAGACATCAAATAATTATTATTCAAAATTAGCTTTGTTTATCCGTTTGTTCTTCCACTATTGAAAAATAGCAACTTATTTGGCAGAAGTACAAAAAAAGTTCCAAAATATACAAGCTAATTGGAACGGAGTGACATTAAGAAAACTGTTCCAAAATGGAAATAGTAAAAAAATGAGGGAAATGCATGGCAACATTTTTTAACGTTAAGAATTCTTTTTTATTATGGTACTCCTATATTTATGCACACAACTGTACATCATATTCTACACTAAATCATCTAATATAACCGAATATATACATAGTAGTTTTATATTTGATTTAGTTCCTATTTGATGCTTGCATCAGATATTTCAGAAAAATATTTTTAATAAAAGAATAAAACCGACATATGAACTACCCTGTTATTGAGATAACTATCCCGCCAAAACAACAAGCGGCTTAAACCAAATCATACCAAACGAACCTACTTAGCAAGTCATAAAAGAAACAAACTTATTAGCATACCTCATCCTTCAGTCTTTGTTCCTCAAACTGTTGTATTAAATCTTGGCAATCTAAGTTTTCTTCGGGCTCCCATGTATTATCCGATTCAGGATAACCTTTCCATTTTAGAAAATATTCAACCTAGAAATTGCAGAATCATTGTACTTAAATAAAATTGAAGCAATTTATGTAAGACTCACCTTTCCCTTTCGCACGCGTCTTGAACATATTTTCTCTACCACATATTCCGCGTCTTCGTCTGAGGAACCACTTCCGGAAGCATCAGTTTCATTTTTCTTAGATTTCATTTTTATATGTTAATATGCAAGTCAGTTCAAGTAATCTGTTGATAAAAAATAAAAATTAATGGCGGTTAATTATTCGCTCAATCTGAAGCGGCAGTCTGCGAAAAATACGATAGGACGCCGTATTCACATGAAAGCCGAAAACATAGACAAATAAATAATGATATACATAAGTTACACAGTCATTTTTTTTTTTTTCTTTATTAAACACACTCACGCACTTGTTTGTTAAATTTAGTTGTATTAATTTTTCTACAAATTCTTTATTTTTAGTTAATTTTAGAAATAATTCTTCCACACACTTTTACACTGACGCATTCAATTAAAATGAAACTATTGATTTTTTCGATGTTTGTGGAATGTAAATCCGAAGCCAAATGCCAATGTGCCCAGCGTTGTATTTTCACAGCTCAATCAGTGTTGTCAACATGCGATCCCTAGAAACGTAACACTTATCACACTTGTTTTGCTTATTTATTGCACACAAGGCATATTTAACTTAAAGTTAAATATGCCTTGATTGCAAACTTTTAATAATTACATTTCTGCATTTTATTCTTTCTTTATAGTGCTTTACATTATTTCTTTGATAATTTCATCAAAAAATCACAAAAACCAAAAAACTAATATGAAGGTTGTTAATCTACCAAACTGTAAGTAGCTCGAAAATTTTCAAACCTGATTTTCAGGCTGTTTTTTATATATTACTTCTTATGGTAAACTGAAATTCAGGCGATCTGCGCACTGTCCTTTAACAAGAGAAAATCTCTAAAGGGACAATAACTAACAAAAATAGATTTGTGCGTAAACATCCCGCCCCCTTTGCATACAAAACGGTAAGTTTTGGAATTGTTGTCTGTCCGTGTTTGCATCACGTAAAAACTACTGGATGAATTATAATAAAATTTTATGAGGAGGTCTCCAGGTATCTTATTTCCAAGAGAAAATTGAGAAAAAGAATTATTGCAAACTTGACAGCACCTTTTAATTTTGAAAGCGGGATATTTTAAACATTCTTTGCAGAACCCCGTCTCCATTAGACATTAACATGGAGTTAACCCCCAGTCTACATTAGACATAAAATGATAAATAATAACACTAACATCATATTAGTATTAAATGTAGACTGGCCATGTTAATGTTATTTCGAAGTTTTAACATGGTTGTTAAAACATTTGTTATAAAAACTCTTTTATAACATGTCAATGATGTTGTTGTTTTATTTTAGGTTGAGAGTAGTATTTGCGAACAGCGCCATCTATTGCGCAATTAAACTCCTACTATCTGCTGTGCAATAAGCATTCAAACAACATTGTTGGAAAACAGAAAATTATGTTCAAAGAGAAAATGACATAAACACGTATTCGACACCTATAACAACACACACAAATTACTTGCGTTACTCTGCCGGCGTCATGTTTATGTTTTGTTCAATTTGATGACTAAACTCCCATCTTCATTTGCTAACAACATGTCTTAACAAAAGTCAAAGTACATATAAAAAAACCAATATTAAAAATAATGTTTTTTTTCATATGAAGTTTGACTTTTGTTAACGCATGTTACTATCTAATGGTGGCCTGTAAAGGCCAAGATTCACTATCATACTCAGTCGTACGAACTGTCAAAAACAGCATGTATGCTAAATAAGTATGATAGTGTCAAGGCGAATTCATACCAGGTGGAGTCGATAACCCAGCTGATTGTTTTTTGCTCTCGTTTTTTTGCTAATGTCTTGTCAAAAAATACATTGTTCCATATCTGCTAATCTAATGTCAAAGTTGTTGTTTTGTTGTAGTTGTTGTCCTACTGCTCACACCTGGTGTGAATTTGCCTTGGAAAGTGTGGATTAGAAATAAATGTGTATGGCAGACGTTTTGATAATCTTTTGAAAAAAATCATAAAATAGTATTTTTCCATGTGATCAGAGTTGCAAAATCTTGTTTTGTATGATAGTGTGGCATCTACAACGCCATTTTGAAACGATTTTTTAAGTAGGACAGTTCTGTCAGATATTTTTGTGATTAAATCGTACGATTGTGTAGGATAGTGAATCCTGGCCTACATGATTTAAATTGGGTAGCGCAAATGTATATCAACATTTTGGAAGTCAGCCATATTTTATTTATTAGGTATAGGGCAAGGCGAATTCATACCAGGTGGAGTTGATAGCCCAGCTGATTGTTTTTTGCTCTGGTTTTTTAGCTAATGTCTTGTCAAAAATACATTGTTTCATATCTGCTAATCTAATGTCAAAGTTGTTGTTTTATTGTAGTTGTTGCTCTACTGCTCACACCTGGTATGAATTTGCCTTGGTATAGCGCAAGGCGAATTCAGGCCAGGTATAGACGTTGGCCCAGCTGACTGTTTTTTGCTAATGTCTTGTCAAAAAATACATTGTTTTATATCCGTTAGTAGAATGTCCAAGTTGTTGTTTTGTTGTAGTTGTTGCCGTACTGCACACACCTGGTATGAATTCGTCTTGGGATAATAAACTATAACTGGTGATTACTTCCAAAGCAAGTAATTAAATAAAATTATTAGGTTTTAGTTTTGAAATAAATTCGAACAAACTCTTGTTATTTTTCAAAATTTTTATTTTCAAAATATATTCTAAAGTTGTGTGCGTAAAGTGCTTACATGTGTGCATGATTTTTACCTTTTATTATTTTAGCAAAAACAAAAATAATACAAACAACAGATTATAATTAAAATCTAAATATCTCTAGGTTTCTTTCATTTGTCCTAATAGTATGAAAAATTAAAATTTTTGATTTTTTTTTCGCTTTTTTAACTACAGAATCATATTTGCACCAATTTTACTTTTTTAAATGCTATTTTTTTTTTGTTTAACAATATATGGAAATATTTGTACATTTATTTTTTAAATTTTTTTTAAAATTTATTTAAATTTTTTCATTATTTTTTGTTATTTTTATGTATTAATAAAATTATGGCCCCGCTATTCCACAAGTTTTTTTTCTTTTGTTTAATAATTAAGTTCACTTCTTAAGATAAATTTATTTATTTTTTATTTTTTTAAATGTGTTTTGTTTATTCTTTGTTGTTGTTGTTATTCTTTGTAAGAATAAACAATTTACAAGCTAAAGTTGTTGTTAAGAGTGTTTAATATTAAATTTTAATAGTGAAACCCTTATTTTTATAAAATTTCAAATAATAAATTATAATAAATGTATAACTTTAAAGAAATTTAATTAAATAATACTTAAAAAGAATTTGTTTTAAACGGGTGTTAGAAGACCAAAAATTTTTAGGATTTTTTTTTATATGTTTAAGTTGCTTAAAAGTTAGTTAAATTACATTAGAAATCGGAATTTAATTATAAATATTTCAAGGTGGGTATATATACAATATTTAAATTAAAATATTTAAGAGTGAAAATTAAGAATAAAATATTAACTTAGGAATAATTCAACTTTAACTTGTAAATTTAAAATTAATTTAAATCATAAAATGTATATAATATATATATGTGTATAAAATATATATAAACCTTTTTTAATATATCCAAAATATTTCTAATGTTATACATACATATATGTACATACATATATATTTCATAGCTATATATGTATTTGTACATTTAATAAAAATAAATGACTATTCTGCTACTCATTTTTGTTTTTTTTTATTTTTCAGAAATTTTAAAATTTATTAAAAAAAATGTTGCATAAAACAATTTGAAATAAATTTATTGTTTTTTATTTTAATTACCCAGGAAAGTTGTAGTGGCTTCAATAATAGTTCTCTAAAAAATATCGAAATATTCCACATTCAAATTTCCATATTTAACCAACCTGTTTCGATTTGAAGTTCGGTTTAATTTTGAAGTCATTAGAATTTCATGGTAGCAAAATGCGATATTCGATAACAATCGAAATTGCAATAGAAATTTCTATTACTATCGAATGCTGTAATTTGCCTCCAGAATAAGGTTTTAATTCAACTTCATATTTTAAGAAATAAAATTTACTAGTTTATAAAATATAAATTGTAAAAAACACCTCAAAAAATATGAATGACACATTCAAAATGTTCTTGCAATACTTACATAAATGTGCATAATTGCTTCAATTATGCAATTGAAATGACAGTTTAAGAAGCATTTCAAAAAACAGTAAAATATTCAAATAATATTAAAATGGACTTAATCAATCTGGCAAGTAAGGCATTCATATAGCAAGGGAACAAATTATTTTCGTTGGACATGCTGAAAGACATGTATAATTTCTTTCTCTAAAGGTCCTCGTATTTGACTTTATCAAACGTTTTCGATTCATTATTGAATTTATAAATCGGAAGTTATTGCAAAATACTCAAAACTTACCAAGTCTGTTGCATAAAATGCAATATTAAGTGTTTCAAAGGTTTAATTTAAGAGCAATTAAAGCTGTTGGTGCAAATATGCTTTTTCAGGATACCAAAATGGTACTCGTGCTTCATTCATTGGCTTTGACTCCAATGAAGACGATTTTTTTTACTTGGTGGCTGCACGGCGGAGATAATTATTTTATGCTTTACTTTCTTATGTGCCAGCTAGCTGTCAAAAATTCGTTTACTTTTTAGAAATTAATAAAACAGACAATAAAATTGTAATTATTTCAAAAAATTTTTCAAGTAAAAAAAAAAAAAAAATACTACCAAAAAGGTAAGGAAGAAGTATTTTTACTATATTGCATTGATTGCAATCAAATGTCGAGTGTGCAAGTTTACTAATATCTTTTTGTACAAAAAGCGCAAGAAAACTTGACCTGTGGAAAACGGGTCTCAGCCATAAAGAAAGTAGAAATGACAATAAAATAATTTAAAAGTCGGTTAAAGCTTGTTTCGAACTGTTATGTTGTGCTTGTTTTTCGTTAAACCTTTTTTATGTGAGAAAAAGGTAAATCACCAGGCAATGATAGTTATTTGAAACATATTATGTCCCTATTATGGTTTACAACTCACTCTAAAAGACAACTTAAAGACAACTGCTACTGATGATTTGTAATTTGAAACAACTGCTACTGATGAATTTTTTTTTTAAACTTTTGTTTACTGTACTAACACAGGGTTGTAAACGGTGA
Organism: Phasia obesa; assembly: GCA_949628195.1. Lineage (NCBI taxonomy): Eukaryota > Metazoa > Arthropoda > Insecta > Diptera > Tachinidae > Phasia > Phasia obesa. Next base: position 8,436,760 of record OX451216.1, read on the forward strand.
AACTACAACAGAGTTGTAACACAATTTAAATTAAACTTAAAAATTTTGTGGAGTTGTAATTGATAATACCAAATTGTAAAATTTCAACTGAAGTAGAGTTGAGTTGTAAACCGTAATAGGGGTCTTAAACTGATGTTATTGATTTGCGTTAAAGCACCAGACATTATTATGTTTTTGACTTTTAAAATATATTATTCAATCCAAGGCGAATCCATTTACCAGGTGGTGGCGATGGCGATGGCGCGAAATCATTAATTTGACCATTGCTCGAGATTTTAAAATCCTTGTATGAAAAAAGTAAGAAATTTATTATATTTTTGGCGGCACCTGGTGAATGGATTCGCATTGATTAAAACTTAATTTTAAATCGCTCGATTTTAAGAACATCAATTTGTTAATTTTTAGTTTTTGGAAAAAGTTGATTTAAAAATGAATCGGATTACAAAACGAAGCTGTATAGAAGAAGTTCAAACTACTTTCCTGGGTTCTTTTAGATCTTCTTTTAAATTTTTAAAACTTTTTGAACAAAAAGTCTTTCACAAAGTGGTCCGACAAATAAAAAAATTTAAGTTTAATTAACATTTGTTGTTTAAAACTAAAGTGAAAGAAATAACGAAAATAAAACATATTTGCGATCGAGTTTTGAAAAAAGATAAAAATTTTTGAAAATTAAGAATTAAAGTGCAAATAATATTTTTTTTAAATTAAGGTGCAGCATACCATCATCTTAACATTTACAATTTTGCTGTTTAAATTTACTTATACATATGTATTTATAGACTCGTATAATACATACATATTTATACCTAATTTTTATGCATTTTAATTTAAATAAATTTAAATTTTTTGAACATCACAGTGTATTTTCTTTATATAAATTATTTTTGTTTGTTTACTTTTTCTAATTAAAATAATTTTTTTTTTTAATTATTAAACCAATTTGCTGCCCCTGCCTGATTTTCTATTTAATACAATATTAAAAAAAACAAATCTTAAATATTAATTATATTATTGTAATTAATTTATAAATTAATTTAACAAAACGGGGAACAGGAATAAAAATAATAAAAACGTTAGTAACAAACAAGAGAAAAACATAAAAATCTAAATTAATTAAAACTAATAATAATAATAGTAATAATGATAATGATAATAATAATAAAAAACAATTTAACAATTATAATAATATAAACATAAATCTAAATCTTAATAAACATAAACATAAACGAAACGTGACTTATTGCTCGCATAAAAAACAACAGTGAAATCTTCTTTTTTTAATGTGAAAACATTTTTAAAAAGAAAAGAAAATTATGCGTAATTAATAATAAAAATAATAATTTATAATATTTAATTCCTGCTGATAACTTGACCAGTTTTGGCATTCACTAGTATAGTTTTATGGCTTGTCGAAGACGTTGACGATGATGTCAACGATTGTTCCTCATTGTTTAAAGCACTGAGCTGGTTCGATGTTAGAGGATTGTTGGTTAAGGTGCCTACTCCGCCTGCTGATCCTGCGGCACCTTGACGACTAATACGTCTACGTAAACGATCACTTATATTCTGAGTGATATTATTTGTTTGTTGTTGTTGTTGTTGTTGTTGTTGCTGGTGGGATTGAGACGGTTGGGGTTGTGTCTCTTGGGTCTCTTTTTTGATGGTCAGACAACCATCATTTTTGTATAAAATAATTTTAGCACATTTTGGTTGTTTCTGCTCCGATACATTTTTTAAGGCTTCTGCCGCCGAATCTTTTAAATTTTCATTAACTCTGTTTTCCTCATTATTGTTGTTATTGTTATTGTGATGGTTTTGCAATTCCTTTTTTATGTTTAAATTATTTTCCTCGGCTTCTTCATCATCCTGTTGAACCATGCTTAACTCCAATTTATCGTAGCGTGTAAAGAAGGTAACATCATTTAATTTTTCGATACCGTTGAAATGGACTTTGGTATGCTCTTCAATATGTTCTTGCTCTTCGGCCGAATAATCACAATGGTCACAGGTGTATGATAATTTTTGTTTGGACACAGAAATGTGTTGATGCAAATGTGTTTTAAATTCTTCGGCATTTGAACTTTCAAAGGGGCAATGTTCGCATTTTTCTTTTTCTTTATTGTCATTGTTTGTTGATGCCTTATCCTGTGGTGGATTGTCTGGTGTTGGTGCAGTATTCATTGCATTGTCGTGAGCCAGATCACCAGTTGCAGCTGATGCTGAGGTAGAAGCAGTGTTTGAATCTTCGGCTTCTACTTGATTTATCTTACTGCGAACCTCCTCATTTTGCAATGGTGTTGATGTTACCTGGCGCGATTCCAATTGTTTTTTCAACAGAGAATTGCCCGCCTCAAAGGAATTACTTTGTGAGCTAGAGGTGATTATTGAATTTTGGTGATGTTTTGTTTGATTCTGATTCTGATTTTGTGGATGGCCCTCATTTAAATCATGATCCACCACCCATATAGTCTCGTGCATATGAGGCTTTTTCGTGGCTGTTATATGCATTAGTTTTGGTGCTCTATATACCGAATCCTCCTTGCAATTCTTGTATAATTCATTGCATTTTTCTTGATATTGTGTAGTATGAACATATCGATGGGTTTGTATAATGGACTCATGCATTGCTCTGTAATCACAGTAGTCGCAGTGATATTTGCGTTTACTACCATCACCCGAGTTATGTGCATCGTGCTGTCTTAAGTGTTCGTCCAGATCTTTCTGGGCTGTTAATGGATCATTGTGCTTTTGGGCATATCGTGCTGGACATTTGTTGCAGTAGTAGATCATGCGATATTGATATTCTGGCGGCAATTGGTTTTGATGATTTTGATGATTGTGCGATAAGTCCGAAGAAGGGCGTGGCACGGGTGATGAAGATAAATCTATAGCCAGTGGTGTCGTAAAGTTGGAAGTATCCCGCTAAAATTTAATTTAAAAAAATTAACTTGGTTTTAAAAATACAAATTTATGATTAAAAGTTATAAAATTCGCTTAGTAAATTTTATATAGGCCAAAGTATCAACTAAGAAATAAAACTCGGTCAAGGCCTAATCATTATACCCTTAACACATAGACGAGAGCAGGCTACCGACTACAAGAGGATTGTTTTGATGTTATCATAGCTACTCATCTACATGGCCGCGCGCCGTTGTGACTGTAGCCAAGTTAATTTCTATTTTTGTATCCGACAATTTTATTTTATAAAAAAAGAAGAGAATATCACAAAAAATAAAAAATTGCAAATGTTTTGACATGATAAAAGTATTATTTGAAAAAGTTATTTTATTTTTATAAAAATAAAATGCATATGTTTTCTGCAACAATTTCAGAGTTTACGATGTTCAAGTAGATGTCGTCTTCAATAAAAATAAGCAGATGACTACAAGGCGACGATTTTAGCCAACGTCATTTGTAGTCGTGAGGCGGTGTAGCCGTTGTCCTCTATATTTTTAAAGCATTAGTTGTCGCCGAAAATGGGTCAAATTATTAGCAAACAAAAATCTCTTAAATGAGCATTTGAGAGCTTTTCTAATGAGAATTAATCCGCCAATCAAGAATTTTTTAAATAAATAAAAAAAATATTTTTTCTTCAAAAAAATTTTAAAAAATATATTTTTTCTTCAAAAAAATAAAAAATATATTTTTTCTTCAAAAAAATAAAAAATATATTTTTTCTTCAAAAAAATAAAAAATATATTTTTTCTTCAAAAAAATAAAAAATATATTTTTTCTTCAAAAAAAAAATAAAAACATATTTCTTTTTAATATTTTTTAGAAATTTGTTTTTTAAATTAAAAAAAAATATTATTTTGAAAAGAAAAATTAAAAAAAAAATAATTTTTTATTTGCTTTTTTTGAAAATATGAATATTGTTTTATTTATTTATTTATTTTTTTAATATTTTTTTATTTATTAAAAAAAATTATTTTAAATATTTTTTTTATAAAAAAAAACAAAAAATTATAAATATATATATACATTTTTTCAAAAAAACAACAGAATATATATTAAAAAAAATATTTTTTAATTATTTATTTTTTTAAATATTTTTTATTTATTTATTTTTATTAAAAAATAAAAAAAAAATATTTAAAAAATTTTTATTAAAAAATCAAAAATCAAAAAAATATATTTATGTTTTTTTTTTCAAAAAAAAAAAAAAGAATATACATACATATGTACATTAAAAAAAAGAGATTTTTTAATTATTTATTTTTTTGGAAATTTTTTATTTAATAAAAATAAAAAAAAAATTATTTTAAATATTTTTATATAGAAAAGACAAACAAGATATTTTTTTAATAAAAAAATATTTATATTTTTATTTTATTATTTTATCTTTATTTATTTTTTTGAAAATTTTTTATTTAATAAAAATAAAAAAAAAATATTTTAAATATTTTTATATAGAAAAGACAAACAATATATTTTTTTTAAATAAAAAATATTTTTATGAAAATAAATATTTTTTCTATTTATTTCGAAATAAAGAAATATTAAAAAAAAAAATTGGCTAAGTGAAGCGGAGACCGCTGGCATCTCAAACTAGCGGGTAAATCAAATTTTGCAAAATTCGAAACTTAAGGCGTCATGATTGAAACTAACGCCTATTTCAGGGACTTGAGAAATATTTTTATTTGTGGAGAATTATCAAATTTCTTTCTTATTTCTGTGTTTTCTTTGGTACTTTATAAATCTAAATGTATGTACATATGTATATTAAAATTACTATTTTTTGATAACTTTTTTATCTATGTATGTAGGAACTTATAAATTTGAAGTATAAAATTTTTTCATGTATTACCTGATTTTGGGCCACTGAAGCCATTTGTAAGGCCAAACTGAATTCCATATTCATATTAGTTGCATTCGCATTCGTTGAATGATTCGAAGCGGCTAAGATTTGATTTTGTGGCATTTGATGGACTGTGCGCATATGGGAACTCAAATGCTGTTTTTTGGCACATACGAATGTGCACATGCGACACTCGTATTGAGTGGGTTTGTGCAGAGAAATGTGATAATTCATTTGAGATTTGCTATCACAAATATAAGTGCACAGTGGACATTTTTGCTGTTTTGATTTGACATTGTTTTGCGGTGAGGAAACTCGGCTTAATTGGTTACTCATATTTGACTCCAATAATTGTGCCAAATTGGAATTGTTTGCGGATGGCTGAGATGATAAAATATTGTTGTTATTGCCATTGTTGTTGTTGTTAATGTTGCTGTTGAGATGGTTTGAAGATGATGAAACTCTGGTTATTTCAATTTGATCATTTTGTTGCAATTGCTGTTGCAGAATCAGTTCTTCAGTCATGGAATTAATAGCTTTAATATTATTATTTTGGTTTGCCACCGCTGCAGCAGCAGCTGCTAAATATGCAACAGCAGCAGCTTGTAAATCTTGTGAAGCATTAGCTGCATTTAAGGCTGTTGCCGCTGATAAAGGCGAATGCATTAAGTTATTTGTTGGTTCTGATTTTAATGCATTATTGGCATTATTGGTCTTAAGATGGTTATTATTGTTGATAAGTACATTATTATGGCTAATATTTTGATTTTGTTGTTGTTGTTGTTGTTGCTGCTGCTGCTGCAAGGCCTTTAGGGTCAAGTTAAAATGACTATTGGCATTATTGCTATTAATGTTATTATTACTATTGGTTTCATTCGATGCCCCATTTACTAAAGGTTTATAAATTGGGGCCGCATGACGATCACCCGCAGCAGCTCGATCAAGGGTTTCGATGTTGATAACGCCAGCGTGTTTCAAGCGACAATGACGCTGTAATTTGTTTAATAGTAAAAATAAAGATTAGTCAATATAAAAAATTTAATTGCAAATATTACAAACAAATGCAGATGTATATTTCGGTTTTGTTTAAAATGAAATTTTCTTTGTAAAATGAGTTACGTATAATGTATTTAAGAACTACATATATGTAAATGCACACCACACCAAGAACCCTTCAAAATGATCTTTATTTATCTTATAAAACACAAAATATAAAAAAAACAAAATTTTTCTTAAAATTCTTTACAAAAAGACTCACACCGTATTACAAAAATTATATATAAAACATAACACCATAAACCTTTATATTTAAATAAAAATTACCACCATCGTGAAATATGTAAATTAAAAAGTGTAAAAGGAAATTTTTTCATTGCTATATGGAACACAAAAGCTTTCAAGTTTTATGGAAAATAACTGGCGGGAGAACTAAACAATTCATTTAAATAACTTAAGTGATATGTTAAGGGTAAAATTTTTGAAATTCATTTCAAATTCATAAATTTTAGTTTCTGTATCCGAAGTATGTTAAAGGGAACCTATTAACGTTGTTCCGATCTGTCACATGGCTGTGTCTCTCAAGGATGAATTGCTACGGATGCCTTAGGAAAAAATAATGTAAAGTATTTGGGGACCCCCACAGATAACTTGTTTTTTCTGCTTTTCTAAGTTGTTAAAAGTGATTTAATTTGTCGTAAATACTTAAAGAAGAAGAAGAGCCTTGAAGCTCGTCTCAGCCTCAGAAACTCAAGTCTGGCATTAGTTAATCGGTCCCTCCCAAGCTTTAAACTAAGGAAAAATTTCAAAGGTGTCAGAATCGATATCGATAATAATATTTTGACAGTCTATCAAGTGTAAATAAATGTCAAACAGTTATTAATAAATAAGCAAGAAAAGTGTATATTATAGTAAATAAAAAAAAAAAAATGATTACTTCCAAAAGACCGAACACTAAGAGCAACTTTTATGGGTCGAATATGAATGGCAAAGCAACCTCAGTTGTGTTGTCAGTTGCCGAAATATTATTACCTATGGCAACTGGCATCTAAAAGTTCTTAATTTTAGTTGCCAAATTGGCAATCATAAATTTGTGGTTGTTATCGATTTTTTTTTCACAGATTAAGAAAAAAGACGGTAAGAACTAGTTTTCTTTTTATATAATTTTGTACATATTCATTTCTTTAAATTGTAGATTTCAAAATGACACATATGCAACACTTTCAGCATTTAATATAAGAAAAACGAAAACAATTGACACGTTGCCTTTTGGAAATAATCATTTTATATATTTGCTTTAAATTACTTTTTTCTTGTGTATTTATTGAAAACTTATTGATGGTTTATATTTATTTTCAGTTGCTAGAGTGTCAAAATAGCATTATCTATAACCTTATATCAACTGAAGGTGCAATACCTAATCGATCTATTAGTTGCCGGTTGTCATTGCGGCAACTGTCAGCGTAATTGAGGTCAGGGGGGTTACTGTGTACTTCAATTCGAAAAGGAAATCATTCGAATTTGTTTGACTTTAACATTGTGTTTTGAAAAAGATTTCTTTTGAATCGAAATACGCAGAAGCCTCCCAGGTTGCCATCCATAAGATTGTTTTCTTGGCCGAATTTCAGGGTTCACCCGCAAATGAAAGTATCAACCATGAAGCCACCAGAAGTTTTGGCGGAACGAAAATTAACCAAAACAAGAAATGAAAAGTAAATGTTTTTACTGAAGCTTATCGCCCTCGATTTAATTATGGTTTATTTGACAGCGTTTTTGCTTCAAGTTGCAGATTTGAGAATTGTTTGTTTCTCCTACTTGCACAAGCACTATCACTAGTTAAAAATGAAAACATAGGGCTTGTTCGAAAATGCATTACTGCGCTGCATCTGGTGCTCAGTACGTTCGAAAAATATTCAGTTGGCATCACTGCAAACGTTGTGTGTTCTAAAATGCACCACTGAAATAGATGAGGCTCAAACAAACGTCAAACACTCATCACAAAAATGGCTGATGCGGATGCGTGAGTATTTATTTTATTTGTTCTTTATTAAACTTATTTTAAGTAGCATGCATTTTGTTTATACATTTTTAGAATTGAACTTGAATTAAAATTTTCGAATCTCTTAATAAAAGTTCGATTAGATATGGAAGAAATGTTAAACAAATTATTATTTATTTCTGTTTGCTCATCAAATAAATGTCAGCATCAGCTGTTTTGCATCGGTGTTGCAAATTAATCACACATGCGCATCAGATGCAGCGCAGTGAAGCAATTCCGAACAGGCCCATAATTTGTGTACGCCTATCGAAATACTCTAGGAAATATTTTATATTCTTTTCTGAAGGACACAGTATTTTACATATGTATAACGAAAGAGTTTAATTTCAGTGGAAAATATTTTAACTTACGGTATTTTAGGTATGTATTCATCCTTTTTTACCTATCATCCTACTGAAAAAAATATTCTGTAAAGGCCCTTATCATACAATTATTAAAAAAAAGAGTCTTAACGAGAATGAGGCATTCAAAAAATTCAGCCAATTCACTTTCATTCTGCTTTTTGTCATTCTAACACACACATACACAAACACAAACATTTTCTACATAAACCAAGGCGAATTTATACCAGGCGAAGGCGTTAGCCCAGCTGACTGTTTATTGCTCTCTTTTTTTTGCTTGTCAAAAATGTATTGTTTTGTATCTGCTAATAGAATGTCATAGTTGTTGTTGCCGTATCTGCTGCTCGCACCTGGTATGAATTCGCCTTAAACATACAATTTAAAATAATACCTGAATAACATGCTTCCAATTTGATACTTGATGACAATGACCACAACGATATGGCGATGGATCACGCCTATCGGCGGTAGTTGTATCGTGCGTTAATAAATTATTGTTATTGTTGTTACCATTACCGATACTGTTACTGTTACCGTCACCGTTATTATTGTTACTGTTATAGTTACTATTATTTTTTGATACACCATTACCAGATAAATTACCCAAAATATTTTTGTTACAACTAGTAGATGAATGATTTTGATTTTGAGTATAATTTTGATTAGACAATGACAATAATGATGTAGAAGAAGATAAAGAAGACGCCATATTGTTATTATTATTATTGTTTACAACAGTAGTACTAGTTGGAATATGAGCGGATGAGGCGGAAAATGGGGCACTCATAACCATATTATGATGATCTTGTATACCACCGATGATATCACCAGTTAGTAAGCCACCTTCACCATTGTGAAGTGAGAATGCATGGTTTGGAGTTGAAAGAGGAGTAGTAGTAGTAGTGGTGGTAGTTACAATTGTATTTGGTGTTGCCGATGGCGGTGATGTTGACATTTCTGCCATTAATCCAGACTTAGTTTTAACAAGTTTCGAACCCATAACCATTGTTTCATTATTATTGTTATTTGAAACTTCGTTTTGATTTAGATTTAATGGTGTTTGTGAGAAAGAGCCTCTCGGTGAAGTTAATAAATGCTGTAAAGATGGTGAATTTGTTGACCCGACACCTGTTACTGAGGACGATGAGGACGTCGCATGTGACTGTTGTTGGTTTTGTGGACTTTTTTGGGTTAATTGATTTGGCGACGTCATTGTGTTTTGGGCACTTGCCTCGTTTGGACTCGCTTTCTGCTCACCATGCTCAATAATGTTAGCAGCTGCATTTAAATGTGACGCTTTAATAGGTGATTTGCCGGCGAGAGCTAAAGCAAGACCGCTAAGTTGGGAGTTGTTGGCTTGATCTAAAAGTCCAGCTGCCATTAAATTGGTTAGTTGCGAATTTGGATTGGAGTTATGTTGTTGTTGTTGCTGCTGCGAAAGACACATGGCAGCTAGGACTTTGTTCATATAAAGATTTGGGTTGACCGACACTTGCATGGTGCCATTGTTGTTTGATGCTCCTTGTTGTTGTCCCGTTTTTGGAGAACTAAACCCTTGATTTGTATCTGGAAAATGTACCTTAACATGAGCCAAAACTGCATCACGATTGATGTGCCTAAGAAAATAAATTAAAAAGTGTCGGGTTTTTTATGATCCAAAGTTGTATATTTTTATTAAAACTAAAAACATTACACAGTGGGGAAGATTTTCGCCCCTAAACTCCACTATAACAAAATTCTTATTTGACAACGACAAGAATGATGGTACTTTATTGGGCAAAAATAAAATTAAAAAATTTCGAAATGAAAAATCGTACTTTTCTAAAGTAAGAATTTAGCAGTTTAAATAACAAAACTGAGAGATATCAATTGAAAACTGTGTCCAATAAAATCCCAGAAAAGGGTTTTAAAACTTTAGAAATTTTAACCTTCAAATATGTATGTATAAGTCCCTTAGTATAAGACCCTTAGTATAAGGGCTTTGAAACATGTATTAACAAAAACAAGAAAAAAAAAAATACAAAAAATATTTTAATGCTGTTGAATAAGAGCATGAAGCCCTTTAGCGATGGTTATAGGCCTGACTGATTCTGTTACTGGAAATAAAATTGTTAATTTTAGAATATAAAACAAGGCACATTCATCAGGTAACCTCACTACGAAGGGGAAATATAAGGCGAAAAATTTTAATTGTTTTTATATGTAGTGTGAGAGTTTAATTTCCATTTAAGGGGAAAAACTTTTAAATTAAAAAAAAATTAAAAATGTTTGCCTTAATATTTTCCCTTCATAGTGAGATTACCTTATGAATGTGCCTTGAGTTTAACTGTCAAAATCCATTTAAAAAATTTAAACATTTTCGCCCTAATATTTCCCCCCTGATTAATATGCCTTGTAAAGATAAGGCAAAAAATGTAAGTTTAACCGTCAAAATCCACCTGATTAATGTGCCTTAGGTGGCCTTACTACGAAGGGGAAATATTAAAGCGAACATTTTTAATTTCGCTTTAATATTTCCCCTTCGTAGGGAGGCCTTGATTTATATTTACATTGATTTATTCAAAAAAGGAATACAACCAGGCCTATAAATTTATACCGCTATTGGTCAAGTTTTTTTTTAGTGAAGCACAGATTACTGAACTTACCTAAAGCTGCATTTACGACATTTGTAGTTTGTTATTTTCTCATTGCCCTCTTGCCGGATTTCTAAAGTGACTTCATCACTTGGCTTGAAATTTTGATTAGACGGGGGAGATTTTTTAACAGCCGATATGGTCACAGAAGGCGTGATCATTGTGGTGCCACCACCATTTTGGTCACTTTCATTTTGTTGCTGCTGCTGCTGTTGTTGCTGAGCAATGGCGGCATTCATCATGGAAGCCAGTAAAGGTAAACGTATAAAGTTATCAGATAATTGATCATCAACATTTGGCACAGATGACTTGGATGGTATAGGTTCCAAAGTAATGTCTTCTCTAACACCATTCAAAATATTGTTAACCGTTACATTGGTTGCAGAAGTGGAACCTTGTTGCTTGTTATTGAAATCATTGATAAAGGCCAGTGAAGCTACTTGATTTGGGGTCATTTCACCCGATTTCATTAGTTTAGGATCTCCATCCTCTTCGGTCACCTTCATTAGGGTAATGTATTTGTTGTATTTTGTATAATTGCGTCTGCCAGTTTCATCATTCATGAGAACACGAGCATTTTTATGACTAGGATCTCTGATGGTCTTTAGGCGTATGTGCTTGGTTATATCCCAACGCCAGTTGGAGCGATATGAACACAAAGAGCATTCGAATGGTTTTTTATTTAAATGACCAACAATGTGTACATGAAATCTGGATGCTGTGGAAGCCCAAAACGAACAATGTGGGCATTTGTACACCTTTTTTAATGACGAATTAGCAGCCTCTTCTTCGGGTGTCATCTTTTTTGTTACCTGGAAATAGTGAAAGTTTCAAATTTCATTGGATAATAATTATTTGTTAGTAATGTTGATGATAACTTTTTCAAATGAGATGGTTATTTCGAACGATTCTTAAATAATATGTGAATAAATAGAAAGGGCACATTTTAACTTACTTCTCCATAGCCTGGAGCTGTTTCAACTCCATAATAACTATTTTCATCATTATTAGCACCTAATAAACTGCCACCAGCATTAGAGGAGGAGTTTCCACTGCTTTGCTGTTGGCGATTTCCCTCAGAACTTTGCGAACCACTTCCAACACCACTTTCCTGCTGATTGCGAGGTAATTTATTCCAGATGAAAACACGATTTTCCATAGAATGCTGCATATCATTTGCACTAGTATCACCCATCATTACACGACTACCGGCACAACTGTCGCCAGACAAGGAATCACAGCGACTATTAGCATCAGAACAAATTTTCAAATGATTCAATAAATCCGCTGAAGATTTGCAGCGATGGCGACAATGTTGACAGCGTGTAGAGCCAGAAACACTAAGATTGAGAGCCGAATGTGATTGTTTGTCACATTCATCGTCCTCGGTAAAATCAATTTCCAAACGTCCTTCTTCTCCGTCCTCATCATGCTCATCGTCATCCAAGTCTATGTCATCATTGGTAGAAAGCGGAGAGAATGTACATGTTTTGCGGTGTATAATCGATTCCGATAAACATTTGGCCATATGACCACAGGGACATATCAAATTTTCATTGGTGGTAGAGGAAGACTTAATCTTATCGAAGAATGTACCAGTTTTCCGGTTCAACAAGCTTTTACTACTTGCCGATGAGGTAATAGTAGTAGTGGGTGACAATTGCGAAGCAGCACCCACTATAGCTTCCGATTTATCCGAAGGCTGCATCATTTCCGAAATTTGTTTTTCATTGAAAAACATCGAAGCAATATCCGAGAGTGAAGAGCGTGATGCCAAATCTGAAGAAAGATTTAAAATATTCTCATTGTCCTTAGTTATAGGTATAAGATTCGGTAATGGTTTCTTGGCTTTTGGTATGCTTAGATTGGAATTATGTACGGATGATGTGTCCGAAGAGCCACCTTTTTGCGATAAATCTGTGGGTTCATCGTCATCATAACGCAACCTCTTCGACTCATATGCACCAATGGGACCAGCTGTCATCAACATTTCGTCGTACTCGTCCATATTGTTGTTGTTGAAGTGATCCTCCAACATTTCGGCAGAATCACTGAAAAAGTCTTCGTTAAGATCTGTTCCCCCCACCTTATTGCGACGGCGGGCCAAAGTCATGCCAGCTGCATGGCCAACAGGCGGCACATGATGATTCATTTCGTGCACAGTCAACGATTGCTTAATGTCGGCGGTAAAATCACAAGCGGCACATTTAAATGGCCCCGCACCACCATGATTTCTCATATGACGATCCAGATTCCATTTGTAAGGAGTGCGAAAATCGCAAGTGACACACTTGATCATGGGCATAGAATGATACTTGACATGCTTACTAAAACGAGCCTTAATATGGGTGACATACGAACACTTTTCGCAACGATAAAACTTTGCATTGCAATGATCCTCGATTTCATGTTCCAACAACAGATTACGATATAAAGTCGTAAACTCACACAGACTACATTTAATTAAACGATTATTAGAAGGCTCATCGCTGCCACCACTTAGGACATCAGATTGCTGTTGACCAGTTGCAGAAGGAAGTGGTAGCGACGGCGGCGAAGATAAATTACTACCTGATGGTGAAGGTGTCAACTCAGGACTTGAGTGCTTAGCTGGTAATTGTATTGGTGTTGAACGATGTTGATGGGCAGGTGTGGCGTTATCATAAGTTCCATTTTGGAAAGGAGTGCTTTCGCTATTTTGTACAGGTGATAACCGCTGTTCGTAATTGGAATGGGCGGCTGCTGATTTTAGAGATTCTCTATTATCAAATTCTCGTTGGATCCTCAATTGCTGCTCGAAGGCAGCCGCTGCAAAAATTGCTTCACTTAATTTTTGCTGTTGAGATTTTTGTTGTTCTTCTTGTTGTTTCTTAAACACTTCAATTTCGCATTGTAACTTTTGATGCTCTCGCTCCATATCCGATTTGGCCTACAAATAATCAACAACAACATTTTCTATTGAGCAAAATTTGTTAGTAAATAAAACTGAAATATACTTACATGTTCCGCATTAATTGCCTCAACACTCATTGCACTAATTACACCCGTCGTAGGAACACTTTCTTCCAATTTTCTTTTTCTAGCTTCGCGATTCATGCCTCTTTTACCACGGGCCTGACCGTGACCGCTGGCAATGCCATCGGTGCAACCGTGCACCATTTTCATATGACGCACCAATTTCTGATAGTGGCGGGAGGCGTACAGGCACAATTTACATTTATTTATAACAATCTTCTCACCGTGCACATCACGCAGATGTGTGAGGTGATAGCGAGGATTTTGTGTGAAATATGTACAATAGTTACAGCTATAATTTCGTTTAATTTTACACTGCGGCAAACCCTCTTCCTTAAGTTCCATAGCAGCTGCTTGCAGGCGCTGATGTTCTTGGGCGAGACTTTGCTGTTGTTGTTGCATTAAATGTTCTTGGGCTCTTTTTAATTCATCGAAATTATCTCCAAATATATAGGTGTTCGGGTTATCACCAACACGAACACGAATTGGTACTTTGTTGCCGTTTTTATCATCTTCTATAGTGTCTTCTGTATAAATGGGAATACCACTAACTACACTGCGGACAATCAATGTGCCTCCAGACTTTTGAACCATTGAAGGCAGTTCCATGGTTAAAAGGATAGAAACGTTGTATATAATATAAAAAATATTATGGTTTTAATTGGTCCTTATGGTATACGGTGAGCCGAAGATAGTCTACAAAGAAATGTAACGTTTAAATGTAATTAGAAAACAAATTGATAAATTTCTTTTTTTAATGTCTTGTGTTAGATTCATTGCTTTGGTTTATTAAAAATTTTTCTTTACTTTTAGGTAACAAGTGCTTTTTTTGTATTTGTTATTGGGTAAAAAAATAAGTTGAAAAACAAAAATTATTTTAAAAAGAAGTTGCAATAGAAAAAGCATTTATTGCACAAGAGTGTTTGACATCTACATTTAAATATAAAGATTTTTTTGAAGCAAAAAGCAGTCAATGTTTAATGAGAAAATTTAGGGAATTTGTGAGTTAAATAATTCTTGCAATGTTTTCTTTATCAAAAGCAAAACTTATAAATTTTATTTTCAGTTGACAAGTAAAAATAAATAAATTCTTTTCAAACAGTTAATAAAACGATTGACATGCTTAGAATAAAGTTTGGTTGAAGACCTTTTTTGGAGGTCATGCTAACCTTAAACAATTGTACCAATGTTTTTCTTTTTTCTGTTTTGACATTTAAATTGACTCCATTCTTATGTTTGTTTATTCTCAAATATTTAGGTCAATGTTGCTACATACATATGTTCGTATGTATACTTATGTATCCCGAGTTCTTGCATTTACAATCCAAAGTTTAAGAATATAAATTTAAACATATTTTTTTAGAAAAATTATTGAAATGCAGCAGGAATGGATTTAAAATTATTCCTTTAATTTAATAACAATTTAGGAAGAAAAACTTATTCAATAAAATATTTATTACAAAAATTTCATCGGTATAAAAATATTAAGAAAAAAAATTTAATAGGTAATGTGTTTTTAAGTTGCTTTTTCAAAATTGATTTTAAAAATATATTATCTAAAAAAATTAGTTAAAAAATAAATATGTGAAAAAACTTATTTAAAAAGATATTGAAAAAATTATAAAAAAATATAAAATGTAAATATAACATTAAATGTAAAATAAAATAATAATAAAAATAAATATTTAATAAATATAACATTAAATATGTATATCTTTTTATTATTATTTTTTAAATAATTTTTTCAATAATATTTTTCATTATTATTTTTTTAAATAACTTTTTTCAATAATAGATTTTTTAATAAATTTTTTTAATAATTTATTTTTTAAATATTTGTTTTAGATAATATTTTTTTTAAATCAATTTTGAAAAATCAACTTAAAAACACAGCACCTTTTAAAAGTCTAGATTTTTATTTTTTTCTTAAATAGTACATTTATTAAAAGTATATTATTCATGTATTGATTTAAAAAATATTTTCTTTTTAAATACAGTTTTAAAAGTATATATAAAACCGTAAAAATACCTTTTAATAATAGTTCTTTTTTGAAAAAGTATAGTTTTTAAAATAATTTGCTTTTAAGAGGACTCTAGTTTTTGACATAAATATCGCTTAAAAATATATATTTATTTAAAACCGTTTAGGGGTGCCCTCAAAAAATTATTTGTTTTTTAATTATTCCTTTATTAAATTACTGTCTTTGCCTTTTTAGAAAAGGTACTTAAAAAAGTTATAGAATGAATATAATTTCTTCACTAAACACTTTACATTTAAAAAAAATTTACTCCTTAAAAAATAATTTTCTTTAATTATCTTTGAAAAACTACAGTTTTAAAAAGGTACTTTTTAAAACATATTTTTTTTAAACGTACTTTTTAAAAATTCAATTTTTTTTAAACTTTAAACTTTTTTTTAAATAATTACAGTTTTAAAAAACTAAATTTTTACTAATTATATTTTTAAAAAACGAATTCTTAAATAGTACTTAAAAAAGTACTTTTTTAAAAAGTACTTTTAAAAAATTTTTTTGAATTTCTCTTTTCCATCAGAGTCTTTTTATTTGTTTGGCATATATTTATCTTACTAGGTAGTGTCGTCCGCCCAGCTGATTTAGTAGTTCGACATGTCAAAAGTTGTATGTGTTCAGAAATTTTATAGTGTAGAAGTGAGAAAGCAATAAAACACATACACGCCTTCTCAATTTTCTTATATGTTTTTTGACATTTCGAACTACAAAGCAACAACAAAATGCTATGTTGTTCTTGTATCGTTGTATTTGTTGTAGGGACGCCACTACCTAGTAAAATAAATATACCTTGGTTTGGCTTTAGAAATTTTTTAATTTTTTTTTTTGAAGTTGACTTTCAAGAAATGATATTGAAAGAAAAGTTTCACAATGAAAATAATTTATCAATTAAACACGTTACATTTAAAAAAAATTTACTCATTAAGAAAATAATTTTCTTTAATTGACTTTGACAGTTTTAGAAAAAAATACTTTTTAAAAAATATTTTTTTTCAAATAGTACTTTTTTTAAGTCCCCGTTTTTTAAAAGTACTTTTTAAAAAATACCTTTTTAAGAAACTACATTTTCACTAATTAAATTATTAAAAAGTGAATTTTTAAATAGTACTTATAAAAAAGTACTTTTTAAAAAAATGTCCTTTTATATAAATAGTTAAAAAAAGTATTTAAAAAAAGTTGAATAAAAAAACTAGTTTTTTTGTTAATCAACTTTTATAAAAATTTTATGAAATAAATATAATAGCTTAGTGTTCGATGCAAATGGTCTTGCAAAAGTGCAGGTGCACGACTGGAGTGCATTTACCACTTATACGACCTAGTCTTCGAAGCCATGGTATTCAGGATGTATATATTAATTCAATATTTAGAATATACTTTCTTTTGTCAATAATTTTTCTTTACATACATTTATGGTCTCCATATTAAAAAGTAGTATTTTTATCTTTCATGCGGATATGGTATAGTTACCTCGCGCCTTTTGTTTATTTTATGAATTGATTTATAAATATAAACATATAAATATAAATAAATAAATATTTGAAAATATAAAATAAAAAGCCTCCATTTTTTACGAGTCAATCTTCGTTTATAATAATGAACACTTTGAAAAATTTTTTAAAAATTTTAAAATATTTTCTTTTTTAAAAAGTATATTTAAAAAGTATTTTTTGTTGATACTTGTTTTAGAAAGAGCTTGCAACTTTAAAAAAAATACTTTTGCAAAAAAGATAATATAAAGTTTTAAAAGTATGTATCTGTTTAACTAAAGAAAAAATACCTTTTTTAAAAATTAAATAAAGTACCTTTTTGAACAAAGATGGTTTTTCCGAAAAAGTGTTTGTAAAACATTTGAAATTTTGATGGCCGCTACAACAGCAAATATTAATACAATAGGGTTCCAAAGGAAAAAACAAACTGTTTTTATATATATTTTAAAAAATCCTAAAAGCATGCTATAAAACAAACATAAATTCAAATTTGGAGTTGCCAGATAAAATAAGTCGTCAAAAAATTTAATGTGCTGTTTCTGAATTGTATAGAAAATTTCTATACAAATTTTTTAAAATTTCTATACAAATTTTCTAAAATTTCTTTGCAATATAGAAGCAAACAAATTCCAATCATAAATACCTCAGGGCTAAATTTTTATTATTAAAATTAAAATTTAAAATTAAAATTAAATTATTATTATTTTTACATTATAAAATTATTATTATTTTTACATTATAAAACATTTGGCATGGTAATGTTAAATATTATACTAATTTATTTATGTGGTGTTGCTGTATTGCAAGCGACCAAATCGTATAGAAATTTAGTATGAAAAGCACTAATTTTTCTGAATGATTCCTATACAAATTTTCCAGACGAACCGCTCGCTTGTAATGCTTAGAAGTGCATTTTTAAAAAATATTTTTTGAAGAGTTTCTTTAAAATTTTTTTGAAAAATGCATTTTTTAAAACCATATTAACTCATTTGTTTTAAAAGATCATTATATCCTTTACCTTAATGTTTTATGACACCTACAAATAATATGCCATAAAGCATAAATGTTTGTATTTCCTGGCGGTTGTTTTGTTGTCCTTTAAGCATGTTGCTTGAATTTCATTATGACCTTTCCTTTTCAAGCAATTTAAATATACACTCAAGCTAAATTCCTTAAGGCAACAAACCTTCTACTTATGTAGATATATCTCCGGGGAGATTGACAGTTTCGAAATAAAGAAACCTATAAAATTTCTTAAATAAAATATTACTCATACGTCATAGTGGTGATGGTGATGGTGATGGTGGTGGGGTGGTATTGTGTTTGAATAAAACGAACGCATAAGATACGTCACAAAGTAAGGTTACGGTAAATCAACAAAACTTATTTTAACTGTCTATTAAGTAAAATTTAATTATTATTAAGCTAATGAAAAGAATTGGGATTACACATAAAGACATACGGTTACTTAAGTAAAATAATATGGTTACTTAGAACGAAAATATACACAAATTAAAAAAAAAACCAAGTACAATAAAAAAAAAAAAAAAAAAAATGTTAGCATATCTAAAACACCTTTAAAAGACAATTTTTCTACTATGTATTTGCAGACACTAGAAAAGTATTGTTACAGTACACAGGTACGTTTGTAATTATTTACGTGTTTTTGTGTATCTTTTGTGCGTCTTTAATACACAGGAAAATGTTGAACAAATAATAAAGGAAAAGACAAATAAAAAAATATTGTGGCATAAAACCACAAACAAAAATAAATGACAATAACCCTTTGAAGAATTTTGAACAAACATGTAGACTGTAAAAATGATACAAAACTCCGACACATAACATTCTAAATATTAAACGGGGAATTTGCCTACTAAGCTCACAACATAGTTATAACAACAACATAAATGTTCGTATATGAATTTGTGTGATGTTGTGCAGTGACTGTGTAAATTTACAATAAAGTCTACATTAACAGCAAAAGCTAAAACTACTAAAACCAAAGAAAGAAAGAAAGAAAGCATTAAACTGTGTACACAAGCATTGAAATGTATTTACCAAGTCATACTCTCCTAAACACATTCATACACATATACACCATTATACTAAAGCAAACAAATTATTTAACAATAAGAGTACATGAAACATTTAACAGTAAAATTGTTTGCTCTCACACTGTTGAATGATTTTAATACTCACACATTGAAAAAAAAAATTATTATTTCTCAACAGCACTCACGCAAAAAATTGAAAAAAAGGATTCCACACACTATCTAAGATTATGCCGACTGTTGTATTAAATGCACTATTTATGTGAAACGTTGCTGTGTAAACAAATTTCTATTTATATGATTGCTGGACCCTCCTAATCTTTTTTATATTTCTTTATTTCAGATTTTTTGTAATTTTTTTACTTGCGACTTTGAAGTCAACTTTTAGCGCACAACACGACTTCACACTCTTGCTGTCTAATTATAACTAAGATTGAAACTTTAACAACACATTTACAGCATATTCTGTTCGTAAATGTTGTATTTGTCTAAAAACCAAACCATAGCTCTCTTTATTTGTTCTGCTATGCAGCATCAGAGACAGAAAATGTTGGGTTTTTTTTGGCAACAGTTACCATTTTAGTTCTTGTGGAAATAAAATAAAATTATTTGCAGTTATTATGATAGTTAATTTTTAAGAGAGCATTACATTAAGAGTAAAGTAACTGTAATAAGATGATGATGTAAGAGAACTTTAGGAATACTTATTTATCACAAGCTTTTAGATTTCTTTCAAATAAGATTTTATAAAACATATAAATTTTGTCTTATGTTTTGCAATTTTCTTTTTACAGATATTTTAAAGACCAAATGATAACTTTATTCTAGATTACAGTTTAAAATAATGTAATAGCAATTGACTTAAATATGTTGGTAAGTACATACATTATAAAATTTACTGCATGTATTTAAAAAAATTTCATTTTGCGGCGAAATGTGTTTATACTGCTTCTACCAATGTGTAGCCATTAATATTGCAGTCAAAACGTGTACGTTTTTTATTGCTTTTGCCACTACATAAGCAGTAGAATGGACCAATTTTGTATTAAGTTTAAAGAGGAATCTGTTTGTGACAAGCAGATGATAATTTTAGTGTAATTACATAAGTATGTAGCAATCGAGGCATATTTAACCAGATGACTGCACAAGGCGGAGCTAATATTAAAGAAAAATTTATTGAATTTATTTTATATGAAGTTTGACATTAATCATGTATTTTAAGAGAGAATAAAATAAATATTACTGTCAGAATCTATTCCTCTCTCTTACCTTGTTAAATATGCCTTGGTATCAATGATTTTGTACTATGACAATTGAAAGCGGTTATTTAGGTTATTTGGGACCCTGATTTAATCTCTGTACTCTGGAATATTTGATAGATTCTAATTTTCTTATATAATAGCATTGCTCGATAATATTTAACTTATTTTAGTAGACTAAAAAATTCGAAAATATCTACTAAAATAATATTTGTATTATGCAAACATTGTCTTTGAACCTCCTTAGTCCCCTTTTAAGCCTGGTACTCTGTTCAGTTCAGTTGTTCATGCGGCATGCTGTCAAACTACATATGTACATACAAATTTTGCATAAAAAAGTCATGAAAAAATGTTGCAGAAGTGGTACTCTGTTTTTACTTTGAAAAAACATTGAAATGTTTCTGGCAACATTTTATCAAAGCTGTGAAATAAAGCAAATGGGCACTATTTCTTGCGGATTTTTTCATACAACAGCTTTTGTTAACATTTGTAAAATAAAGTGGTATACTTAAAAACAATAAAAACTTGAATTTTCTTCCTAATCGCGAGATAGACAACACCTGTTAAATGTCAAATTTTCCAAGTGAATTAAAAAATGTTGCTAAACATTTTCCACAAATTCTATTACTAGGCTTTATATTATTCAAATTTTGTCGCTACACTTCTTACTTAAGCTTATTACTCTGTTCGAATTTATGAAAAATGTTGAGCAACAAATTTATTATTTCACAGGGAAAATTTGACATTTAAAATGTAGTGTCTCTCTCGCGACTTAAAAGAATTTTACGATTTTATTGCTTTTAAATATACCACATTGTTTTACAAAATTTGCCCCAACAAAATTTTACAAAAAATTCCACATGAAATAATGTTCATTTGCTTTATTTTTTAGCTTTGATAAAATGTTTGATAAATGTTCCGCAGTAAAAACAGACAACTATTTCTGCAACATTTTTTCATGAGTTTTTGAAACAAATTTTTTTTTTATATAATTTGACAGCATTCCGCATGAAAAACTGAACAGAGTACTAGGCATTAGATGACGAGAAGGGAGAGAGGAATTAAAAGGGGTATATACTATCTGACCAATTACATTATGCAACTTTTGTGTTTTGTTGTGCAATTGTTCTCTTTTCTTTTTTAAAATTGCACTTGTGTTTATAACGTGCAATTTTTTTTGCAATTTGTATGGATGTACACATGTATTGGCATTTTAAACTTCATATTTGAAACTACGAATGAGATCATAAATCAAAGGGTACATGCATATGGGTAAACCCTTTAGTTCATCTCTCCTCACACGATTTCACTTATATTGAGAAAGTTTTGGTGATAAACATTTTTTTTATTTAAAAATTTCAGAAAAAATCTAAAACGACAAAAAACGCCATCGTATCATTTATTCAATAGTAATTAGCCGTAAATAGCTACAAGTATTTTTAAAGTAGGCTAATATGCTTCAGAAAAAGCATTTAAAATGCTAGGCTCTGAATAAAAATATCTGTTTTATTTGCAAAAAACAAAAAAAAAAAAAAAAAAAAAAAAAAAATAAAAAATTAAAGAAAAGAAAAAGAAAAACATGAACCCAAGCAAAATAGAAATAATATGGCCCAGTTCGAGTCGAAATTGTACATAAAAGCTTCCGTGCCACCGTACAGGTACAGTAAATTATCAGCATTAATATGATGGTGATGTCAAGATGTTTTTATTGATAGTTAACAACACTGATTTTAGTACCTACATAAAGTTAAAATGCAACAGTACCATTTCATTTTATTGCTGCTGTGTCTTTTCTTTTTGTGTTTTTATTTTTGCACAGGAAAATTCGCTTTAAAAGCTTTCCATATGTATCATTAATAATAGTTTTTACAGATTTGTAAGTCTTATTTTATATTCCTCCTAAAGGTATGCAACATATATTGTATATTGATACAATAAAAATTCCACAATAAGATTACTTAAATGTATTTTTTGGATTTTTACAAATGTTGCGGATTTTTTTTCTATTGAAACCTTTGCTACAACACATACAACAATATTTTCCATATACTATTCGTTTGTCGTAGAGTGGAATCAGGAGTTTAATGGAAGTCTATACATTACTACTTTTTTATTTTGTTTAAATAATATTTTATATACAACTTACAATCAACAATTGGTTGTGAATTGAGTAATTGTTTTTGGCTACATGCTATAGCTCATTCTGTATATATAGATTTAGTGTTTTTTAACGAATAAAAAGCTCATAAATGATTTTATTGCGTACTTAACGGCAACATTTTCTTCAAAATCAAATATACAAAAACACTTTTGAATGTTTGTAATAAAATCTTAAATAAATATTTATTTTTAACTTGTACAACATGACAATGTTTTTCTTCACATCCTGTGCACAACTACATTTGAAACACTTTTTCACTTAAGCACTTACTACCACTGTTGCACTTATGAAAATTAAATAAACTTTTACAAACACTTCAACTGAACAACAATGAAAGGAAACAAATACTACTATAAAGCAAAGGTGGAAATAGAAAGTAAAAGAGAGGGTGTTAGAGGGAGAGAAAGTAAAAGAGAGAGAGAGCGAGGATGGACAAAGGTAAAGAGAGACATTTTTTAACAAATAACAACTTTATGCATGAAAGAGGCAATAAGAAAGTTAACAGCTTTTTGCAATATTTGTAAAATGTGATTTCGATTTCCGGTTTTAGCTACTTAAACAGGAAGCAAGGTAGTGTTGAGAGAAAAACAGCTGAAAAAGTTGAAAGTAGCATTATTTTAAAATTAATTGTCAAGAATATATTTCATATAAAAACACAAAATGCACAGCAATGGTTAAACTTGTTGAGTCACACTGAAATGAAAATAGTTAAGTTCATTTTATTCTCTCTTATGCCTTAAATACATAAACATCAGGCCACCATCTACAAACTGTCAAAACTTAAATACACACATTTATAGGAAGACGATTATTTGTACGCCATCATAGCTACATGCCTACACGACCACCGTTGTGGCTGAAGCCTACTTAAGTTAATTTCTATTTTTGTTTGTGACAATTTTATTTAATTCAACTGAAGAAAATGTCACAAAATTAAATATAACTTTACAATCAAAAGTTTTTGAGACCCATTAGTAAAAATGCTGATGTCGTTCTTCATACACTTATTGTGTACAACGCCTTCCGCAAATAGTGTCGATGCAGTCTTTCGACTATTTTTCTTCTACTCATGCGTTCCATCGGTAGTTGAGCTTCCCTAACCTCCTTACTAATTAGGTCCAAAATGCTTTTCTGTCCGATGTTCTGCCAAAAGCTATGCCAAATTACATCGCTCTTCAAACGGAAAGCTGACATTGCGGCCGTTGACCTAGTGAATAGGTCCAAGGGAAATATTGACAACTTGCTTCAATTGCTTGTGTTGGAGCTAGGAATCCCATCCAACCTACGCTTACTTAAACTCTGAGAGACTTTTAGCCACCTAACTACAGATGAGTAAGTTATTATGGGACGCATCATCATTGTGTAAATCCAGTATGTAGACTTTGGCGAGATTTCCCACTTATGGCCACAAACTCATTGATGTAATATTCTTTTTGATTTATGTATCATCATTTCAATGTGTTCATTCCAGATAAGTTCCTTATCCAGGATAACGGCTAGGTGTACTAAATCGACGGTAGCCAGCCGTTATCGCAGAGAGCTACAAGTTCTCAACGAACCACACACATTGAAACTGTGCTGGGTTCCCGGTCATTACAACATCGTAGGCAACGAAGCTGCAGACGAGTTGAAATGAGCTCGTGCTGACATGGGCATAAGCGTCGGTTGTGAGGACATTTAGCCTAGTCTCGATTCTATGAGAGGATAATAGGAAAAATAAGACGTGATGGCGACACAATGTGGAATATTTCACTGAGATACACACAGACGAAATCATTATTGCTTGAGGAAAAAGGTAATGGAGAACGGAATAAGCTGTTACGTATGAGTATATCTAAACTGAGAATGTTCGTAGGTATTATAACAGGACATAATGATCTTAGATATTTTTTGAAACAGATTCGATTTTGTGATGATGATATCTGCAGATGGTGTGGCGGAGAAGAATAAAACACATTCCACTATCTTTGTCAATGTCCTGCATTATCACACGGTCGTAATAAATGTTTTAGCTGTGTTCCTTTCAGTATATTGGAGAGGACTTGAAGTGTATGAAAGCCATGCTAATTGCTAAATTAGCTCATAGGACTACTTAGAGAAATTGATTAAAACTATATACAGATTAATTAGAGCTATATACAGTGTATTATATTAGAGGAGTCACTATGGATATTATCTGGTGAATCTACACACATATAATTATGTGTGATCCTCTCTAATCTAACCTAACGCCTACATAATTCACTTTGCTTGACACACGGATTTTCGATCCAAAAAGTATTAAGGATTCAATTTCAATACACTTCCGTTAAATATTGTCCCAGAAACAAAGCGCATAATATATAGTGGCTGTGGAGCCACAAGGTATTTAGAAGCATGTATTTTTTCCAAATGATTAAACTGGCACAGAGGATTTACTAAAACTAAATTATTAGTTGTTATGTTTAATGTTACCAAAGATACCCAAAATGGCTTCCAATATGATTAAAAAAAAAATCAATTTTTAGTTCTAAAGGCCAATAAAAGTATTAAATAACATCAAATATAGCCATATCCTCTCATTTATTTTCGATGAATATAGAAGATTAGAGTTTGTTTTGGGAAAAAAGTCTTGTGCCAATAAACTTAAATTCCTAGCATTGTGTAATATATTTTTTCACTTTAACTTCTACTTATCTTCACATATCCTTTCTTGGTTTCCATATTAACTCCAAACAAAATGTGATCAAAAGTAAAACAACAAGTGTTTTGTTTGCATATGAAGTCGCAAATACACATACACAAACAAGTACACTGTCAACCATTTGTTTATTTTTTTAATGTTTTTTTTCTTTTGAAAAAAAAACTTCAATGGTAGCATTTGTGGCTTGATGACACATACGAAGTGTAAATGGTTGTTGTGTTTAAGAATAACCTTGGTGTTAATAATAAAATAGAAAAAAAATGTTCTTAATAATAGAACGAAATGTATAAAAAGGCAACCACAAGAGAGATAAAAAGTGGGTTTAGATGTAAAACTATTACAAAAAAAAAAAAGAAAAACATAGATACATATGTACATATGTACTCGTATGTATTTATCTTCTTAAATCTTACTTACTTTGCTCGCACATTTTTTTAAAATCATTTCTAAAAAAATTGTTTGCAAAAGAATTTGAAATAAGTTTGAAAAGTTATTTACTTAAAACGGCTAACTTATAATTAATTAAATAAACAGATTGTATTATATTTACGCATTTATTTGCCTCAGGGACAAGGTTACAAAATATTCTCGATGCCACAAATGCTACAATGCTATACATGCACATACTACTTGCTCATGCTTGCTCACCACACACCATCATACCGTTGTTGCCGATTTGTTTTCTTATTGTTGTTTTAGATATCAAATCTCATATGAAAAAAAAACAATAATTTCAAGTGAGTTTTTGTATCAATAGTTATGTATTTAATTATTGTGCTGGCAGCTGATCTTGAACCAATTTACTTTAATGCGCTTTGCAAATAGTCATAGAAAAATATTGATTTCAATAAAATGGAATAAAATAGAATGAAAAAAAGAATGCTTTTCTACGATTTTCGAGGTTTTACGGCTTGGCGGTTTAGAATTTTTTTATGCTTAATATTGCGATTAATTACTTGTAAAAAGAAACGGAATTTCAATAAAAAATTAACTTTTTTGTAAGAGTAGTAATTTGTAGTAGTAATTTAAGCTACTTGGTATTGGCAATAAACAATGAACTGGTAAATCGAACAATATTTAACTCTACCAATAAGCAACATGAGGAATGTCTTTACATTTAAAGGATTTTATGATTATTTTTGGTATAGAACTTGACGGTTTTGTACAGGTATCTACGCCTGCTAGAACTATTTGGGTACAAAATGAGGACTCTAAACAAAAGTAGATAATTGGCATTAATGTGTAATTAAAAATTAAAAAAATAAAATGTAGTTGTACGATCTTTTGGTGGGAGACATCAAGAACAGAAAGAAGATTAGAAAATCTCTTGTTAGATTTCAGAGGTGTGCTTCGGTCGATATCTAGCAGCATTGAATACCATTTTGTACAGAATTTCCATTTAGTGGTTTATCGTAATGACGACAATAGGTTCTCTTAGACTTTATGAAACAGGGTTGATATATTCAAGAAACGTAGGACATACAAAACTGGACTTATCTTCACTTACCTTGATTTTGGTAGAATAATCAGAATCAGAATCAATTCTGAACAGGGGTGATAAGTTGGAATTTAGAAAACTAAACTTAAACCATGAGGTAAAGGTTTTAGGGTTAGTTCAAAGATGAATGTGGGTACCGGTGCGGGAATTCACATTCCAGGTCGTACAGACTAACATAAGAATGCGATGAAAGGGAGGAGGATACTCTGTACATTGATAGCCAAGTGTACCTTAAAGTTTTGAATGGAGGCACCGTTAAATGCAAGGCAGCTAGATCCCAAAAGCCTTTTGATATGCTGACAGAGAAGTATAGAGTTATATTGTGTTAAGTTTCGAGATACTGCAACGAAATTTGCGACAAACTTGCAACACTGGGCCCGGAGGGGATTGGTTGAGAAACATTAGTATCAGTAAAGCCATCATTACTATAGATAACTATCTATCTATAAAATAGGAAAAATTAATCGGTCCAGGGAGCTTACTGCTTCAAGGTTTAGATAGAAAAGTTGTAAGAGTCGCTGTAGGTTTGATCATTGACCATTGAGCCATTAGGACAATAACCAGTAGATGGGTTAATTTATTGTTTTTTTAAACTGTGTTTTCAAAATTTAACAATACAACGTATGAGTAATAAATAATTCTTCAAAATGATATTTATCATACGCTTATTATTTAAGGGAAAATAAACTAAAGAAGACCACCCTATCTTGGAAAACTATTGTTATAAATATTACAATTATATTTTCCAACATAATTTATTTAAATGAAAAAAATTAAAAATTTATTTTATGTTTTATAATAAATTCAAAGAGATTTATTCTTTGTAAAATCTATAGATCAATCAGCGTTGACGGAGAATATCGGTGTCGTATGAACCACTAGCTGTACGAGCTATATGCAGTAATACAGTCAAACGTACAACGATTGCAATGGCTAGGGTATGTTGTGAGAATGGCTGAAGATGCTCCAGCTAGAAAGTCATTTGAACAAAAACCTGGTGACGGTTCACGCAGAAGGGGAAGACCAAAACTTCGAGGGAAAGACCAAGTAGAGGAAGACATCTCGAAACTCGGTGTCAGAAATTGGACAAAACGCGCAGCAGATAGACGAGCTTGGAGATCTATTTTACGTTCGGCTATAGGAACAAATGTTCTGTTGTAGCCTTCTAAGTAAATAAGTAAGACATTCAAAGCTTTTCTTTTTTTCCTTAATTTCAGTTTTCTATAAAAAATTTTTGTTAAATATCAAAAAATTTTTGTTATTAAAAATTAAGATTTAAAATTTTAAAAAGTTTTCATTGAATTGCAAGCCACTGTATGTATATCAGGCTGATATTATCAGCAAGTAAACGTAGAGTAATATGTTTGTCAACTGAGAAAATTTCCATGTGAAAAAGAGTCGATTTTGATGCCCGTAAGACTCAATGTTGCATGCTTACGCATAGCCATATGAATGATCCTTCATCTGTTATTATGGGTTATTATGTTATTATGGGTGATATAAATATAAATATAAAGGAATCGGAAGCTCTTGCTGTTCTTGGAAAGAAAATCCAGTGTGATATTCGATGGACTAAACACATTTTATCAAGTCTCTTAAGAAGTTTTCAAGTGTCTCGGTTTTCTCAAACGGTTTAAAAGTTACTTTACTCCATCTGATCTTACTATTTTACCTACCGGCATAAAATGGAATACAACTCTCATGTTTAGGGGTGTGCCCCAAAGTCTATTTTGGAGCTGCTCGCCCACGTACTCTATTAACTTACTGGAGCATCGATACAATGTGGGGTGTATATCGCTATTTTATCGTTACTGCAATGGTATGTGCTCTAATGAAGTTAGGAAACTTATTTTCGATGCTTCTTTTTCGCATTACATTAAATTCACATCTAATTTCCAAAAATACTAGTTCTGGCAGAATACATTGCAAGATGAGGGGTCATCTCCTGAGTACTGGTACGTAAAAAACTTTTTTTCCATAGTTTGTAGATTTGAAGGGGCTTGAGAAAAACAATATTTGTCAGTTTAATAAAACTTGTTTATTGTTACTTAAAAATAATAATAATAAAATAATAAACTTAAAGTGAAGTTAAAAAACGCAACAATCTTATAAATTGCAAGCTAAATTAAATCACTAAATCTTACACAAGTTGTTACAGTCCAATTTAAAACAACATGCTGCTTTTCAATAAAGATGATAAATATGTATTTAAGAAAGTAATTACGACTACTTATTTTTAAACAGTAAAAAATAAAATAAAAAAACTAATCGTTTCAATTTATTTTTTGGAATGCAGCTCCATAAAAAAATTCCTTTTCCTATAATGCTAAAAAAGGCTACGTAAAATCAATTATAAATAAAATAAATAAAATATTTTCTTAAATCTATGAGCAATCTTTATTAAATTTTTTTTATAAATTTTCTATTTCAAATTTAATTTAATTTCAAAGTCCAGTATTGTAAAGATGTTATAATTAGAAAAAAAAAATGTAAGCCTTACATACTGTTCATTGTTCTACATACGGTTACCACCATAGCTTTGTTAAGAAAATTTTTCAACTAAATATATACACTATATATACACACACATACGCACACACTATATTAGTATATATTATGTACGAGTATATAACAATTCTCGTACATACGGATAAATTCTTACTCACACAGTAATTACACGCATGAATTTTGATGATCTTAGAACAAGTACGACTGCAAGTGTTTAAGAAAATGTGGTTGCACTTGATACACTGCAAATAAAAACACAGACAAAAATTGAAAAACAACCACATTAGCTATTCTAAAAAAAAAAAAAAATAGAGAAAAAAATGACAATGATTTTATTTTAACATGGTTAAAGCAACAATTTCTGTAAAAACAAAAATATACTCACAAACATCTGTTGCATGAAAAATGTTTGATATTTTATTCTTTTTTTTATTTTGTTCAGGTTGATGTGTTTGTGTGTGTGTGTGTGTGTAGAAAATTTGCAAGTGTTTGTGACATTGTTTTCGTTTGCAATTGTACAAATGATTTGGTATTTCTGACTATGTATAGCAGAATCAGGGTTATTGAAAGATTGCTACAACTAAAAAAAAAACTAAATAAATAAATAGAAATAAAAGCATTATTGACTTTGAAAATTATTTTATTGATTTCTACAAATCAAATCACAAAGAATTGCAGCAAATTAAGAAAATTTTTAAATATCTATAATTTAATAAAATTATTTAAGTCTAAAACGATTCATAGAAGATTTGAAGAGGGTATTTCTCCCTCC
Organism: Phasia obesa; assembly: GCA_949628195.1. Taxonomy (NCBI): domain Eukaryota; kingdom Metazoa; phylum Arthropoda; class Insecta; order Diptera; family Tachinidae; genus Phasia; species Phasia obesa. The sequence continues at coordinate 8,467,054 of OX451216.1, forward strand.
ACTTACATATGTATAGTCAATTACCTAAGTATTTTATATAGTTTTAACCAGACTTGGAGGATGTCAATTACAGTTTGTAATTAACTACACATTAAATAATGCAATTATAAGTAATTGGAATTGCTATTTTTCATTTACAGTTTGTAAATAATTACACATGCTATTACGCGATTATAGGCAATTGTAATTGGAATTTTTGAATTATAATTGCATTGAATTGGGGCTTTTTCGATTATACATTACATGTAATTGTAATTGAAAAAAAATAAATACAGTTAAATGTAATTCATTAAGTAATTGAAAAAAATTAGTCAATTATTACTTTTTAAAGTATTTATTGACCAAAATCTAATTAATCACAAAAATGATTAATATCGTAATTTTTAAAAACGTAAAAAATAATAACAATTTTATTAACATAAATGAGGTGTTATATTTAAAGGCAAAACCACAGTGAAATAGATAATGTAAAAAAATCAAGGAAAAACATTTAATTTCAATTAATTCTGAACAACATTTGGTTGCTTTGACTTTAAATGTCTTAAAGGTTTTACAAGTTCATTAGCAGAGTTTTTCAATTTAACCTATAGGTTTTAAAATGTAATTTAGGTTTTTTTTATTGCATGTAATGTCAACAGTCTAATTATAATTATAATTACTTTTAATTGTAATTAAATATATCCAATTATAATTACATGTAATCTGTAATTGAAAATGTTCAATTACTAATTACAAGTAATTCTAATTGTAATTTTTCAATTACCATTAAATCTATTTGTAATTGACTTAAGTCTCTGATTCCAATTACAATTATTTATGATGTATAATTGGGAATATCCAATGACTAATTACGTGCAATTATAACGACAATTAAAATGTAATTAAAGTAATAAATGCACTTTAATTATTCAAAGAACATTAATATATTATCATTTTACATTTTGCTGTTAATATAAAGTGTTGTTAGTTTACATTTTTTTATAGCTGCTCGCTGCTTATCGCTATCTGCAGAAGACCAACGAACTGGCTGCTAGGCGTTTGTATGACTTACCATATGGTGAATTATCTTCTTCTTTAGCTTGGAAAACATAAAGAAGACAAAGAGGCAACGCAAAAATAACATGGTTGTGAAATGGTCACAAGAACCATATAATGTTGTCTAAAACAATATTTGCTTGCGATGGGTAAATTAGCTTTTTAAAAAAGCATTCTCATATCAGGCCTTTTATAAGGCATGCTTAGAACTTCTCTCTTTATGGCTTTCATTTCTCCGTTTCTTCTAAAAAAGAGCTTTTAGTAGGACTACTACAAATTCCTACTTCCTTTCTCTTAGAAAGAAAAGTTAATTTAATTAATTTTTATCTAATTGAGTGGGTGTAGTGGTTATAGTGCTTGCCTACAAATCCAAGCACCCCATGTTGAATTTCAGAAGACGAAAAAAAAATGGTTTCTTCTAGTTTTAGAATTAAATAACTTTAACCCCCCTCCAGACAATCTATCAAAGAAGCCCCCTGACCAATAACCCGAAAAAAAAAATAGAGGATAATATCATGGCAAAAAGGTCAGGCAGCCGTTCCTCCTGGGAAAAAGTAGGAATCAAAGATTAGCAAGGATTCCCACCACTACACCAAATAAACAAAGAGGGCGTTGTTTCTAGACAACAACAGATGACATCATTATTATCCTAGAACCGGTTATAGCAAGCAATCTTCTGAGCTGGAACAACAACTGATTAGATTAACGAAACTGACAGAAGGCCAAACTAAGAATTCACTGCATCTGATTCCCCGTCTACAGTAGATATGAAATGAGAAACATCACGTCTTGACATGGTTGTTAAAACATTTGTTATGAAAGTTCTTTTATAACATGACAAAAACTTTGTGGCTTTATTTTGTTGGAAATTTTCAATTTCGAACAGCGCCATCTGTTGCTTAACTGCTAAAAACTGCTGTGTAATAAGCATTCAAACAACATTGTTGGAAAACAGAAAATTATGTTCAAACAGAAAATGACATAAACACTTTTATCCGCCACCTATAACAACAGTATAAATCGAGTCCGTTGCTCTGTCGGCGACATGTTTATATTTTGTTCAAACTGATGACTGGTGAAGACGGCCTTTTATGGCAGCGCGAAAACAACTGCGATAAATCGTATAAGATGGAGAGTTACTTTGTGGAAGCTATAAGCACCCGAGAGTGGAAATGGACACAAAAACCTAATTGAGTGCTGCTTGCCCTTAAAATGTCTCGATAGACTGAGAACGTTTTCCGAAAAGCCTTCTAAAAGGCATTAAATTTAAGGCCTTCTAGTAAATATTTTCGGAAGACCTTACAGGCAGTGGAAGGCCTGCTCCGCAATAACAACCTGTGTACAAATGTTATGAGTATGGAATGGAATTAGAATGCCTTGAGCCTTCTAAAAAAGTTTGCGTTTTTTGGGTACTAAACCCAAAAAAAAATTTTAGCTCCTTTTAGGTCTTTAATACCCAAATGCTATAAACTTCAGGTTCTTAAAGAGAATCTCTGATGTACCTGCTACAATTTCTTCTCCAGTAGTATATAAAATACATATTAAGACTCAATTGGCTTGGCTTAAACTTGGCAACATGTTTGATATCAAACAACAGTTTTATTTTTTCTTGTAACATGTTTGATCAGGTTATTATGAGGTAACACAATAAAATTGTTGTTTGTAATCAAAGCACAATAAAACAAAACTTGACTTTAAACGTTGACTTTGGTTGAAGGAATACCACAACAGTCAACATAAATGTTTGTACGTGTACAAACAATAAAAACAAATCGAGGCTGAGTGATGTTTGAATAGTGGTGTTGTTTTTTGTCAACATCAAGCCGCATATAAGCAGCATAACCTTGACCTGGTTCTTGAAATGAAAACGAGACGTGAAACATTGAATGCTACAACAGCAACAACAACAAACAAGCATAAAATGCACAATTGTGCATCATGCAAGATCACTTGAATGCAACTCAAACATTCTCACAAAGACACAACCCAACTAACTAAGTGTGTAAACGAAACAATTAAGAAAAATACAGGTTTCTTTAATACTCTACTCCACACTAATAATTATGTAGTAAACATTGATACTGACAGATTGGCGACTGGAGTGATAGACCGACCAAAAGCCATAAAGAGAAACTGAGGTTTAAATAAATAAAAAATAAAATAAAACGATATTACGTGTGTTGGCTGACTATGGTTTGGCTGTTGTTGCTATTTGTTGGAGCGTGCATATGGTCTGCTAACATTGACAATGGTTACGCATGCTTACTAACCAAGTTTATTGTTATTATTTTTCTTTTGTAAAACGCTTTGATAAAGTGTAAGAAAAAAAAATAGACAACAACTGTATGGTTAACAAGGAGGGCGTTTTATTTTTTTTTTGTAGACTAAAGTTTTATATGACGACCAAAAAGTGCGTGCATTTAATTTATAATTAATAACATTTAGTTGGTCTATAAAAAAATTATAAATAAAAAAATAAAAAATATGGGCGGCTTTGCAATTATGGCATTTACGATGGTCATTCTGTAAACAAATAGAATATTGATGATAAATGTTTATTTGCTGAGTTTTGGCTTGAACCTGAATTAAAAGTTGGTTTCATTGCTTTGTAACCTTGAATTTTATTTAAATGTTCTTTTTGTTAAAAAAAGTGCTTCTGAAGGAAAATTTATTTTTACAGAATAGAATTTAAATAATTTATGTTTATACAAGTTTGTCTTTGAAGTGTAATTAACCTAATATGACGTGATGCCTTAAACAATTTTATTAACGAAAAATACTCATCATGATTTTTGTAACACTAGAGTTTAATAGAAGAGCAGTTTATATAATATTTGCTTTCTGTATAGACAATTGTTTATAATTTTCCAACAAAATTTAATTAAATTTTAATAACCGAAACAACTAGTCTATCAGTCCGGTATTGTGGGTTTGATTCCCACCAAGTACTCTAGCATTTTCACTACAAGTTGGCAGGAAGACCAAGAAAGAGATTGGATATAAACTGGGTGCCTACAAATGGTTAACAGCGTTAGTGACAGGTCACAGACTGTCAGCTATAAGTTTGGTAGTTACCGTGAACTCTGCGATGAGAAAGAATGTCGACTTGTATCAGTCACCCGTCTGAAATCACTAAAGTCGAGAGTAATAGGCTAGTGACAGCACAAGACTCTCTGAAAGTAAAGTAGTCGTAAATTTCGAGTCGGATACCAGAAATCATTAGGGAAAAGGGATCTATGAAGTTAGTGGCCTGCTTCGGTACCCCCTTACAAAATAATGATGTCCGAAACAAAAGAAATGTCACATGCTGCAAATGAATAGTTTTAAAGGCTATGTGGCTTGTGAAGCCGTCTTGTTGTAGCCACAACCCACGATGTCGTAAGTCAGTAATAATTACTACTTGATCAGGATTTTTTTTTTAAATATGGTCCAATATAACTGAATAAGACCGTTTAAGTAGAGAACATAAAATTACCTGAACCCACCACTATTTATAGTAAAATATGTTATACTAACCATACAGCATTATATAAGACATGGATTGATATAGAAGTTCTGATAGAAAGCGATCGAAAGCGATTGAACGGTAGAATAGCCAGTGAGGACAGTTTTTACCAAAGGATATTCCAACAGTCAAAATATTTCTTCATCGTTTAGGATGAGATCGGTTAAAAAAGTGATTGCCATACTTTCATAATTGTTTAAAAAGGGTTAATGCTGCCTTTTTTCTATTATTATTATCAATGAAGGAGGAATATAGAAGCAGACCGCTGTTTTAAAGGTCTTCTTATCGGACACCCTTCCGTCCAAAATGATTATACGCAACCGACTTGTTTACGGCAACCTTACTTTTATTGAATCACGTGCTACAAACAAATAAATGTTTTTTTGATACAAATTTAATTAAATTATTAATTGATTCAATTATATATTTAATTAAGAAAGAACAGAATAATATTCTAATTAAATAAATAATTAAAATAATTAGAAATTAAAATAATAATAAATTGAAATTGTCTTTTTCAATTAAAAAATTACAACATCGAACTTGAGTCTTAATTACAGGAATTATTAGTTTAAATATAATCAACTAACAGCTTATGAAAAACAGAAAATATATAAAAGTATTCAGTTTTGTTAATATACGCCTCATTATCCATAACCTGCTAGTTTTAACCACGCAATTGCTGGTTCCACTTATTTAAAATGAGTTGTAAGAATTTTCGTGTTGTATTCATTGTAGTGTAACATCATCATCAGTTGAATTATCATTCAAGCCTTTTTATAACGAAGGTCAAGGTTAATTGAGTTGTTTTGCTACTACAGCAAAATTAACAACAACGACGTTGTCAACAACTGCAACAACTACAACAATTGCAATTTTTGATGGCATTTTAACGTTCAAATATTCATGCATTTATGCAAACAATATTGAGTGTCAATTTCATGGCACTCAACATAACAAATTGTCGTTGCTAATAACTGCAATCAAAAACTGCGCTGATGATCATCACAAAATTCATGACTGTAATATTAATACAAACACGTTAAAGTTGGCAATTAAAAAGACATCTTAATGTATTAATGCAAGTACGACTTCTGAAAATATTATTTTTAAATAAAAAAATACTTTTTTTTTCCTTCGTAATATTTCCTCTTAAGTTGATTTAAAAGTTGTTTTAATGTTTTCCAAGAGCTAATTTTTTTTAGAGACTATTTTATGGAACTACACTTTTAGGAGAGATACTTGCTTGAAAAACTAACTTCTTTAAAGAAAAGTTACTTTTAAGATTGTGCTTTTTTGCTCTTAACCTTAAGTGGGTACTAAAATAAGTGTTGTTAACTACCTGAAAAGCAATAAAAAAATTTTCCAAGTATCCATCTAATTTATGGTATTTTTAATTTATAATTATACTGAAAAAAAAAAAAATTATCTTTAAGGCCTAGTTAGCCGACCGTAACCCAAGACAAGATTACGCGCATGTTTTCCCGTTAGATGACGTTGTTCGGCCAATTTAAAATTGCCAAGTATGTAATTAACAAATTGCTTCAAGTAAATACGTACAAAAAATCTAAGTAATAGACAAAAATTGGCAACCTTGCAAATAAACTCAACATTTTTATTTAAAACCTTCATAATTTATAGTTATACTCTCAGACAGAATTATTAGCCAATAGGAAGACATTTTCGTGACGTCATTCGGCCGACATGCTAAGGAAAGTTCAATTTTATTTTCGTGATGGCGTAACCTTCTCTTCTATCATCCTTGCTGTAACCTAACGGAATGTATCACATGAAAATTGTTTTTGTTTGAGATTGTAACACATAAAAATTGCTGTCTTTTGAGATTTTCTTACACTCTATTCGCTCTCTCTTGTATTTGTTCAATATTTTCGACAGTGATGCAAGCTTACATTTTAACGAATCATTGATAAACAAATTATAAATGAAGCCATACGTTAAAGTAACGTATGGCTAAATAGTCCTTTAGTCGTTATTAAAATAATTTTTTTTTAAATAAATTTCAAATATTGTTGCTCAATTGAATTCTTTTATTAAACACCAGCTGTACCTGTACCTGTACCTTTGCCTTCTGAAATTAAACTTATTGATTTTTAACAATAAGAAAATTCTTTAGTGCCAAAATGCAAATGTAGATTTATGTAAATAAAGTCCAGCAAGGTAATAGATCTTAGATAATCTATACATATGTATAATAAACTAGTAACTCCTGCCTGTCTGTCTGTCCTTTCTTTGTGTTCGCATTACGTAAAAACTATTGGATGGATTTTAACAAAATTTTGTGAGGAGGTACCTTAGTATCTTGATTCCAATATAGGATACTATTTTACCGCAAAAATATCTTATTTCCAAGAAAAAATGGAGAAAAAGTAGTGAAAGTACGCAGTTAAGTAGTAGTAAAGTAAATACATAAACCATAACTGAGAAAGTAACCGGATATGTATACTTTAATGCGTATATTTTAGCGCAACAGATGGCACTGTTTTATAAAGTAAAAATATAAACTATAAAGTAAAATATAAGCATAGTTTAAGGCGTCACTAAAAAAGTAAGGGTCTTTGGTGTGGATTGCTTTCAAAGCAAAATCAAAAAAAATATTGCAAGGACGCTCACAAAGTGGCGGGCACAGATAGACATTCATATAATAATTTGTATGCTTTGGATTATTTTTCATTTTTGAAACTGAGTTTTCCAAACCTAACTTAAAATGTTTCTTCACTTTGGGGATGTCAGTTACAGGTTCTAATGAATAACACTTTCTATTACGCAATTAAAATTGAAATTTTGTAATGTAATGTAATTGACATTTTTCAATAACAATTACATACAACAATTTGTAATTGTAATTACAATTACAATCATTTGTCATTGGTAATTGAAAATTTTCAATTACAAATTATATGTAATTGTAATTGAAAAGAATCAATTATAATTACATGTTAAGGGAAATTTTAAGGCATATAATAGATTTTCTTTTAAATGAATTGCAATTGCAAATCCAATTGCAATTACGTTGAATGTGTAATTGAAAATTTTTAATTTAAATTGTAATTGGAAATTGTTAATTACGAAGAACAAGTTGTTGGTGTAATTGACTTAGTCCCTTATTTAAATTCCAATTACTTAGTGTAATTGAGAATATGCAATTACACATTAATTTAAATGTAATTAATTGAAATGTAATTGAATCTCCCCATGTCTGCTACATAATAGTTATACTCGTAGTTAAATAAGGGCATATTTTGAATAATCTTTTGTAAAAGAACATAGAAAAACATTCTGATTAAAAATATAACAATGTAATAGAAAATTTATTAAAATTTTTCCTTTTCATTTGTACTTTCACTAAAGAAAACACTCAGGATAATTGTACGATTTTTGCACAAAGGTCAAGAATAACAAAACTATTATTAATTCTTTGTAACCTTAAAAATCTAAATTTTTGAGTTATGACGTTCTTCTAGCAAACGAGTTTTTTGTATATGTTACCGCGCACAGAGAAAGTGACCTTAGGGTATGTTGACTGATTTTTTTTTCAAATTTGGGTAAAATTTTCTAGAGAATCGAGAGCGGGAGTGGACCTACCGAAACCGAATTCGTGTCGAAAATTTTTGTATTTCTGTATAAAAGTGGAGTACAGAAAGAAAAAATCATAAAATAATAAAAAAAAAATTAAAAATTCAAAACTATAAAGTTTGTCAGCTTTAAAGAGTTAATTAATTTTGAAATTGCGGTAAAATGCAGTAAGAAGTCGAATGGATGTGGTTGCTGAGGTCCACCACCACACGGAAGTGTTTTTTAAGGACGAAAAATTTGTTTTTAGTGTGAATTTAAAAAAATTAAAAAATCAGTTAACAGCATTTACACGCATTGAAAAAAGGTTTAACTTTAAACGGCCCACCTCTAAAATTTAATTTTTTGCACTTAGGTCCCTTTTTATATGCGGGGTCACATATATAGTTTTTTTTGATGTTTCGTTTTAATACCAGTTAAATTTATATTATTCTTTTATCATAAAACATTTATAGTTTGTTAACTTTCATTAGCTGGAGATAAAAACTTTTGCAGAAAAGTTGGTTAATGTGGCAACATGAACAATGAACAACAAGTTTTCCTCTTGATGTTGTTGGCAAAGTTTGAGTTTGTTTGGCATAAAGTTTCAATAGATTTATTTAATAACTTTAATGGAAACCAATAAGAAGTGGTTGTGGATATTGTTGCGGTTTCCACTGCCAACTTGATTAACAAAAGATAAATTTATTTTTAAAGGCAACAACAATCAATCCTTTTTTCTTATTCTTTTGTAATAAACAAATTTACAATAATTTGTTTGTTAAAGAAAAATATAAATATTTTGTTTTTGTAGTTTGGTAGAAAGAGATTTGTTGCAACGCAGAAAAAGTTATCAAGGACACTGTGTGATGTTTATTTCCCTAATAGAAAATTTGCGTGGTAAAATAAAACAAAAAAACCTGCCAGCAAGAAATATAAAACCTTTAAAATATAAAGTCATTCAGCCAACAAATTCTTTTTTTTTTCCTTCTTCCTTAAGCCAAAAAATAAGAGTCTGTTGGTTGGTTGGTTGGTTGTTGGCTGCCGGGCAGGTTGGCTAAAATAAAATTGTGGTTGGTTGTTGTTGTTTTTTATTGTTGCTACTACTGCAGTTGCAGTTTTTAAGTTTTTGGTAGTTGCTTGATTTGGTAAAACAAACCAAGTTGATGACATTGAGATGATTTTTTTTTTGAAGAGAGTGAGAAAAAAAATGCTTAAAACAACTAAGTAATGATTTCAATTAAAATTTTTTATAAGAAAAACATGTTCTGCTTTATGTCTTGATATTATTTTGCCATTTTGGTCTTCTGATCAGCCATAAAAAATAATAAAATACAAAAGACCATAATAAAAAACAGTCAAGGTGTTGCTAGTTGTTTTCTTCTTCGTTAAAAAAACATACTGTGTTTAAGTTGCAAAATGAAAAAAAAAGCACAAGAATAAAATGACATCAAGGATGTTATCAAGGTTTTCAACATTTATATATTAAACAAAAAAGAAAAAACTTTTAAAAGAAGAATACAGTTCACAAACAGCCAAAAAGAAAAAAGGGAGCTTTTTTATGAGTGGAAAATTTTTGATGGGAAAAATAATATGTTTCAATTACAGTTATTTACAAGGATACAACAGCTTAAAAACAACAAATTGTTCGGTTGACGTCTTTTTTTGAAAGCTGCGAGAATTTAATTGCATTTTTTAAAATAATCTTAGAATTTTTAAGTCACCTGAAATCTGGGAAAGCGTTACAATATGCTTGAAATTATTGGTTCAATGATAATTTATACTGAATATATCTATACATATAATAAGAAAATAGTAACTCATTCCCTGTCTTTCCGTTTTTGTATTCGCATCACGTAAAAACTACTGGATGGATTTTAACAAAATTTAGTGAGGAGGTACCTTAGTATCCTGATTCCAACATAGGCTACTTTCCGCAAAAATATCTTCTTTCCAAGAGAAAGTGAAGAAAAAGCAGTGAAAGAATGCCGATTTTTTTTTACCGATTTAAGGTAGTGCATACTTTAAGGCATCTTTTATTTTTAAAAGCAATATATATTTTAAACAATGTAGCGCAACAGATGGCTCTTCTTTAAAATAATGAGTAACTGCTTTCCTGTCTGTCTTGTACAAAGCTTTACAATAATTTTTAGAATTTTAAAATTTTATATAAATTTTAGAATTTTATCCAGGGATGGGTACCTTTATAATAAAGTAAATACGCAAGAGTCTTAAAATTTGGTGTGGATTACTTTCAGAGCAAAATCGAATAAAATATTGCCCACAAAGTGTGTGGGCACAGCTAGTTTAAGAATACAATTTTAAATAAACTTGCATGTAAGTAAAACCATTAAGGAAATTTTTAACACCAAAAAAAAAAAAAAAAAAAATAGTAAAAGACATTTTCATCAATATTTGTAAAATACACGGAACTGCATATACATATTTGACAGAAAAGGGTAAATATGTAAGTCGACAAAACATGATTAAGAAATAATGACACCAACACAAAAGCCATAGTACGTACACATACAAGTGCATATACAATTAATATGTGAATACTTTTTTACACCTACATACATATGTAAATTTAAGTACATGAACAATAGGGTGGCATCGTTTGTATAATTTAAAAATTAAAATATAAAATATAATTCTTAATTTCTTTCCATAACATTCACAGGGTGAGTACTTTGTCATCTAAAAGACAAAACCTCACAAATTTATAGTTTATTTATTTTCTAGTAAAAAACCACAATAAAATAAATAAATTAGTTAACTGCGAGTCCGACTCACGCATGTATGGTTCCGTACTATCTTCAACATGTAACTTTAAAGTACAGCATTCACATTTTTTCATATCTTATGGGGCACCCTCTAATGTTTGATACTCTGTTTAGAGTGTCTATCCATTCCGGATTAAAAAAAATAAGGCTACATACGTTTATTTATGTCATTATCGCAACACCCTTTAATTTGTATTTTTATATTTTTCGCTGTAGCGGACATAATTTTACCCAATGTATAAATTTAGTATTGAAAAAATTAAGTCATATTTTGCAAAAATCGCGTCACTATCGGAAATTTTTTTAAATTTTAGTAATTGTTGCTATAGCGACCACATACACATATTCTGTGAAAATATTAAGATTCTACCTATTACGGTTCAAAAAATAAGGTCTATATATGTGAAAACATGTCATTTCATGTGAAAACATGTCATGTTTGTAGCTATTTTTATAGTGCTTTTAGCAACACATTTTCTGTACAAATTTTAAGAGTCTACCTATTACAGTTCAAAAAAATTAGATAACTTCCGTGCAAATCACGTCACTGTCGGAACACCCTTTAGTTTTTACAATTTGTTATTGTGGCCATAGTAATACAGATAATTTTCGCGCAAATCACCTCACTGTCGGAACACCCTTTAGCTTTTACAATTTGTTATTGTGGCCATAGTAATACAGCTTCTATGAAAATTTCAAGTGTCCACCTGTTATGGTTCATAAATTAGGCCATATACATCAAAATCATGTCACTCTTGGAACACCCTGTAATTTTAAGATATATTTTTATACTTGTTCATATAGCGAATGAACAAGTATACAAAATTAATTACTGTGTGTAAATTTCAAGTATCTGTCTCTTATGTGTCAAGAAATAACACTTTAACACTTTTGGAACACCCTATAAGTTTTAATATTTAGTATGTTATAACGGCCATAGTAATACAACTTGTGTGAAATTTCAAGAGTCTACCTTTTACGGTTCCAGAGATAGAAGGAAGGACATTCTAGCGAAAACAATAGGGTGCCTTTTTACGCTTTGGGTATGGAACCCTAAAAACGCATAATGGGTAAGTTTTATTAAAAAAAAAGTTTGGCGGTCATTCTTTATAAACAAGAACCATGTTAAGAATAAAAGCACATTTGATCTTGGGTTTCAGTAAACCAACATCTGGCTGTGGAAAAACAAACGTTTTTGCAACATGTGACGTGTTTGATGTAAGTTGCGAGCTGGAGGCATTATTGCTTCTCCCAAAACGAAGTTCTTAAAGTTATATTTTTCTAAATCGTATTATATTCATAAGTAGAGTGGGATATATGAGGCGTTTCCTGGACATGTATTCGCTTCCCATGTATTCACTTCCCTTGGTGCTGTTCTCTAAATAATTTTTTAATGTTTGACACTTAAAAAACATCCGCTGGATTACGATCGATCAGTGTGTTACTTAAAATGTTCTTTATAGTTTCCAGTCCATTAGGATATCCCTTATCTAAGTGTCAAAAATAATTATGTTTTAATTGCATAACGTTTCGAATCCACGAAATGGAGAACCCTATAAGTAATTAAAAATGCAACAGGCTTTGTTACCATGTCAACAATGACTAACCTCTGTAAAGAGTAAACATTTTTGCAGCAATTAAATGTTAGTTCAAAAATATTGAAGATACAATAAATAAATTATGAAAAAAAAATTAAATGTTTTAATTGGTTTAAAATTAAAGTTAATTTCTTTAATTGATTCAAATATTTATTTGTTTAAAACAGAACAAAAAATATAATTAAACAAATAATTGAATCAATTACATATTTAATTAAATTGTAATCTGAAACCAATTAAAACCTTTAATAGTTAAAAATATTTTTTCTGTTTATAATCAATTTAAAAGCAATTTTTTTTTATTTTGAGTCCCCCTAATACCCATATACATCTATGTGTAAATTTGAGTACTTTGTCTCTTAGAAAGTTAAATGCAATTGTGTTCGGGTTAAAACCCAAACTATTTTGCATTACTTTAAATGTATGTGTGCATGTGGGTGACGGACTGACATCATAAAATGCAACATTAAGTCTGCCAGGACATGTTATAACAACAATACTTGACATCTATTGTAAAAACTACATTTCACATACACATACTCACAATCACATTCACTCCTTTTAAACACACTTTTCTTCAAATATGTACATTAAATTAAATACATTTTGTTGTTTTTGTTGATATGTTTGATGTTTAAACAAGTGAATATTTACAAACAAATGTTTTAAATGAACAGAGATGCAGAGCAAAAAATAAATAAAAAATATGAGGGTGAGGTGAAGAATAATTAAAATGAAAATTAAAATTTTGTTTGGAGAAATCACAAGTGATTTTGCAAAAATTGATAAAATTTATCTTAAAACTCTAACATTTTAAAGAGCCAACATTTTTTATGAAAGTTTTTGGTTACTTTTTTTCATTAACATTAGTTTTCATTAGAAAAAGTTTATATCGAGCCTTTGCTGTAAAAGATGCCTATCTCAGAAAGCTCGAACTGAGAAAATTTTATTTAGAGTTTTCAAAATTTTTTACTTTTTATCCGCAAAAATCTTATTTCTAAGAGAAAGTCGAGAAAAAGCAGTGAAAGTAAGCTTTACGGCTTTAAAGGTACTGCATACTTTAAGGCATTTTTTATTTTTGAAAGCAATATATTTGAAGCAATGTTGCGCAACAGATAGCGCTGTTTTAAAATAATGAGTAACTCATTTCATGTCTGTCCTTTGCAGACCTTTACAATAATTTTTAGAATTTCAGAATTTTATATAAATTTTAGATTTTTATTCAGGGATGGTTACTCCTATATAAAGTGAATACATACCCCTATATAAAGTGAATACATAAGTGGATTACTTTCAAAGCAAAATCGAACAAAATATTGTCAGAACACACACAACGTGTGAGGGCACAGCTAGTTTTAAATAAAATCAAAAGATAGAGATAGGACTTGTTTTGTTTAGAATAAATTTATTGACTAGCATAAGCTGTACATGATTTTATTAGTTAAATTTTTATTTTTATTAGCTTTAAAAACACGAAAATAATAAAATTTGTATTTTTATTTATTTTATATCCCTGAAATTACTATCAGACATAGATACAATAATAGTAAGACCTAAAGCTAATGGAAGTGCAAATTTTTAAATTTATTACTTAACCCTATGGGGTAGTGGTGGGCTAATGCTAATATGGGTATGTTGTGATACTTCCTTCATTTTACATATGACACTATATCTCGAAAACCAAAATTAAATAAAAGAGAGAGAGAGATTTTAATTTAACTCCCATAAATAACTAAAGAGACAACATTCAGTTCATCTAGTCCAAAACCGTAAATAATTTTGAACTGTGTTCTTTTTTTTAAATAAAAATAAGAATTTTTTGGTGTTTTTCAATTTTAGTGAATTTGTTTAAAAATTTTTGATTTTTTAGGTGATATTTTACCTTTTTTTTGTTAACTTTTTCGATTTTTTTAGATTGGATACAAGACATATAATTTTAAAAGTGATATATATACAAATATTTTTGAAAAATATTTAAAAATAAGTTTGTAAGTACTTACTTCATTTGGCCTTTGTTTTTGTTGTTTGTTTAAGGTACACTGTAAAGATAAAAAAATGGAAAAAATATTTTTATTATAAAACGTTATGGGTAATTAGCATAATATTAAATAATTAATATTTAAATTCCTAAAAATTTTATTAATAACTAAATATGCAACTGCTTGTGCAAACCTTTGGCAAAACTTGTTATTTTCGATTCTCTTGCGAGAACAAAATTAACTTGTGTATGCTTTTCATCGCACCTTACGTCTGCATTCAGTGATGACAAAAAACCATCCAATTGTAGAAAAAATAAAAACGTGGTTTATTTGTTGGTGTTTTGTTGAAGCTTTAATATTCTGTAATATTATTCTATTAACATGCATACTTTTCATTGTGTTTTGTAGAATTATATTACTTATAGAGTATTTTTGGCTTCTCTAAAATTAGGAAAAAAGTTTTTGATGATCTGGCCTGAGCAACCAGTGAAATACGTATAGGGACTAGCTCTTTTCCCCCAACAAATAAATTGCATTTTTATTACAAAACCTTATGGGCAATTAGCATAATATTAAAAAAAAAATATTATTTAGCAATAAGTCATGTTTTAGCATAAATCTGTAAAAAGAGTTTAATTTATAAATTTAGTGATACAAATTTACGCAGGATTTATAATTTATAATGCTATACACTGTTGGCAACTTAAAAAAAAAAAAACCCATTTAGCGGGGCTGATAGTTTAAGCTGATTAAACTTCAACGCGTTTTTATTGTTCTATGCAATGAATACACTTTCGCCTTGAGGGCATTGTGGTTGTCGAAAAACAAATGTATTTACGATGTGTCTTGTTTCGGGGGATACAAATATCATAATTGAGGGTGCTGTAGCTGATGTAGTTCGCACGGTGACTACTGAAGCATGGCCGGCACGGCCGCGGCAATATTGTTTTTCTAATATTTTTGCAATAGCACATATTTATGCGCCCTCCTTCGCCAGTAATACCATATAATTATAAACTGGCTATACTAACTTCGAAATTAATACGTATAACTAACACCAGAGGCGCTGCAACACTGTTCAAAAAATAAACACAACGTGCAAATGCAGCGTTGCCAGAAATAAAGCTTCAAGTCCATTTCCTAAGGGCCCCTTAAATCGTATGATTTAAACCATAGAATTTCTTTCTTTAAGGTTATTTAAAGTCAAAAAACTATGCGAGTGTATTGATGGAGGAGCGAAATTCAGCTGCATTTGTGCAATTTCGATAATGATAATTTGACTATCTGGTCAATTGTAGCTAATGGTAAACGGGAATGGGTGCTCTACGAAGATGTGACATGGGATAGTTATTAGTCCCTTTCTTAGTCCCTTGTAATTCAAAGCTGTATTATATGAATCTATGATATCGCAATTTTAAATAAACAAAGTTTACATCATACTTTTCGATATTGTCTAAAGTGCTGAAGTGTGTAGACAGACTCCTTGCTTTTACACAGGGTGGATGCTTCATAGCTTAGTTAGTAAGCACGTCGACTACTAAGCATATATGTATGATGCATTGAGTCGCCCAGGTTCGTATCCCAGCCGCGCCAATCATACAGATCTACTATTATATTTTACAGCGCCTTCTATCGCCGGTATTACTCTGTAGTACTAAATTGCCGGTGAAGTAAAATATTAATAAATGGCTATGCACCTTCAAAATTAATGTGCTACTTGACACTAGAGGCGTTGTAACACCGCTCTACAAATAATTATGACGTGTAATTGCAGAGTTTTAAAAATTGAAGCTTTCTTCCTTTATTTTACTACCTTATCTCTACTCTATCCCTTTCCTAACATCCCGTCTTCACTAGCCATCAATTTGACCAAATTTAAGCATGGCGCCGGCAGAGCGATGGAATTAATTTTTGCGTGTTGTTATAGGTAGCAATTACGTGTTAATGCGATTTTCTGTTTGAACGTAATTTTCTGTTATCTATCAGTGGTGTTTAAATGCTTATTGCACAGCAGATAGTAGAAGTACTGTTGAACAACAGATGGCGCTGTTGAAATATAAAAATGTCAAACTAAAACATTGTCATATTATAAAACACCTTTTACCCCCTGTCAACATTTGCCATCGACATGTCTTAACAAAAGTCAAACTTAATATAAAAAATACAATATATTTAATACTAATTTTATATGAAGTTTGATTGTTTTAAGACATGTTAATGGCTAATGTAGACGGGGGGTGGTAATAAATGTTTTAGCAACTATGTTAAGACGTGGGAAAAACATGAATATAGGTGGTCAACACTTAACACTAACATGATGTTAATGTTAATGCTTATCATTTTATGTCTAATGTAGACGGGGGCTAAAGAAAGTAAGTAACACAGTTAATTGGTACGGATAAATGCCTGAGTGTTACTTCACTTAAAACAAAAAACAGGGATGCAAAAAAATTTTGCATTCTCGCATCAACTACATGCAATTTTTACAGAATTGTGTTAGCAAAGCAGTGTAGGGCATTTTCTCGATGTGCTTTTACATACACAACCCCAATATTGTGAGACTTATTATTTAATAAAAAAAATAATCTAAAGAAAAAAATATGTTTTCTAATTAATTTAAAGTCTTGCGCAAATTCTGTTTATAAATGCAACATATGTTTGTATAAATCTTGCCAAGAACTGAAATTTTTCCACATTAAGAGTATCATCGGCAATAGACTTTATAGCAAATAAAAAATAGTTTGATGTTTAAACCTAATTTATAACCATAGTGTTGTGCCAATTATGTTGAAAAGTATTAAGCCACTTTACAGACAAGATAGAGCACGTTCAACGTCAGTGTGTGTGTCATGTGCAAATGTGGTAAATGCAGTTGAGGGATTTATGTCCTTTTGCTGTATTGGCCATCTGACTATAAATAACAAATGGCAAATGGCTAAAAGTTTCAGTTTAACAGGAATTACACATAAATTGTTGCCATCCTGTAAAAAAACACACAAGACTATTGAAGTCCATAGAGAGAGTAAAGTATAATAAATATAGATTTTTCAATTTAATGCCAAAAATTTTATTCAATGCTGTGAGAGTTCTTCGGACATTTATTTAACACAATATTGTGTAAATTGCAAGGAAATGTGAAAAATTTATGGATTTTGTTCTGAAGAGAAGTTACTTTTAATTATACTAATTTTGGGCCACAACCAAGTTAATAAGCCAGTATGCCATTATGCTTAAAAGCTTTAGTAAGGATTCAGATAAAAAGGACAAACTATCAAACATATTCGGAAAACAAAAAACTCATACAGCATTTAGTGTGATGACTGGCTAAATGGGTGAATGCTTTGTTATTAGATGGAATGAATGAATGAATGGCATTGATGTTACGAGTAGCTAAGAGACCACTATCTTCTATGGTTAACAAAAACAATATTGTTTATATAACGCAGCCTTTAACACATGCATGCAAAAGTCCATTGAATAGAACAAAGAATTATTTATGAAAAAATGTATTAATAAAAAACGTAAAGACAAAACCTCCAACCACAAGAAAATGACAAGACAATAATAAAAATATACTTGAAGGACAACATCGACAACAATAGAAATAAGGGGGGAAGAGCTAATTAAAATAAAAAATAAAACTAAACAATAACAACATTTTAGAGCACAAGAATCGTATGCTAGCAATTAGCCAAATTAGCACTTATCAAAAACCAAATATTAAATTTAAATAAAATAAGAATTTTCATAAATTAAAAAATAGAATTTTCTCAAATAGTTCACTCTGCTAAAAGATCTGAATTACTGCCCTGAAAATGGAAAAAAATATATGAAAATGGAATATAATTTATGTGTGAGTCTTCATTGCGAATGCTTGCCAAAGCAAAAAAATGATAAAAAGTAAAATAAGATAAACTTTTTCTGAAAGCAAAAAATAACAATAAAAATTATGTTTTAAAACCTTCTCCCCTTTTCTTAAAACAAAGAATACAGAAACAAATAGCACATTCTCACAATGCACTAGCAAAGACAAAAGACTAACCGAAGCGAAAACAAAGATAATATTAGCCACACATATGTTTCACCACATTTAGAACATAATAAAACCTATAAACTGACGACGCTGAAATTAAACCTACGACGAAATAATTGACAAGGCGGAAGGAGTTGCTAGTTTATTTAGATTTTCACAAAAAGCGTCTAGAGAAAAACAAAACAAAAGCCAAATAAACGTGCCTAAAAGCATAAAAATAAGATGGTGTCTTTTTGTTAAATCAAAATATAAAAAAGAACCTACAAGAGAAACAGCTAAATAAAGGCTTAGGAATAGTAAGAGAGAGAGAGAGAAAAAGAGCGTGGTATTTTAATTTTGTGCTCCAAAATAATGGTGCAATAAGTTTCTTTTGATGTTACTAGTATTCAACCTATAGAAAAATATTTTAAAGAATTCTTAGCAATAATAATGCTTTAGAATATTTAAATAGCACTTAATACACAAAGGTCCTTTTGAAAAATATAGTTTATAAAAAACACATTTTACTTTGTACTTTTTCCAATAAAAGCTATTTAATGTTAAAAAAATCTGTTTATAGTAGGACATGCTGTAAAAAATATATTTTGTAAAAAAATTTCATAAAAACTGCATTTTATAAAATTTAGTTAAAAAAAAGTACCTTTTCAAAAGTACTTTTACAAAAAGTACCTTTAAAAAAGTACCTTTAAAAAAATTTATCTTTTAAAAGTTCCTTCCAAAACAGCTCATGTTAAAAAAAGGACCTTTTTAAAAACTACTTTAAAAAACATGTTTTATAAAAAGTACCAATTTTTTTTTATTAATCTCTTATAAAACGCACTTTTATATGTAACTTTGTTAAAAGTAGCCTTTGCTAAAAACTGTGTTTACTAGCAGTACGTTTTTAAAAGTAATTTTTTATAAAAAATAAACTTTTTAAAGAAACGTTGCACTTAAATAGTAATCGTTTAAAAAGTACCTTTTTCATAGAGTAATTTCTATCAAAAGCATATTTATATAAAATACTTTTGGATTTAAAGTACTTTATATAAAATGGTTTTTGGTATAAAGTATATCTAATAGACATTTGTGTACTTTTTGAAGTAATAATTTTTCAGTCTCTAGTCCCTTATTATAAAGAGATTTAATGAAATCTAAATTTTATTAATCTAAATACTAAATACCGAAAAATTATTATTTCAAAAAGTACATAAAATGTCCATTAAATATACTTTATATCAAAAACCATTTTATATAATATTCTTTATATTAAAAAGCATCAGCATTATTGATATCTATTTACAAGGTAGTTTCAATTGTAATCGTATTTCTATTTAAACAGCTTTTGCAGAGAAATGGAATACCAGAAATTTTTTTATTATATTTTATAGGTGATTAGGTTCGTGAGAAATTATTTTATATTTTTTACACAACAACTAAGAATTTATTGTACTTATATATAATTTATATTGGGCTTTCAAGAATTAATAAAACATGCTTTTTATTAAAAAATCTTTTTTTTATTAAAAAATGATCGTTTTATAAAAAAAAAACTCGTATGAAAAATAAATTTTATGACTAGTACAATAAATGGTACTTTTTATAAAGTACCTTAAATAAAAACACCTTATATAAACAGTTTTATTCCTAAAAAAAAATATTTTATAAAAATACCTGTCAGAAGAAGTAACTTTTACAAAAATTAGTTATCAAAAAAATTATTATTTGTAAAAGGCACTATTTATGAAAGTACCTGTTATATAAAACTTTTATAAAAAGTAATTTTTTGAAAAAAAAAAATGTTTTCTGTTTTTTTTTTATAACAGGAACTTTATTAAAGTACTTTTTTTAATTATTTTATAAAAATACCTCTTAAAAAATTTACCTTTTTGTAAAAAGTAACTTTTTGAAAATAAAGCATCTTTTTGTTTTTTTAAAAAGGAACTTTTATAATAGTACGTTTTATGAAAATATTTTATAAAAAATACATTCTATAAAATGTACCTTTTAGTAAAAAGTAAATTTTTTTTATAAAGCACATTTTTTTTAAAAAGTACGTTTTATAGAAATATTTTTTAAAAAATTCCTTCTATAAATGTACCTTTTTAAAAAATTAATCTTTGTATAAGGTACCTTTTTGTTTTGTCATATGTATAGGTATTTGTATTAAAATACCTTTTCAATAGTACGTTTTATAAAAATATTTTATAAGACTCACCTTCTATAACTTTAGCTTTTTTAAAATAACTTTTTGTAATTATAAAGTACCTTTTTATATTAAGTAATTTTTTAAAGAACCATTTTACTAGAGTACTTTTTATCAAAGGAACCTTTCAAAAAAGTCCAATTTATTTAATGCACCTTTTATAAAAAGTTAATTTTCTGAATAAAGCCTTTTATAAAACCACATTTAAAAAAAGTACCTTTTATAAATAATAGTTTTTACAGAAAGTAACTTTTTTGGTATAAAGTAACTTTTTCTAAAAAGTGCCTTCTGTATGTAAAAAATCTTTTGTAAAAACAGCATTTGTACAATATAACTTTGGTAAAAAGGTATAAGGGGTCTTTTTTTAAGGCTCCTTTTTATAAAAATTACATTGATTTTCATAAAAAATTATTCTTAATAGAAATTATTTTTTCGAAAAAATTTTTTTATAATAAGTGTTTTTTTATAACTATTATAGAAAGTACTTTACAGAGAGCCTAATTTTAATAATTAGTACCTTCTACAAAAGTACCTTTTGTAATAAGTAAGTGCCTTTTATTCCAAAAATAAAGTGACCTATTTGAAAAGTAGTGTTTGTCAAAAAGACGTTTTTACTAGAAGTAAGTGAAAAGTACCTTTTTATAAAAAGGAATCTTTTTAAAGAAATTAAAAGGAATCTTTTTAAAGAAATTTTGTACTTTAAAAAGTAACCGTTAAAAAAGAACATTTTTAGATAACGTAATTTCTATTAAGAGTATATTTATATAAAATACTTTTGGATATAAAGTACATTATATAAAATGTTTTTTTTTTTATATAAGATGTTTTTTGATGAATATAATAGAAATTTTATGTATGTACTTTTGGAAGTATTAATTTTTCAGCCCTAGTGCCCTAGTGCCTTATTATAAAATGAAATCTAAATTTTAATAAAAAGTACCTTTTTTATAGGTACCTTATACAAAAGTACCTTTTGTAATAAATAAAAAGTACATTTTTATAAAAAAGAAACTTTTTAAAGAAATTTTGTTTAAAAAAAAGTATAAAAGTACATTTTTACATAAAGTAATTTCAATCAAAAGTACATTTATATTAAATACTTTTGGATATAAAGTACATTATATAAAATGTTTTTTGATATAAAGAAAATATAACGGAAATTTTATCTATGTAGAAGAAATGAAGAAATGTAATGACATGTAATAATTTTAATAAAAAGTACATTTTATTATAGGTACCTTATACAAAAGTACCTTTTATTCTAAAAAATATATGTATGTATATACATATTTGAATTTCGGATGAAAATTATTTTTTTTTTTGAAAAAAATTATTTTTAAGTTAAATCAATATAGAGAAAAAAACTTGCTAAAATCATACAGACATGCATAAATCAAAATAATATTATTTCTGCTGATAATTTAATTCCTAGATTGTTAATGAACTGGTTGGTGGCTAGTTCATTTATGCAACAATATGTTTCATATTTTTAGATTTCTTATAATCTGTACCAAAAAGTTGTGGTGACTCTTTAATAAAACAATAATTACATTTTTGTTCTTATCAGGCTTTTGTATTTTTTTTCCAAATTAACTTTTAACATTAGTTTTTGCTGAAGAATATTTACCCTAAATAAACTCTTATATTTATGTACATATGTATGTATGTTTGTATATGAGTGTAAGATAACAAAGAAGGCCTCAATGGAGGTTCTGTGGATTCTTTTCGTTTTAATTGATGATAGTAAAGAACTGTTCTATTTTGAAGCATATTTACTGTTTGTCTAATAATAGAGTCTGCTGCTACTAATACATACAGCAAATATTTTTAAAATGTATTGATTTTGTATACAAAGTTTGTATATGTGTGACTATATGCAAAGCGGTTTTTATGGACACATATGTACATACATACATATAGAGTGAACAATTTTAAAAGTTTGAACGTATGTGAGTGTAAATGCATTTTTTTCTTCTCTCAAACAAGTCAATCAATCAATAGGTCAAACATTTTGTCATTGAGCTACGTAGACATGTACAGCAGCCAACGACATCAACGAACAACATGAATTTTATGATGCCAAAGAGTAATGAAAATGTGCCTCGTTTTATGTTGATGAGATATGGATGGTTTGTGCTGTGTGAGGAGGATGTGTTGTGTAGTACTCACTCGTATGTTAAATGTGATCTGGTTGTATGGTTGACTAGCTGACGTTATCATTATTTTGATGATAAACATATGTATGTATGTACATATGAATATTGTACCTCGGTTGGTCTTTATGTCTGTCTATCTGCCTGTATGTTTGTCTGTCAGTCTATTTAGTCAAATTATATGAATTGTTTGTAGTTGAGAGTGCCACTGCATGTATTGTGATGATTATGATACATTGAGCAAATACATAGCACTTGCATGTTTTAATTTCTAGTGATGCCTGGCGTGTATGATTACGATGATAGTAGACGACGACGTTTGACGACGCGACGTCGAAAGCGATGCTCATATTTATTGACAGCATTCACACTGATATCATTATTATTCATATTAAATTATGATTCAGTGGGTCGATTCTTTTAGTTTTCTACTCGTACACGAGTATGTATTCGACTGAATTCTTTTATATTCTAAACTATATTCTATATAAAAATCATGTTGCAAGTAAAGATAGTGTTAAAATCATTGGTTGTAATGGGTGATTTTTTTGAGGTTAGGATTTTCATGCATTAGTATTTGACAGATCACGTGAGATTTCAGACATGGTGCCAAAGAGAAAGATGCTCAGTATGCTTTGACATTTCATCATGAATAGACTTACTAACGAGCAACGCTTGCAAATCATTGAATTTTATTACCAAAATCAGTGTTCGGTTCGAAATGTTCAAATGTGACAAATTTTGTTCAGCGATGAGGCTCATTTCTGGTTGAATGGCTACGTAAATAAGCAAAATTGCCGCATTTGGAGTGAAGAGCAACCAGAAGCCGTTCAAGAACTGCCCATGCATCCCGAAAAATGCACTGTTTGGTGTGGTTTGTACGCTGGTGGAATCATTGGACCGTATTATTTCAAAGATGCTGTTGGACACAACGTTACGGTGAATGGCGATCGCTATCGTTCAATGCTAACAAACTTTTTGTTGCCAAAAATGGAACAACTGAACTTGGTTGACATGTGGTTTCAACAAGATGGCGCTACATGCCACACAGCTCGCGATTCTATGGCCATTTTGAGGGAAAACTTCGGAGAACAATTCATCTCAAGAAATGGACCGGTAAGTTGGCCACCAAGATCATGCGATTTGACGCCTTTAGACTATTTTTTGTGGGGCTACGTCAAGTCTAAAGTCTACAGAAATAAGCCAGCAACTATTCCAGCTTTGGAAGACAACATTTCCGAAGAAATTCGGGCTATTCCGGCCGAAATGCTCGAAAAAGTTGCCCAAAATTGGACTTTCCGAATGGACCACCTAAGACGCAGCCGTGGTCAACATTTAAATGAAATTATCTTCAAAAAGTAAATGTCATGGACCAATCTAACGTTTCAAATAAAGAACCCATGAGATTTTGCAAATTTTATGCGTTTTTTTTAAAAAAAAAGTTCTCAAGCTCTTAAAAAATCACTCGTTAGATAATGTATTCTCTGTGTTTTTTTTTTCATTTCATTTTTAACTTTAATGTGTTGTGATGTTGTTGACTATTGTGCTGTTTAATACTTTAGTCAATCATTTTCAGTTTTCTAAGCCTTTAAGTGTTTATTTTCACGATTATACGTACCGAAGTGTAGAGAATATTGTTACGTCAAGTGTTTTATTTTGAACCATTTTTTTTCAAAAAGGTGAGCAAGAATACAATTTTAGACATATTGTTAAATATTAGAAATCAGAAATTATTTTAGAAATTACATTTTGTAAAGAGTACTTTTTGCATAATGTAACTTTTGTAATATTTAGCTTTTTTACAAAGTACTTTTGGTAAAAAGTAACTTTTGTAAAAATTTCCTTAACCAAAAAAGTTTTTTTTTTATAAAATTCTTCTGTAAAAAGCACCCTTCGGAAAAAATACCTTTTGTAAAAAGCATCTTTGAAAAAGTATCTATACATATAATAAAAAGTAACTCATTTCCTGTCTGTCTGACTGTCCTTCTTTTTTGTGGATCTTCGTTAAAAGTTTTTTCCCCATAAAGAATATGTTTTTCAAGACAAAAAATACCCATTTGTCCAAAAATAATAGGTCCGAAGAAAAAGCATTCAAAGTAGTTTTGACTGCATGCCTAGACAAATGATGTCTCTGAAAGGAAGTTTGACCAAATTTAAAATTCTCTTTCAATGCCAACTTGTTCCCTATGTCAAGGTTGTGTTGTTCTTGAACATTCCACAACTATTCCAAATGTGAAAATCTATGATTAAAGGGACTTCAAGGTCGTTAATGTTGTGCTTGCGCACATAACGACCAGATGGCTTTTATGAAAAGCATCAAACCCAAGGCGAATTCATACCAGTTGGACGCTATAACCCAGCTGTTTATTTTTTGCTCTCAAAAATTTTTTAAAACGTTTTTAAATCATCAAGGCTCGTCAATGTTAAATTTTATTAATTTTAATAAATGACAAAACCTTTTAATGGCACTTTTAATGTGAAGTTGAATATTGCAGGGTGTATCTTATTTTTAAAGATAATCTTTATATTAAAAACTTTTTACAATAAATAGGTTTTCTAACGCACCCGTTTTATTTACGCTTTGAGTGCAAAATTTTAAATGGTACTTTTAAGTAGTTACTTACAAAAAGAGTCATTTAGAGTATTTTGTAGAATTCTGACTCTAACGATTTTCATTGTGTCAATTCATACTTTTACAAACGTATCTACTTTAAAA
Organism: Phasia obesa; assembly: GCA_949628195.1. Classification (NCBI taxonomy): domain Eukaryota; kingdom Metazoa; phylum Arthropoda; class Insecta; order Diptera; family Tachinidae; genus Phasia; species Phasia obesa. The sequence goes on from OX451216.1 coordinate 8,492,614, forward strand.
TTTTTCCATTTATAATTAAAAGCATTCATAGGGTTTGAAAGCTAGTAGTCTTAAGGAATATAAAAATCCCTAATAATACTTACATTTCAGCACAAATAGATTATAGACAACTTTATGCCGGTAATTTTTAATATGAAAGAAACTTATAACACTTTTTTTTTGCTAAACTACAAGTATTTGTACAAAACACCAGCTTAAAGGCATAAGAAAAAAGCCTTAATAATCCCTAAACTAACCATCACATCATGAAAAACTAAAAATAAAAAACTAAAACTTGAAGAAAAATATGAAGAAACAGCTAAAAGAGAGAGCAATGACTGAATGACTGACTGACAGGACAAGGATACATACAATTCAAATGCTTCCCCACAAACAAAAAAAAAAAAAAAACGAAAACAGCTAAGAGCTCAGAAAAAATTCTTTTAAAAATAGAGAAAAATATTAAAGAAAAGGAAAAAATAAAAAAGAATTTTGTATAGAAAACAAAATAAAGGATGCTTGCCTCTGCTGCTGCTTCTTTCATCCTTAGAAGATTTTTTTGTTTTGTTTAAAGGTATAAGAAGAATACACAAGTAACTGGTGATTTGTTGCTTTTTTTGTTTCTTTTTTTATTTCCTTTCTTTCTTATTGTTGAATTACGTTTAACTTTTTATCTTTTCTCTTTTTTATTTTCTTGCACTAATGTAAATGTGTATTAATTCTTCCTTTATTTTCTATATTTTGTTGTTGCAAAGTATCCTTGTGCGGCTTGTATTTGTTGTTGTATTGTTTTGTAATGAGAGTTTTGTTTTTCACTTTTTGACGGATTTTTTTCTTCTTTAAATATATTTGCAATCAGTTGTTAGATTTTTTTACTCTTATTCTTTTATTCTTAGTGAAGCGAAATAAAAATGTAAGAAGAAAGAAAGGTAAGTAAGCATCTCTCTTGCTCTAAGTGCAGGTATAATGCTGAATTTTAATGTTTTTTTGCATTCAATAAGATTCAGTCTGTCATTTAGTCAGGCAGCTAGACTTTTCAGTTAAAAAAAAAATACAACATGAATGAAGCGCAATTTAGAAACTTGAGGTTTTACCTAATAATTTCACCTTATGCTGGCTGATTTATTTAAATGAGCAGACATTTAGGGGTTTAAACTAATTAAAAACGGAATATTGGCTGTTATAAGTTGTCTTTCTAATGCTAAAAAATATATTAATTTTTAAAACTAATATTTGCTCTTTTATATTCCCATTCACTTGCCAAATCGATTAACTCCATATTAATATTTAGTTGGACTTTATTTAATTGTTTTTCAAATATTCCTACACTGTTATTTCGCACAAAATAAAGAAGATTTAAGATCAGAAAAATTTAATATTAATTATGTAGTATTTTTGCCTTGAATTTCTATATACTTCAGATATACGTACCAGAGACTGACAAAAAGTACTTATTAAATAAATGTAGTTAAGTATTTACACATATTTTTGGGTATTAGTTATACCTATACTTATAACACAGAAAATACCTACGCATACGCATTTGCAGTAAAATAAGTATGGGTGTACTCAATACTTATAACAAACTTTATTTATACACAACGAACTTAAAAATGTATACGTAATGCATGTATGAGTACAACTGATTGTAGGTAGATAATGTGATGGTTATCTGTCATACCCATACTTATAACTACCTAAGTACTTATAACTACCAAGTATGGAAAAGTAGTTATAATACTCTAAGTATACTTATAAGTAAATCAACTACTTTTAGGAATTGTGTGTATAAAACGGTGTATGATGTTTAGCAATATTTTGTTTATAACCGAACATTGGTTATGTATGGGAAACCAAAATAATTAGGATGAAGGAATGAATGAACATATTTTGAAATTGTGAAATAATTAATATTACATATATTTATAAAATACTCTAAGTATACTTAGAGTAAATACTCTAGAGTATTTACATACTATTATATTATATTATTATACTATCACTCTATACTTAGAAGTATGGGTATAACTTTTACTTATACTTGGTTGTATTGCGAAAAATAATGACCAAGTATGCGAACACTTATTCTCTGTCTATACTTGTAGTTATTTAAGTTGAAATTGCTATGAGTATGTATGTATGGTATGTTGTTTGATCTGTAGATATACACATTTATACATGTTTCGCCTCAAATACTTAATAAGTACTAAAAATGATACTTTTGTCATTCTCTGATACGTACTATATATCAGACATGGAGGCATTCAATAACATTTCTATTAGAAGTAATGTCTATTGCATATTCTCAATTACACATTAAAATTATTTGTAATCCAAGTCAGGGACTAAAGTTAAATACAACTGCTTGTAATTTGTAATTGAAAATTTTCAATTACACATAATTGTAATTGGATATTTTAAATTACAACTTACTAGTAATTGTAATTAGGCAATCGTCATTACTTGTAATTAAACAAAATTCAATTATATTCTTAACAATTTTTCAAAAAGTTGTAAATGAAATTTTTTAATTACTAATTAATTACCAGTAATTTTAATTGGAGCCAATTACATGTCATGTGTAATTGAAAAATAGCAATTGTAATTGTAATTATATAGTAGAATGTAATTATAATTAAAGAGAATGTAATTATAGTTAAATTTTTTCAATTATAATTATGTATAATTGTAATTGAAATTTTTTAATCACTAATTATAAGTAATAGTAATTGTAGCAAATTACATGTCATGTGTAATTGAAAAATCGCAAATACAATTACAAATAGTAGAATATAATTATAATTGAAAAGTTATAATCATTTATAATTGCATAATTGCAAGTGTATTAATTACAAACTGTAATTGACCTTCCCTAAGACTGCTATATATTTAACTAATATTACTTAAACCGACTACCCCTGCCTTTACCAAATCTTGATAATGCTTGGACAATAACAACATCATCACAGCTAGATATTGTCATCACATCCGACGAATAACACAGTGTTTAAATAACAGTTGAGTGACACACTTTAGCATTTAATGCACCTACTGTTAGCTCAGATTGAAAATCTATTTTCTATAATTTTTATATCATTTGACTCGTCAGACTACCGTTTTAAATAACCAGTTTTTCGATCTGAATACAAATTTATCATTCAAATCAAAAATGATTTCTAAGGCGACTGTTGTTCATCAGTTGCTACAAAACTAACAGTGCACAATTGGCCCGAGTGCACTGTCAGTGCCCAGAAAAATTTGTTGGTCCAATTAACGATTTTAATTGGATTCAGATACAAATTTGAATCCTTTTTTAATTGATTCAGTTATATAATTAATTAAGAAAGATTTAGATATAATCCTAATTAAATAAATAATTGAATTAATTAAAAATTTAATTAAAATCGTATCCGAAACTAATTAAAACCTTTAATTGGTGAAAATAATTTTTTTTTTGTGTAGTTCGTTTTGAATGTGCTAACGATAGCGGCCGATAATAGCTTCCTCATTGGTTCTTGTCTCTGCTAAGACCCTGGCTTAAATAAGTCGAGCAAACTATGGATACCTAGCGCACTCTAGTTTTAATATAGATTTAACTGGACATAAAAAGCACTGTGAAGGAGGAAATTTTTCTCCATTACAAGGAACCAAGGCGCTAAATCGATATCGCCAAAATAGCTGCGAACACGATTACCGAAATTAGTGAGCAACAGGTCTATTGTTTGATGTGGCATGGTGCGGCATCATGTTTAAAACAAAGATTGTCCAAGTTCATATCTGCCATTTAGGTTAATAAACACATTATAATTATGGCTTTATAGCGATCTGAGATAACTAAAATGACGTTTACAGCAGCATTTTCGAAAAAATTAACCAATAATGCCAACACTTCAAATCAAACTACATATTACTCTCTCTCTCTCTCTCTCTGGATAAACTGGCTTCTTCGATCCACAGATGCGGCGATTTCGATTGCTGACACAGCAGCCGAGATGAAAATGCGGCTCGACCAACATAAAATATTTTGGCTTTCACGACGCCCAAGCTAAAAATCCATAACGAAAAAATAGGCGTTTTTCTTCGATTGCTAAGTCAATTGGAACTTGTAAGCGAATAATTCGAGATCTTCGCGCAAACTAAAGTATTGAGTAGTGAGTACCGAGTACTCGATAATTTTTTTGAGTAGCCAATACACAAAAGTACTTAATCGATACTTTTAGGGTAGAGTTTTTAGAAATTAATTTAGAAAAATGTTCGACGACTACGACGATAAATGTGCGTTGCTATTATGTAGCAAGGAAGTATTGGGTACTATTGAGTACTATTCAGTACCTAATTGAAAAGTATTGAGTAGTATTGAGTAATTGAAAGTAGTAGAAATTGTCAACACTAGTGTAAACGTCTAATGATTGTGATTGAAATACCGATTTGTTGAGATCTATAAGGAGTCGAAATTGTTGGAATGAGTTACATAATTTTGTTGATAGCAGTCACGTTCGTGTCGGTACGCACCGTACGACAGTCTCACGAATTTTTACTTCTTCTATCCAATACAAATTTGGACAGCACTGATATTGAAAATATGTTTGCAATATTTCCCAACGTTATTCTTTCGAGCCTAAAGCGACTCATTTTGGCCCGCGGAGGTATGCTATTGCATATCGCATCCAAATGTATGTGTATATAAATTTTAGAAAAATATGATTCAACTTTGTATCGTTTGGTTGGTTAGCATTGCAAATCCATTATCTGTTAAAAGTTTAATTAACATTTTAAGAAAAATACTTCTAGTCATATTTCTAATGAGTTGCTATTGAAATAAAAAAAACTGTAATGTGTTCTAGAAAATATTATAAATTCCTTTTGTAAATTTGAGCTAAAGAATTTTTTACAATTATAATACTCAAGTAAAATTATGACACATGTTAAATGCTTAGACGACACTAACAAAAATGCAATACAGTGGCTACAACCTACTATTAATTATTTTGTAAGAAGAAGCCCTGATATGTGTAGTGTAATATAAAGCATTTACTATATGCTTCAATTTTGTTAAGTTTATACCATTGCAGATTTTATTATTGATGGACTTTACTCTTTGCTTTATTTTGATATAAAATATCTTCTTGGTTGTCAACTTAACCCAACAAATTTACTCTACTCGGTTGAGTATTAAAAAAAAGAAAAAAAAAAACATTTAAAACATAATAAATTCAGATTGTATATTCATTACAGTAAATAAAGGTTATAACGAACTCGAAAAAACTGACTTAACTAAAAAAAATTAGGCTTCCGTATTTAAAGGGTAAAAACGTAAACGTATTAATATCGCCACAATGACTGTCCGACGGTCTATCTGTCACAGAGCACTATTTTCACTACTTACGTTTACCGCTATACTGCCTGGGCTGCACGGTAAGTAGTGCACTACAGATTGGGGTTTGTTGATTCGATTCCCATTAAAAATGGTCTAATCATTGTAAGCTGATCGATAGCTTCTGCCACATTGCCGCAGGAATCAGTAAATGAATTAACGATAGAATAGTTTTCTTTAGAATGTGTGACCATGAAAAGCTAAAAACACTTCAAACTGAGTGATGTACCACTGGAGAGTATCATGAAGTCACAAGATTTAATGGCTAGGCGAAAGATTTCATTAGGCAAACTAGAAGATATCGTCAGCTTCATGAGAGGACTCGGGAAGATAATTGTTAGTTAAAAGGTCCCAAATAAAGCGACTTAAAAATATCTTCTTTAAGGGCATCACAATACACACTCTGGCAGACCGAGTAAAATACCAAACTATCGGTACAACCCTTTCTATCGCAATATAATTCTGGCCGGTATAACAACAAATGAGGGTGCTATAGCTCAAGTGGTTAGCACGTCGACTACGAAAGCATGGTCACGAGTTCAATACTCAGCCGTGGCAACATCGATTTTTCTGATATGAATTAATATTCTTCATAATAATATATATCACAGTCCTCGGTATGACCCCATAGGACTAAATCGCCGGCGAAGTAAAATAATTATAAATTGGCTATGATAGCTTCAAAATTAATACGCTTTAAATTAAAATGTGCAATTGCACTGTTGCCGAAAGTGAAGCTTAACTATCACTAACCAATTGTTTTATCTACTCCTATCTCTTTCTAAAGGAAGTAACCCGATTAATATAGGCATTAATTGCCTGAGTTTTACTTCTTTTAAAAAAATTATAAATAGGGAATTTAAAAATGGTTTTAACTTTTTGTTGCAGATAAATATATTGCATACCTTTAGGATGTACATAGAATAAGACGCGTGAACTTTAACAAAGTCATAAAACTATAGCGAATCCCTCTCTGTGCTCCTTGCTGGAGTAAGAGGAACAAATATCTAGTTAGTAAATGATGCAGAAAGCAAAATTTAATTTAAATTAAATGGGTCGTAGAACAAAATTTTTAAGGAAATGCTACGACATGATTGGGAGGGAAAACAAGACGACCATCTGTCTCGAGATTCTTTGTGTGATATAGTTTGTGTAGTAGCAGTAAATTTTGTTTGTTGTTATCTTTTTTATATGTTCGGATACGCGGGTACTGGCGAGTAGGTTTGGGAGCTCCTGAGATGGAAAAGAATAGAGCAAGACGGAAACCTCTCAAGTCCAATCGGTCCGTAACAATAATTCCTTTGGCAATATAGGTTGCACAGGCTGCCGATTCTGTTATCAGAAACCAGAAAACCGACTCACTTAGGTCCTAGTGGTCCCTTTGTGACAGCAATATAACAACATATAATAACAATAATGTTGTTGTAGGTCCTAGTGGTCCCTTTGTGACAGCAATATAACAACATATAATAACAATAATGTTGTTGTTTTTTATATGTGTGTACGAAAATAAGTGTTGTTAACTGATTTAACTGATTTAAATCATTAAATCTTATGCACACACTGTTTTCTAATTTATTTAAAACTTAGGTAAAATTGCAAACCTCTTTTTTAGCTTGAAAAATTGGATTTTTCCTAAAGAAGATTATCAGAAATGGAATAACAAGAGTTGAGAAATTAAAACAAAATCGCTCCATACATTTTTTTTATGTAAAAATAAGTTTAGATATTTAAAATGTTTATAACAATAAACCTCATTAGTTTGCTTTTCTAATTACAACAATTTTAATCTTTTATAGAATCTTAAAATTTGCTATAAAGTTTCTGCTTTATACTATAAATCACATCTTAAGTAAATAGAAAAAAACCTTGGAGTTGCATTTATTAAACATATCAAAGCGAAACATCTGCAAACAACATTTGTCAGTTAAACAAATACTTATATGGAATGCAAAGATGTTAGAAATAAAATCAGCCACTAGTTGAAAGATAGCAGCAACTTAATTACAATTAAAGCAGCAGGCGATAATAAAAAAAATTGATATTATTATTTCGTATTTTTTCAAAGTATTAAGTTACGATTTATATAATATTTTTAAAAACAATTTAAGAAGTCTTAAAATTGAAAAAAAAAAAAAATAATTTTTTTTTGTGATTACTGGAGGCAAATTTTGAAAATGGAAATAATTAATTTCTTGCTGTCATCATTTCTACCGACATTGTTTAAGTGGTTCCACTTTTCCCTACACCCAAAAATTATTAAACTAGTTCAAGACTTCCTGCTTCAGTAGTTAGTTTGGAAATTATCGATAAATTTACTCGATATAGTGCTGAGTGACCCAACTAAAAATGAAACAAATGATATGAATCAAAAGCCACTGCAATGTATTTTTCCAGAAAATTAGAATTGAATAGACTGTAAAAGAGAATGATAAGGATATCGTCCTGGTATCGACAGATTCGATTTCAATAAAAGGCGACTTTGAGACTCTTTCAAGTCATAATTTGCGGAGGCCTTAAAAGGTTGAAGAAGTTCTGGTCAAAAAACTAACTCTTACTAAAACTAACTTTATACCAAAAAGTCGCTTGTAGTCTGTCGCCTTAATTATAGCTTTCATTTACTAACATCTTACACACACTTACTATTTGTAGATTGGTTTCTTTGTTGTAAATGCGTCTTAGATCATCGTTTTGATTGAATTTGTAGCAATAATTTTATTAGAACAACTCAATGAAATCTAAAAAACTACAGAAATGGGTAAAAATACTTAAAAGCTTTCAAAATTTAAGCCTTTTATTTATTAAACATCTTGCCGGACTTTTTTTTTTTGTTTGATTTGTGTTTTTGACCAAAACAGATATAAAAATTCGTCGAAAACACACCCTGCCTTTTTAGTAGCAACATTTTTATGTAGAAATTATTATTGTTGTTCAAAATTAACCATAAAATTCATAAAAAAAGGCCGACTGTTTTTTTCCTCAGTTCTGTTTTTTTTTGTTTGTTATATTGCCACAAAAATAGATAACAACAAAAGCAGCAACTCGAATGTCACTCAACACAGGCTACCTTGGCCTCAAAAATCAACAACGACAACAAAAACAGTCGCTGTAGCAGCAGCCGCCGCCGTAGCAGCGATAGTACAGCAATCAGAAAATAAAATAAAATTAAATTTATTATGAGAAACGCATTTTAAAAGATCAAGCAACATTTTATTTATTTATTTATTTATTTATTTAATTTAATTCTTGTTTTTGTTTGTCCTCAGTAACAACAACTATAGCAAAACCAACGACAGTTCTAGTGTCAGCAATAGCACCAGGCTTATTATATGTAGTAGATTTGCCTTTGAATTTCTATATACTTCAGATATATGTACATACTATGGGCCATATTCATAAAAAATATTTTTGGTTTCTAAAACGTTTATTGAACAAATTTTGTATGAAAATTTGTTTCATAAAGCTTTTATAAAACAAAATTTTTTTTTATGAATTCGGCCTTATATATTTAACTAATACCATCTACACCGACCACCACGGCCTTTACCAAGTCTTCATAATACTTGAACGACAATATCATCATCAGCTAGATTTTGTCATCACCTCCAACCAATAACACAGTGTTTAAATAACAGTTGAGTGGCACACAATAGCAGTTATTGCATTTACTGTTGGCTCAGATTGATAATCTATTTTTCATAATTTTTAAATCATTTAACAAGTCAAACAAGCGTTTTAAATGTCCAGTGGTTTCGATCTGAATACAAATTTACCATTTAAATCGAAACTGATTTTTAAGTCTATTGACGTCTATTTTGTTCATAAATAGTTGCACAGCTAAGAGTGGAGTTATTATTAATTCAAAAATAACAAAACACAGCCAGGAAATTTAAAAAGACCGAACGTCGAATTACTCGGAAATAGTACAGTAGCAAGGGACCACTCTAGGCTTGCCGGCACAAAGGTATGGCCCGCTGCAACCGAGTGTACTGTTAGTAGTTCGATTTGAACATGCCTACCATAGCGGCCGATAATAGGTTCCTTGTAGAGTTTTGCTTATTACTTTTAATTAGATTACTTTACTGAACTAAGGCGGTATTTTAGTTCTTTTTGCTTATTTGCTCAGTAGGTCAGTTATAGCTGCCTTATTATTATACCTTCTGCGAAAATTGGAAGAGTTTACCCAATACGGTTCCAGGGATAGAAGGAGCTGACAGAAATTGTACCGGAAACAATAGGGTGAAATTATTAACCTTTGGCTACGAAAACCTAAAAATAATAGTTGTTACTACAATCATTTCTAATATTAATTTTGATTATCAATCAAAATTTCATTGTGGGAACGCAAGAATAATATAAATTAAAAACTTAGAGCTGAAGTGAAGTGAAGTAATGAGCTGAACTGGACTAAAGAGTTGACTGAACTAGTGAGCTGAAATAACCTAATGAGCTGAACAGAACCAAGGAGCAGACTGACCTAGTGAGCTGGCTGAACTAGTGAGCTAAAGTGAACTAATGAGCTGAATTGAACTAAGGAGCTGAACTGAACTAAGGAGCTGAACTTAACTAAGGAGCTGAACTGAACTAAGGAGCTGAACTGAACTAAGGAGCTGAACTGAACTAAGGCGCTGATATGAGTATAGTGTGATGATTTAGTTCAGTTAAGTGATTATTTCAACTAAACTAGGTCGGTCGTTCATGAACCACATAACTCTAGTTCCTTGTTGATTCTTGTCTCTGCTAAAATGCTGACTAAAAAAAGTCGAGCGAACTATGGATAACTGTCGACCTCTAGTTCATGAGAATCCGACAGCGATGGACATGGAAACCTGCCAAGAATTGAAAAGGTTAGATGGGCAAGAAGTAGGGGAGTAAATCTTTAAAGCTACTACAGAGGCAATAGCCCCTTGGCAGGAAGTCGGAAAAGTTGCTTTGATATAATCAAGGCCTCCTAAGCTGGATAACTTCATTAGTATGAGGTCATGGAAACTTTAAATATAATCTGGTCAAGATATAAATTGAAAAACACGATTCTTGCTCACTGTGTCTAAAAGAGGCTGAGATTGTATTGTGGGTGAATGTCCAAAACTGGCTAGTATACGGCTTTAGACCACGGGGAGACACATATTAAATGTAGCTTCATTGGGGGACCTGAAGCTTAGACAAATGTAAATAATTAGGAGAGAGGTGGTAATGCAGAAAGTGGACAGTTGCAGTCAATTATTTGAAATCACTATGGTGTACAGCAAGAGATTCAATGAATGAAAGATGGTCTTACCAACCGGTAAGGGTAAGGATACCAGAAATCGATTGGTAAGGGTACCGGAAACGGACCCACAAATTAGTGGAACCCTTTATATTTATAATTTATATATATGGTTTTCCTGTGAAATAAATGAAAAAAGCCTTAACTGACTACTTTCTAAATTAGGCTAGCAAGAACTCATTTGCGCCTATAAGGAACAGAATGGGATCAATAAAGGGCACATTTTTAATTTAAAAAGTAAGAATTTCTTGTAGGCTGCAGATAAGTACTTTTTTCACTTCCTGAGTATGTGTTTATTGAGCTCTTTTCGAGCTGGCCTAGTTGCTGAATTTTTGGATCTATAAAGTTTCAACATTGTGGCGACTGCTAAGCTCCCACTGTTTATGGTTTAGGCCCACAGAAAGTTACTACAGATTTCCTTGTTGCGTTATCATCTGCTACGTTGCCTAATTTCCCTATGTGTCTCTTTATTCGCATCAATCTTAACTTGTTTACCGCTTAAGCCTTTAACTATTAGGCATAAAGAAATATTCTAGCATCAATTTCGAGACCACATATTTCCTGGATGCGTCTTATCAACCACAGGTTTTCAAGCGTTTCAATGAGCATTTTTATTTTTGTGGAAAATAAAATTTTGTATGTGCCTTTGGTATATTTAGATGAAGAGTTGTGTAAATGTTGGGCATTATCGGGAAGGGGCAAGGGATAGTTTACTTACTCCCAAATTTTATAAACGCTCTACAGGTCATACCGTACGAAATATCAAAATGAAATTCAGTATCTGCCTTTATTTTATGGAGATGAAGAGCTGTATAAATTTTTGGTCATAATCGGGAAGGGGCAAGGGGTAGTTTACTTAACAACCCAAACTGAAAATAATTAATTTTTCAATTCGAATATACTTTATATTCTTTATGTAATATATCCATAAACAATCTGTCTCCATTAGGCATGGTAAAGTTGAGTGTAGGCCACTCAAGATCTTTTATTTTATCTTCGTCACATTGGCATATTTTTACAATATTTAATTTAAAAAATGTTATTTAAACAATAAATATTTTACTTAGTTTTGTTAGGAACTTAAAAATAATTTTTGAATTTGATATTTTTTTTTTTTTTTAAATTTAAAAATCAGACTTAAGTTGTTTTGTTTAGAGATGTATATGTTAATATAATGATTATTGACACAAGAATCCAAGTCGATTTAAGAAAATTTTATTGATTATTATCCTAAAAAATGGGTCGTACCATCGTCCGATCGGAATATGTACATATGTTCAAGAATTAATTTTTACTTGTTTTTTTTTAGGGACTTAAGAATCATTGCTGTTTTTGTTTTTTTAATTAAATATCAGACTTAAGTAGTTTTGTCAAAAAATATGCTCACTTTTAACTCCCAACTGTATTTATGTATTCTTGTGGTTTTTCTTCTTTAAGGTTTTTGTGTGTTTTAAGAGCTTCGTCATCAATGTTTCTTTTTTTAATTTGCGGGGATACTTACACGACCCCATGAAACCAAAAAGTCTTCCAAATAAAGTACCCAACCAATAAATACCATTTAACACTCATTGTTGGTATTTTTTTATATTTATGGCATTTAAATTCAGAAATAAACCACAACATATTGTTGTTTTAATATTTTTTTCTTTTTGTTTTTTTATTTGTCGTCAGAGTACAAAAAAGCCCTGAACACAATGTTGGGGTTTTAAAATTCAGAAAATCATTCTAAGCTATTTCTCTAGCAAATGAAGGACATACTTATAAATTTAAAACTTAAGTAAAAGTTAAATTATACTGCAGGCAATTTTTTCTCACTTTGTGTTTTGTTTTCCTTTGTGCAACAAAGTGTAGGGGTTTTGTTCACATTTTCATTTTTGCTCTCACAAACAGCTTTTAGTTGCATGGAAATGTAAATGTGCATGTGCTTGCAACTGCAGTTACAATTGACTTGGATATATATATTTTTTCCATTTTATAAATTTGATTCTTTTTTAAGTTCTTTGGCTAACAGCAGCAACATTTTTGCTCAAAATTATGAAAGAAGAGAAGAAAACGTGCCTAATTGTTGCTGGAAAATGAACAGACCCAAATAAAAAAAAAATGTTCTTATCTTTTTCTAATTAAGTGGTTTTACGCTCAAGAAATGATTCTATTAAAAATAAACTATTTACAGAAAACATTGCAGAGTTTTGAAATAAAAGAATTAAGTGTGCTATATTCGGCCATGCCGAATCTTCTATACCCTTCACCACGGTGATTTTATTTATGCAGACATGTACAGCATTATCCATATTGTTGACTCTTTACATAAATTAAAATAAGTCGTATGAGAAAAACTCATAATTTATGCTTTAAAGAAATAGAAAGCATTGGCTATGCATCTAAATAAAAACAAATTCCGTTGGGTACCATTGTTGCCGTGTAGTCAGCTATTTAATGATATTGAAGACGACTCTGACATTGTTGTAGAAATACCTATTTTGCTTTTATAAAATAATCGTTTGCCTATAAACGGAAGTATTTTATTTTTGACAGTTTGTAGTCCGTAGCCTGATGCTGTCTGTGTGTTTAATGCATCTAGGTTTTAAAACAGAGATCTCATCTATTTAAGAATCAAATGTATTTAAAAAAAATATTTTACTCTATATACGTGTATTCTTAATATTAAAAATATGTTATGTTACACTCAAAATTTTATTCGAAAATTTTTTTGAAAATTTTGAAAGTTTTTTTTCGAAAAATTTTCTGTAAAAATTATTTTAAAGATATTTTGTAATTTTTTATGTAAATAGTTTTAGAAAATTAAAAAAAAAATTATTGAAATTTAATTAAAACTTTTTCTAAATTTTTTTTTTAATTTTTTTTGCAAAATTTTTCTGAAAAAATATTTTTGAAAATGTTCTGTAAATATTTTTTAAAAATTAAAAAAAAAATTTTATTGAAATTTATATTGATTTTTTTTCTTAAGTGGTCAAACTAAAGCAAAAAAAAACTTAAAAAAATTTCTTTATATTGACCCCCCTCCATGTGCCTTTTAACTGATTCTGTTTATCAGTGGGCACCCTGTGGGTCCATTGGCTATCTCTATGTGTATTTTTTTCTATAAAGGTCTTGAATACAAATCAAAGCAGAAAAACCCTACATATCTAAAAACAAACAGAATTCGCCTCTTGCAGGGGGTTATTGATCCCCCGAGATCTGTATGCACTTCTTACGATCTATCTCTCACTATCTAATATTTATTTGACAAAAAAAGCAAAAGAGAATCATTAAAGCTGAAAAAAATTAAAAAAAAATCTGTAAAAATATAGGTGGGCATGGTTTTTATTCCGCAGCCTTCAAAGGAATGATACGATGTTGCTGAATTTCAATCCCATAATTTTTTGTATCTCTTCTGGTGCCTTGGAAAATGACATTACTACCCCAACACGAACAGATGGACATCGCTTAATTAACTTCTATACGTAAAAGGATCCAAAATATATATACTTTATGGGGTAAGAAATGAATATTGTAGATATTACAAACAAACTTATATATATCCTTATCACCTGTGGTGAAGGGTATAAAAATCAAAATTTCGGTATTAAAACTTAACTAAAATTTTAAACAAAAATACAATTTTGTCAATTTCTAACTAGAACTTTAATAAAAGTTATTGTAGCATTTAACGTCGTAGGCTTTTTATTCAATTTTTGTTTCTCTTTACTAGATTTGTTAACAAAGCCTTGCAACCAATAAATTTTAGAAGCTTTTTCTATTAAAAAAATAATAAAATATCCAGATTTTTTCCATGAGTGTATGTCTTCTTTTACTTTATAATAATTATAAATAAGATTTAATTTAACAAAAACAAACCACTAAGCCACAAAGAATGTGTTACTTTGTGTTGGCCAAAAATGTTGTTAATAAAGATATTTTTAAATTATTTATGTTGTTTGTCCTAAAACACACAAAAAAGACAGCGTAAATAATTAGGAAAAGACTTTAAAAAGGCCCATAACTATTTGTTAAAATTAGCACACATTTCGACGGAAAACAAACAAAGAAACAAAAACTGCACACAAAGTAAAAAACCCTGCAGATCTGAGGGTGAAAAAACACTTTTCACTCAATGCCATTTATCAAGACTGAGGGTTGCAGTTAACTGAAAACGTTGAGTGTTTTAACTTTATATTATTTGTTGTAAAGCATTTATATTTTATTATTTCTTTTATATGTATGTTCTTTATGTTGCAATAAAGTGTAAACAGATCTAGTATCCCGATAATGTTCCTAAAGGGCATTTCACACTATAACACAAGTATTAATACTTTTGAATAAAATGCAACTCTGATCTATTCGCTGTTTGAAATTTTTTCAGAAAACAATAACAACTCATCATGTCAGAGTTTCATTTTCCTCAAAAGTATTAGTAATGAAAACCCGTTAAATATTCTCACAGTGCTACAGGGCATTTCACACTGAACTTATCTATATTTGGACAAATGAAGTAGAAATCATTGTCAGCTTTTTTAATTTTTAATTAATATTAAAACTCAGATATGTATGTAGTGTAATCATACCTTGACGATTAAAATGTTAACTGCACATGATCTTAATGCCTCAAAGATTTACGTTAAACCCTTTAATTTCAGCAAATTTCAAACGAGTGCGAACAAACACTATAATTAATTTTTTAATTTAATTTGCTTATTTAAACCGATGGTACTAAAGCAAATAAATTTGATTTATTTTCAATAACAAAAATTCTTGATTGATTTTATAATTATAGCACAAGGTGCTTTTAGCCAAAACTGGCAGGCAGGCTGGCAGGCAGGCAGGCAGCAGCATTCGAAAAACATCATCTTCACCATTCATTCACCAGCACCAGAGCAACTACTTTTGTAGACCAACGAAGATGAAAAAATATAAAAAAACACAAGTGTGTTTAAACATAAGAAATTTTGGCTCTTTGCCAAAAAGTAGAAGAAATGTTTTGTTTGAATTTAAAAGAAAAGAAAAATCTTCTAGTGCCATGGTTAAAAACAACAGAAGAGCAAAATAACAATCCAACAACTAAATAAGAACAGACTTATTGGTACGTTGTTGCAGTGTATCTTTGAATTGAATCGAATTGAAAAAAAAAAAAAAAAATTAATGAAAGAAAGAAAATAAGTTTCATTTTCTTGGTATTTGCACGAGTACTCACTACTTGTCCTAACATTGTATGAAATGTACTTTGAAGCATATAAAACTAAAAAACACACCAACAACAAATAAACTATAATAAAAAAAGTTCTTGTGAAAAGAAAGAAAGCAGCAAAAAAAATGAACAGCGTAACACAAGAAGTTATGAAACACAGTGCGAAAATGTAACAGTTGCGCTGCTTGTTGTAGGTTTTTTTTGTTGTTTTTCAGCGAGGTCAGTTTTAAGGAGAGGCGAGCAAGCGAGCATTGGTGAACAAAAAGTTGATTTAAAATTTAATAAAATAAAAAGAAATCTATTTTGTGTTAAAAGACAGGGGTTTGAAACGTCAAAACATGTCATTTATGCTTTTGGTGAAGTAAAAATTATTTTTAATATTTTTTTAATTTTTTTCTTTTTACTTTTTACTTAATTAAGTATTACTTTCAATTGTTATATAACATAATTTGAATTATTGAATATTTTTATTTAAAAAGTTTATACAATGTGAAAAGTGAACGTGATTTAATGTCATGTTTCGAATCTTAAGAAAAGCAACAGTTTTTATTTAAATATTTTGATAGAAAATTTCAATTGTTTAAAAAAAAGAAAATTTTTTGTGTCTCCATTGTTTCCTTAAAAAAAATATGACAACTTTCTGTTATCAAAAATAATTTTTTTTAAATTTTTTTAATAACTGTCTCATGCTTGTATATTGTTCAATTACCACAACTATTCTAAGTGCAACATATTATTATTGAATTATATGGTTGTAATGAAACCATATTATTGTTGAATATAACGATACAATTTTTGTTACAACTTTATTATTTTTAAACCTAAAAATAACATTATAAAATATAACTTTAATTATATTAAAGTAGAAATATATTTTAAAAAATATAATAAAATATAAACATAATATGGTTAAGGTAAGGTAATCACAATATTAATAAAAACTACGAAATGTCTTACGGATTATGTTCAAAACTTTAAAATTTTTAAAAACTTTAAAATTTTGGTTTCATCGAATATTATTTGTTTGTTTTAAGCTATACTTTGGTTGCATACGAACAAACTTATGATATTTTGTATATTAATAATATTTTATGGTTATTAGTACTATATTATTTTGGAATATTTACAAAATATTGGTTGTGGGTTAAATTAAACCTTAGCAAAAAATATATTGTTCAAGTCAAGCATATTGCATTTTTGGGCGTAGTAACTATTTAATGATAAAAGTTTAACTACAACTTGTTGATTGTAGTTCAAAACAACTAAAATTTGTTAAAGAGAACATAATATGGTTATTGTGACCATACGATAACCATGTTTTTTTCTCTGCTGTATATTTTTAATTAAATTTAGCAGCATGGTATTATCTCATATTAATGTAATAAATTCACTTAAAATGATTGCTAGTTCGATAAGGTTGTTCACTTCACAATAAAGCTTTAGATAAATTTATGGTTAACTAAAAGATCTTATACGAGGGCAGTGTGATAATTCCATAACTATTAGCAGTTCCAGCGAAGTATCTTTCGAATCAAATTTCTCCCATTAATTGTTATCTATTGGGTTTCCCAATAGCCCGGTGAGTGGTTTTCTAGTCTAGTAGTTGTGGGTTCGATTCCCACCAAAGACTTTGGGTGTTTCACTACAACCTTGTTAGTTTTAACCAAAATTAAAATTTTCATGATTTTACTTTTTAATTTAAAAAACCAGCACCCGAAACCAAATAGAGGATTTAATGCTTAAAAAGTGTATCCCATCCAGCATAAGATCCTCCTGACTATTTTGTATTTTCAAAAACGAATAAATGGCTAAATGGTAAGAGATTTGGGACAAAGGAACAGGGCGTCATTAAAAGAAACCTTGAGAAAATTTATTATTTGGAGGAAAGAAAAAGAAAACAAGATAGGAGCTGGACTAAATGTAACCAGATTAAAAAAACTATATTGAGAAATAAAATGTTTTTTCGCAGAGAAAAATATTTTTTATAATTATGATTTTTTTATGATTTAAGTTTTTTTATAAAAAGTTTAATTACAATAATTAAAATATAATTTTTATAATTTTTTACCTTTTTAGTAATTTTATAATTATGTTTTTTTAAGCCTTAGGTCTTTAAAAAAAATTTTAAATTTATTTTTATTTTTAATATTTCGTTACACCATTGAGTCGCATCCATCGTCAGAAATGAAAACTAGTTCTATAATATTTAATTGAATGAAAAATTTTAAATGAATAAAACAATTTTTGTAAAGAATGAATTTTTTCTTAAATAATTGACTAATAACTATTTAATTTAGTTGTTAGTTTTCAACAGTAAATTGTATTTTTGGGTGGTAACTGTTGAGGGATTTTAGAACTTCATCCTTATCGTCAAGTTTAATTATGGCTATTTTAATTTACTGAGGACGCTACCCAATGTCATAGCCAAATATTGAAAAAAAATTTTAATTAAAAAAATTTTTATAAAAAAGACCTAGGCTTAAAAAAACATTATTATTAAATTACTAAAAAGGTCAAAAGTTACAATATTTATTTAAAAATATTTTTTATTCCTTAACCAAATGAGAATTTAAATGGAGTTAGACTTCTTGAGCAACTGTAAAAATAAATATTTATGATAAAAATAATAATAATAATAATAAAAATGCTTTTCATCTATATTAAAATCAAACAAAGATGTCATTTTGCAGTCTCTATAACCGTCAGATGATTTTCCAAAAAAAAAAAAATAATTTTTTTTCTTAATTAAAATCCCATAATTGTGAAAATAAATCTTAAAGACGCATATTTTTGGGAATATTGAAAATAAAATAATAAAAAAAAAAATAAATAAAAAAGTAATAAATAAAATAAAAAAAGAAAGAAAAATTAATTATTGTGTCTCATCAATCAAATGGAATTATTTTTATTGCATTTATTTATTAAAAATACACACACACACTTTTATTAAAAAAAAAAACAAATTTGCATGTAAATGACATAAACGTGAACAAAAAGAAATTGAAAAAAAAGCGGCATAAAAGTGTTGACAATTAAATGTCAAATATATATTCTTTTACAATATCAGTATTGTTTATTTATTTATTTATGTTTAAATAAAATAAAAATTATTTATTTACAAAAATATTAATTTTAAATATTTTTTTATACAACACAAAAAAAAAATCAAAGGACTTCAAATATGACAGCAGTTGTCAATTTTTTGTTTGTTTTGTTATTGAAGCTTTTTATCTGTTTGAGTACATGAGAACATAAAAAGCAAACGAGGAAGTTATGCAGGAAATTAGAACAATTAAGATTTCCTGCAAAATGCAATGACCCATTAAGGTATTATACTCAAAATACTCTAAATCACATTTATTAGGGTAGTCAATTATTCGAGTATTTTTTTATTTTTTACATGAGTAATCGTTAATTTAATATGTCATCGATAATTCGATCGAACAAAGTTTAAGAATTATTATTCGAATAAAAAAAAAACATATCAACAGATATCAGAATTTTTCCAAAAATAGATTTTATGCCAAAATAAACATATAACAAATATGGAAACGCTATAAGAAAAAATAAATATAATAAAGATATAAATAAATAAATAAATAAAAAATTTATTTCTAAATCATAAAACGAAACCGTTTTTTCGTAAACTCTCGCTAAAGTTAATTTTTCTAATTAATTTTTTTTTAAGAAATAATTGTAAATTTTTAAAAATTATTGGGAACTACAAAATTGGTTTTGTTCATTCTGTGGCAAAAAGGAATATCTGCTAATGTCGACTTAAGCTCTTGGGTTTTATTATCGTGAATATATTATTTATGGGAAATTATAAGGATTTATTTATTAATATTAATACTGCAAGAAATATTTTAATATGCAATAGTAATAAATTAATAGAAGCCAGCTACACAGATTTAAAGTGATCTACTTAAAAAAAAGAGAATAAAACATAAGACGTTTTTACTTGTAGCCGCGGAAATATTCGAGTTTTTTGAATCGAACAGAAATTCCATTTTTTTTTTTTATTATTCTTGAGATCGATTTATTTCAATATTAACACGCTTGATCGAACGAATAAAAGGCATTAAAACTATTATTCGAATAAAATATTAAAAAAAAAACCGAACAGAAGTTAACATTTTTTTTGTATTATTTGTGAGATCGATACATTTTAATATTAACAGAATTAAGCGATCACAAAGAAGTATTAAAAGTATTATTCGAATAAAATATTTAAAAAAAATAATCAGAAATGTATTGAAATGCTGTCAAAAGAATATGAATTTGAAAGCATAAAACAATTTGTAATAGATATTGGATTATATAACTCGATTTAAATCTAGAATCTATATGTTTATTTATTTATAATTTAATTAGATTTTAGAAGAATTTTATTTGTTAAATGCCCTCTATAACCTTATAATTGGGGCCTTTAATCATAAATAAATAAATAAATAATAATATATTTAGAAAGATGAAGCTCTGTAAATGTAAGCATAAATTATCAGCAAAATCAAATTGACTTTTTGTCATTAATTTACATAAAACATTTTATATCAATTTAGCAAGAGTATTAGGGGTCCCGATAGGCTAGTAAGTAGTGTGTCTATCATTTGGGGGTTGTAGATTCGATGCTTACCAAAGACCCTGGACCAATATATTAATTCAGGGTCGTTTTTATATTGAAAAATAATAATAATCTTAAGGTTTAAATCTGTAATTTAATCTTGGTAATATTGCTTTTTTGAAGTTTTAGTTCTAATTTTAGATAGCTTAGAAAGGAACTGACTTGCTTTATATTCTTGTGTTTTTTAAATTATTTAAAATTTTAAACTTAAAAATTTATTCGATTATTCGATTAATCGATTAATGTTAATCGATTAATTTTTGTTTTCTAAATAAAAAATTTATACTTTTAATAAAAGTATACTCTAGTAATTTTGTTTGAATAATCGAATAATTTTTTAACGATTAACGACAACAGTATAAATAAAATACTGAATAAAAACACTGACAAGTGAGAACAATTTTGCATTTTGTTGTAAAATTGAAAGTTACAAAACGGAAAAGTTTAAAGGACCTTATGAGTAAAAGACGTTGGGCAACCTTTTGTATTGATGAACGAAATATGTGGACTAAAAGACACTTTCTAGAGTTGACCTAGAGGGTGTCATTAACGTTTTGTAAATAATTATATATTTTAGTTAGAGTTACCTTTAACTACCTGTAATTGTGAATTATATATTTTGTATACAAATTTATTTAGAGTGAATTAAAAATATTGTATAAAAATTTGTTTAAAAAACTTCTTATAAAACAAAAAAAATTTTTTAAATTTTGCCTTTAATTTACAGCCAATTTTTGGAAGTTTGGCAGTTTATATATGAAAAATAATTAAATTAATTGAATTATCATACTTGTGATTGAAGCCTTAAACAAATAAATAAATAACTATTAATATCTCAAAATTATAATTTGTTATTTAATTATTAATCAATTATTTATAAAAGTTTTTATTAATTTATAGCTTTAAGAGGCTTTTGTCACAACTACCGGCAATCTAAGATGGGGGGTCTTGCAGAAATGAATGTCATAAAAGCCAAATAAAAAAAGTGATAAGGCAGGCGTATTTTTTTTTAATAAATCATATTATTTTCATTTAAAAATTACTCTATATACATACCTTAAGTTAAAAGAAAAATGTTAAATAATCCAAAAAATTAAGGAGATTTTTGTAAATTTTTCCAAAATCTGTTGAGAATGTATCCAAAGCGAAATTAAGAAAAATGTTTTAAAATCACTAATGTTTTCTTGTTTTTTATTTTTGTTGTTTTGCTGTAAATGCTTTTCTATGTTTTTGTTAAGAAAAAAAGTTTCGGAAGATGAAAATATATTTTTTTTACACCCAAACACTTTTAGAAATAAAACTTTTAATGTATTTTTAGCACTAGGAAGTTTATATATTTTTTTTTTAAATTGAATTTTATTCTGGTTTTGCGTGTGTACAGCAGCCAGCTATTTTTTGGCTGAGGATGGCTGTGTACCAAATAGTTATATTTTCTTTTAAGTATTTTTTCGTTATTGTTCTTTTTTACATTTAAATGTTAAACATATTCGTACATCTTATCAAAAAAATCATTTCAACACTTTAGTTTTATTTTCGTTAATATTTGTAGCATACGAAATGCACTTGTTTAAGGCTTAATAAATTTTTGTAATTTTTTTCCATTTTGATTTTTACTAAAACACTTAGAATTTGTTTAAATGTGTTTTTGTTTTTTAAATACTTTTGTTTTAAACTTAAAGTTTTTTTTTTAATTATTTTTGAAGGTTATACAATTTTTTCCCTTCTTATTAGAAAAAATATTTTTTTTTTGTTAAAAATCTGTTTGTTCAACTGTTAAATTCTTAAAATTTTTCTTTTTATTTTTTAATTAACTGTTATTTTTTTGCTTTTTCTTGTCTAATTTAAAATTCTTATTCTTTTTTTTTTGCTTCCTTTAATCAAATTTTCACTTTTCTTTTTTGAGTCAGCAGAAAAACAGTTGTAACAGCAGTGTAAAAGTAATTTCTGTTTTTTCCATTACTTTAATATAATTTTTGAAAAAGCCGCGCATTGATACTCTCGGTAGCTCTTACAGATAAATACTCTTTAACTGCTAAAGTTGTTGTTGCTACTTATTCTTTATTTTTTCACAAATTCATTGCAGTTTCAGACAAAAAAATTCAACAAAAAAAGCACAACAAAGACCCAAATGAAATGCTTAAAAACGTTAACAATACGAAAAAGAGCTATTTATTTAACACACAGACACAATTAATACGCTACACCGACACGCGCACACACAACTAAATAAACAACATGCATCCAATACACACACACGCACATACAAGAGGATGATGTCAATTTACACTTTTGGCAGAGCAAGAGGAGGCTCACTTGTTTTTTTTTTTTTTTGATTTATATTTCTTTTTGATGTTCTGTTACTGGAGATGGATGATGTTGAAGATTTACAAATAATCGCTGGCGGTTTTAAGCCATTTTAATGTTCATCATCCGCTTAGATGTTCTATTCACTTCGATGAACATCTTGTAACTATTTTTAAAAAGAGTATACAAGCAACGCCAGACCCATCAAACCAACCAACCAGCAAGACAAAACAGACAGCAACAATAACAACGAGAACAGCAACGAAAGTCAGCAGTAGAGCAGTAGCAGCAACAGCAACATTAACATCACCCCAACACAAAGTATTAACTCGAACCACACAATACAATACACGACCATAAGCTGCCATCCAACAAACACACACCATCAGCCAGCCAAACAAACAAACCAACCAGCCAGTCAGCCATCAAACCAGTCAGTCAGTGAGTCCAATTATACATTCAAACGAAAATCACACAGATATCTGATGGCCTGGGTCTGATGGTCTTACTCATGCTTTACTGTAGTTCTGACAACAACAAAAAAAAAATATATCTACACAAAAAAAGCACACTATTTTAGTCGTATTCGTACTCGTAAATAATGAAAAATTATCAAGACTTATGCGAGTCCATTACATCTAAAAGACTAAAGAACACAACAGTAACAACAACGAAATATAACGCCTCAAACAACAAGTGATAATGCAAAGAAAGCAAGAGTTACCAAGAGTTAAGTTACGAATACAGCTCGTAAAAGAGCAAAGAGAGACGACAGACAGACCCACAGATAGGCAAGGCAAGGCAAGCAGGCAGGCAGGCAGGCAGGCAAGTCAAATCAAAGAGATTTTACACTTTACAAAACAACAACCAGTAGCACAAACAATAACACAAGAAAAATAAAACTGCTTACTCTGCTGAGTAAATGAACAAGCCAAGCAAGAAGAAAGAGTATCCAATGGATACAAAAATTAAATGATACGAATATACACACATATAGATACATACATATCGCATGCTTGTTGTGCATGTTTGTGTGCCTGTAGAAAACACGCAGTGTTTATCTACAATAACAGCAACAATAACACAACTGCAAAACCCCCAATACGATATTTGAAATGCATTAAATAATCAAAATACAAAAGAATGATGGAAAATCAAAAAAATAAGGAGAACAAAAACAACTCAAAAACAATAAGATTGCTTTTGCCTAATACCAACACAAACACACTAGCAAGAACATGAGCATTAGCAGACCGACCAAAGACCAACAAGCACAACCACTGTTCCATTACACACGACGACAACACGAACAAACTCTCTTTATACGCGGCGAATGGGACGAAAACGAAGCTCCCCTAATTAAGAAAACACGAACGATTTTAAACGAAACATTAGAACACAAACTAAAGAGCTGTTATTGTTGTTTTTGCTGTTGGTGGGGGATATAATAACAACAACAACAACTACAATGAAGAATACAGTAAACTACTACCACAACAAGTACTGGTGGTGCTGCTGTTAATGCAGCCATCTCCAACAATACACACTTGTTAAACGAAACAACAACAACAAGAACGTACAAAAGCTAAATTAAAAGAAAACAAAGCAAAACAATAGAAGACGAAGGCGAAGAAAAAAAAAACACAAACTAAAAATCTATTAATAATAAGACTCTTTACTCTTTTACTTTTTGTTTTTATTAACTTTTTACGAGTAAAATATTTCATTAATTCTTACAAGTGTTTTTTCAGAGTTTTGTTTTCTTCTAATTCATTTTTTTTTGCCTTGTCCAGTATCATTAATATTTTCGCGATTGTTGTTTTTGTTGTTGCTAATTTTCTAATGTTATGAAATATTTTAAGAGCATATTTTTTCTTATTCTCTCTTAAGTATTAAAACTATTTTAAAAACAATATAGAGAGTTTTATAAATTATAAAACAAATGTAGTTCTTCTATATAAATTATCTTTAAGCGTGATGCCATTAGTTTTAGTTTTTTTTAAGAAAAAAAAAAAATAATACAGATAAGGGATTTTGAGTTTTGTTATCAGTATTTAAAAATTTTAAATGTATGTACATCGGCACAGACACAGAAAAAGATCAAGTTTGTAATAAACCAAATAAATAATTATCAGATTAGACAAATGTGTTAAATATACTCGTAGTTTAAGCACAAAGAAAAATTATGTTAATTGTAAAACTAAGACGAAGTATTACAAAAACATAAAGAAATAAATTTTTGGATGTCATTCCTTAAACATCATTTTAGAAACTAAAACAAAATAATAGTTTTATTTTTATAAAATACTAGCTATCCCCGGTGCGCTTAGCTGCCCCTTCCACGAAAAGTAAAAGTATAATCAAGCTTTAGCAATAACTTTGCTAAAGATCATAGCATAATCAAATGCACAGTTTACGATTTAATTCGTTTTGAGTAATTTTCTGTGGCGCCACCTGTCGGAAATTAACCCCACCAACTTAGGTACCTCCGTGGGCTCATGCGCAACAACTTTGCTAAAGATCATACCATCATCAAATGCACAGCTTACGATTTAATTAATTTTGAGTAATTTTCCGTGGCGCCACCTGTTGGAAGTTAATCGAACCAACTTAGAAACCTACGCCGGCTCATGGGCAACAACTTTGCTTAAGATAATATGATCAGATGCATAGTTTACGATTCTATAAAGGACATACAAACATACAGACAAACATTCATTTTTATATACATAGAAAACAAAATAATAGTTTTATTTTTATAAAATAAAATAAAATAATAGTTTTATTTTTATAAAATAAAATAAATTAATAGTTTTATTTTATTTTGTATAACTCTATATCAATAACAAAAATTTATTTTTATTAAAAAAATGCCTTTTTGTAAAATCTATAATTTCGGAAGAAAATTTCCAAAAAGTTGCAGTTAAATTGCATTAAATTGTCACCCACTGTATCTCATATCAAATGGTTAAATGTTTTCCAAATTCGTTTCTTTAATTATAGTCATATTTATGTGGTACTTCATTATATTGAATAATTAATTGGTTACTCATTTCAATAGCATTGCTATTCTTTTCAATAATAATAATGGCTTTCAGTTAAACATTTTCATTAGTAATTACATATTTACAAAAATAAAATTAATATCATTAACGAATAACTAAATCATTTCAAAGCATTATCATTGATAATACAATCATTAAACCTTATATAGTAAAGCACTGCATGAGCACAAAAAACAACGCTCATAAGACGCTCATTATAATATTTTATTTAATTCATGTCTGTTCATAGCATGCGAGTAACGATAAGTGGACAATAATAAGCAGCAAAGACAAAAGCGCTAATTGCGATGAGCTTGCAGACAAGTTTGAATAAATATGAGTAAATGTTAAAGATAATAACAATAAACTGTAAATTACAACAAAATAATCAAAAAGAACCAAAAGTAATCAAAAAATAATTCACCTAATTTAAAAAAAAAAGTAATCAAATTACTAATCATTACTTAACAGCTATGACTAAGAGTATGGTACGAGTAGGCATGTGCTAGTCAGCTAGTTCGTGTTCGAGTATGATGACTTGCTCATGAGCTTACGAACTTACCCATTAAATAAGCTTTCTCATGTAACTGTTTATTATACTCTTATAGCAGTCATAAAATTGCATAATTTTACAATAAAAAATTAAGTTAATTAATTACAATTTTACACCACTTTTAGTATTTTTTTCAAAATTTATATACATATTTGACATTTAGCTCTTATTAAACTGGTTTCTTTGAAAGTGGTATAAGTCTATTTTTCCATATATTGAGATATTTAAGGGTTTGTGTTTGAATTAGAAAATATGAGCCAACTTTAATCAATTCGAGTGATATTAAATTGATTGGATTTGTTCGAGTGAAGCTTTTTACACTATACACCTTTTAAATTTTATTATGACATAATAATTACTACTAATGTTTGAAAAAGTAAACATGGACTTATACCACTTTTAAAAATAACATATTACAAGAATTAAAAACAGAAGCATTATTTAGTTCATATTTTTTTATAGACATAAATTTTCTCTTTACATTTCTCTCTTTTTTTTGCAGTTTTATAAAGTTGTAACATATTAATTTTGTTGAGGTTTCTTGGTCTTCCGTTTCTTTCAAAAAAAAAAAAAAATGGAGAGAAGGTGTTGTCTATAGCTCATTAAAATTACAGTTAACTTAACTCTTTAAGAAAGTGGACTTATACCACTTAAAAAAAAAACCAGCTCAATTATTAAAATCTAATAATAGGGCAATTCCACGTCAAATCAACAAGGCACTCAAAATGACTACATCAGATTTTATTGAAACTTTTTTTATTTATAACGAGTGATTTTTTAAGAGCTTGAGAATTTTTTTAAAAACAAAACGCATAAAATTTGCAAAATCTCATCGGTTCTTTATTTGAAACGTTAGATTGGTCCATGACATTTACTTTTTGAAGATAATTTCATTTAAATGTTGACCGCGGCTGCGTCTTAGGTGGTCCATTCGGAAAGTCCAATTTTGGGCAACTTTTTCGAGCATTTCGGCCGGAATAGCCCGAATTTCTTCGGAAATGTTGTCTTCCAAAGCTGGAATAGTTGCTGGCTTATTTCTGTAGACTTTAGACTTGACGTAGCCCCACAAAAAATAGTCTAAAGGCGTCAAATCGCATGATCTTGGTGGCCAACTTACCGGTCCATTTCTTGAGATGAATTGTTCTCCGAAGTTTTCCCTCAAAATGGCCATAGAATCGCGAGCTGTGTGGCATGTAGCGCCATCTTGTTGAAACCACATGTCAACCAAGTTCAGTTGTTCCATTTTTGGCAACAAAAAGTTTGTTAGCATCGAACGATAGCGATCGCCATTCACCGTAACGTTGCGTCCAACAGCATCTTTGAAAAAATACGGTCCAATGATTCCACCAGCGTACAAACCACACCAAACAGTGCATTTTTCGGGATGCATGGGCAGTTCTTGAACGGCTTCTGGTTGCTCTTCACTCCAAATGCGGCAATTTTGCTTATTTACGTAGCCATTCAACCAGAAATGAGCCTCATCGCTGAACAAAATTTGTCACATTTGAACATTTCGAACCGAACACTGATTTTGGTAATAAAATTCAATGATTTGCAAGCGTTGCTCGTTAGTAAGTCTATTCATGATGAAATGTCAAAGCATACTGAGCATCTTTCTCTTTGGCACCATGTCTGAAATCTCACGTGATCTGTCAAATACTAATGCATGAAAATCCTAACCTCAAAAAAATCACCCATTATTTCTAGAATTCAAATATAATTTAAAAAAAATTTTATCTCTTATAGTTTTTTAGCTATACCGTTATAAAAGTGGGAAAATATCGCTTTGTTGCATATGCGCTCGAGGATTAAATATATTCTAATTCCACTTCTGTAAGCCCTAGGAAGTTGCTAAATAGCTCATTTTAAAGCGGATGTAATACGCTTTAATTTGATAAAAAGTTATATAAAAATCTTTGAGATAGTGTCTTTTAGTTTTCTACTGATCCCACCATGGTCCCACTCGGAAATTTTTATGGCGTACTCACTAAGCCACACTAAAAAACATATAAAAAAATTAGAAGACACTATTTCAAAGATTTTTATAAAACTTTTTTTTTAAGTATAAGAAAAATTTTTTTAAAAATTTGTTTTTTCATGATTGAAATCAAATGAAAGCGTAAGAAATCCCCTTTAAAATGAGTTATTATTCAACTTCCTAGGGCTTTTAAGCGCTACCTAAACGGTGTTAAGAATCATTCCTAGGAAGTTTATATGTTCTAGAAAGTTGTTTATGGAGATTTTAGGTTCATTTTTGTAGTTGATTGTTTCCTTGAATTTTGAACGGTTTACTACCTATGGACCTGAATAGGGGAAAAAAGGTAAAAAAATTGAATTTTTTAAAGTTTTTTGCGATTTTGACCTTGAAGATGAAGTTTTTTTGATTTTATATGTTCACAATTTTTGTTCTTTATGACAAGAGCTACAACTTTGCCTCAGAGAGTATATAAAAATTCCAAACGGTTTGCAAAATATGAGCTTGAGTAAATGATCATTTTTTTTTTTTTTGCAAAAATGACATCGAGGCCCCACATCTTTGAGGGCCCATAAAAAAAAACCTGGAGGACTTTGGTTTTTATGACGTAGTGGTGTCCGTATATGGTTATTTTGCCATGACTTAAAAAATTACACAGTGTGTAAGTAAAATTTAAATTAAATGCTTTTAAATACTTTACTAATTTTAAAAATATATTTTTGTAAAAAAATGAACTTTTCATTTTATGTCAAATATTTCATTTTATGTCAAGTTTTATATATTATTCTGTTGTAACGTTAACAAAGAAGTTTTTTTTTATATAAAGGAATTAAAATAAGTGTTAATATATATTTATAACTTTTTAAGTAGTAAAAATTAGTAAAGTATTTAAAAGAACTAAATTTAAGTTTTACATATCAAAAAAGGACACTACAAATACGCACTACATATATTATCTGACTACACAGCGACCTGTGTAGTCAGCAGAAAAAGGTATTTGTAGTCGTGCGGTTCTGTAGTTGTTGTTATTTATGTGTTATTGATAATTGCTGGCCAAATTTAGGACATTTTAAATGTTTTAAACTTATGAACAAAAAATTTTGAAATTATTGAATTGGCAGTTTGTCGCCTGCATCACTCATTATAGTACTACTACTATTGTTCTCTTATTCGAATAAATAACCAGATAATATTTTAAATCTTGGAGGTCTTAAAGCATCAAATTTAAAAATATGTGTGTTTTTACAGCCGCTTTCTGTTATATTTAAAATTCGTACATTCACTTAATTCTAAATGTATAATCTAAACCGGAAATCTCAGAATGTGGCAATTATTTAAAGAAGCTTGATGTGATAATAAATATGGTAAACAAAAACAATTTTGTAAAGTTCCTTCGATGTTTGTAGAGATGGTCGCTCGTACGATACTCAGCTTTTAAAATTTGCCACAGCGGCATCCTTATAGTGAGTCTAGTTTAAACTTTTATAATGGTGGATTAAATAAAATATAAATAAATATTTTTTTGCTACTTAAAACCCCTTGAATTTTCAGTTAACGATCGCCAAACAAATCCTAATCAAAACATGTTATTCTTCACCTTTAAGCTTGAGTTCCTGCTACCATATTTCGCAATTCTTATAGCATCGCTATCATAATGTTACGTTCTTTGTAAAATTCTCAAAATCCTTCTTCATATTCCAAACCCTTAAAGTGTCTATATTGTAATACTTTTGATGTGTTAATTTCTTTTTTTTTCTTTTAACAACATTTGAATTTTTACAAAATAAAGCCAAAGCAAAAAATTAAAACAAATTAACATTTGCTTTTGTGATGCATATACAGCTGTGAGTATGTGTGTGTAAAGAAAAAGGTCAAAAGTTAAATAAGCCAAAAACACAAATCTTAAGGAAAACAAAGAGCAATTGTTATCCAAAAATACAACAACAACAAAAAAGCGTTTCAAAGTAATGCAAAGAAGAGAAATACAAACGTCAAACAAAGACAAAAAGTCTTTTGTAGCATTAGATGTCACAACTAGGCCAGCTACTACCACCATCATCTTTTCAATGTACATTCTTTACATCACACCGGTTCTGTGCTCTGTAGGTACTTGGTGTTGTTGCTTGTGAAGATAAAAAATGAAGAAAGAACTTAGACAAAGATGATACATTGTTAGCTCTTCATGCAGGTCTTTGACAATTTATTTAAATATGAAACTAGTAGATGTCATTAATGTGTTTCAATATGTAATACTTAATAATTAGTAATCAATTAAATTAAATTAATTTAAATTTATTTATTGTTTTAATTTTTAAAACTCTATTTAATCAGTAACATATTTTATTTGGTTTTCTGTTATTGATTTTTATTTTTTTTCTGGTTAAGAAAAAGGCAGTGTTGAAAAAGCTACTAGTGTTTAAGTAAAAGCACAGCCTCCATGGCTTTATGATGGCTAAAATATAATTAAAATGCCTTGCCTAAAATAGCAAACACTTCTTAAAAGTAGATGCAAAACAAAACACAATGATTTTCCATGCTTTAAACACAGAAATGACAGCGTCTACACAGCTACTTGACTACAAGCGTCATTGGCTATAATCGTCATCGTGTAGTGAGCCACTGAATTGTATTGAAGACCACAGCTACATCAAAACTGTGGCATTATTGTATAAATACATATTTAACAGGCATAGAAATAAAATAACTTTTTCAAAAATTACTTTTATCATGCTTTTACACATAGAAGACAGTGGCTACATCGCTACACAACTACAAATACCGTTAGCTACAATCGCCGCCGCTAACGGCAGCTACATAAATATATTGAAGACGACGGCAACATTGTAAACTCTGATGTTGTTGTAGAAATATATACATATATTACTTTAAACAAATATTAAAACATTTTGGAAAAATATATCAAAGCAAATAAATTTATTTATTCAAAACCTCTTGATCTATACATATAATAAATCAGCAACTCATTTCCAGTCTGTCTATGTTCGCATCATGTAAAAACTATTGAATGGATTTTAACAAATTTTAGTAAGAAGGTACCTTAGTATCATATATAGTATGCTTTTTTCCGCAAAAATAACTTATTTCTAAGAGAAATTGAAGAAACGGCAGGTGAAAGTACGCAATTTTACCGATTTAAAGATGCTGCATACCTTAAGGCATCTTTTAATTTTGAAAGCGGGATATTTTAAACATGGTTGCGCAACAGATGGCGCTGTTTTAAAATAATAAGTAACTTATTTCCTGTCTGTCCTTTACAGAGATTTACAATAGTTTTTAGAACTTTATATAAATTTTAGAATTTCATCCAGGGATGGGTATCTTTATATAAATTAAATACGTAAGAGTCTTAAAATTTGGTGTGGATTATTTTCAAAGCAAAATCGAACAAAATATGCTCAGGCCGTGGACACAGCTAGTCTATACATAACATAAAACAGTAACTTATTTCCTGTTTGTCTGTCTGTCTTCCTTTTTTGTGTTCGCATCACGTAAAAACTACTGGATGGATTTTAACAAAATTTCGTGAGGAGGTACCTTAGAATGCTGATTCCAATATATGATACCTTTTCTGCGCAAAACAATCTTATTTTCAAGAGAAAGTGGAGAAAAAGCAGTGAAAGTACGCCGACTTTTCAAAGTTACTGCATACTTTAATGCATCTTTTATTTTTGGAAACGGTATATTTTAGGCAATGTTGGACAACAGATGGCGCTGTTTTAAAATAATAAGTAACTCATTTCCTGCCTGTCTTTAACAGAGCCTTACAATAATTTTTAGAAATTTTAGAATTTTACATAAATTAGAGAATTTTATTTAGGGATGGGTACCTTTATATAAATTAAATACGTAAGTGTCTTAAAAATTGGGGTGGATTACTTTCAAACAAAATATTGTCAGGATGCACACAATGTGTTTGAGCATATTTAGTTGTAAATAAACTAGTATTTTTTAGTTTTTTTATATTCTCTTCTGTCGTATAAAAGAAAATATTCGCATACAAAAATAGAAATTGCATTTTTATTATAAAATGTTATGGGTAATTAGCATAATATTAATAAATTAATATAAATATTTAAATTTCCAAAATTTATAACTAATAGAAATTAGCCTAAGTTGGCTACACGTGCCACGCCATCATAGCTTCCCCCAGGAAGCTATGATGGCGTTAAAATAATCGTTTTTATATAAATGTATGAATTTTAGTTTTAACATCTTGTGGTCGGTAGCCTGCAGTCGTCTATGTGTTTAGTGCATCATGTCAAAACAAATAAATTCATTTGTATTTCTGTTATACAAAACAATATATTTTCAGCTCTCATTGACGGTTACAAAAAAAAAAAAAAAAAAAAATGTGCCTAAGTTGGCGAAAGCCGCAATGATGACGTTAAAGTAATCGTTTTTACGTGTGTATTTTAGTTTTGACAGCTTGTGGTCGATAGCTTGCAGTCGTCTATATGTTTAATGCATCAATATGATTATTTGAAGAAATATACAAATTTTGATTTAATACACTATTGCTGCAAAAGGACAAATAATACGATTAATGCATAAAACTGAAATTATTAAAAAGACATTGTTGTATCACCCTTGATGTTGGGGTGTTAATTTAATATTAGAAATCTTCCTACTAAATAAACTCTTCAAGAGTTCTGCTTTCAACCCACATTTATAGCCATTTCCAAAATATACAACGCACATCACTTTTCAAGAAAAATTTTAAAGGTTTCCTTTTTTATTCTATTTATAGAAATTCTTATACAGACATTTTTTTAAGCAGAGAGTGGATAAATGGAAAAATTTTATTGTCGTTTACATTACATTTACTTCGTTTATTTGTATTTCTTTTTATTCTACAACTAAATAGCAGGACTGTTTGTTGCATATATACATATATGAGAGAGTATTGCTACGGAAACGGATATGGCTCATGAACTGTGGTACACATCATTATTTATATAATAATGATACGAGTACACGAACTTATGGCCGCTTTAAGTAGGCATTTCCTTAAACGACTGCAAGTCTTACGATCAACATATTTAAATAACAAATTATGACATTTTATTAGTTGAACTATTTATATTACATACATGTGAAAATTTGTAGTCAAGCTTAAGTTCGCTTTATTCTCTCTAAGAAAGAATAATTTAAATTACAAATTAGGTGATAATATTAAAGAAAAGTTAGGAAAATTTAATTTTAGATACCAGCAGAGCGGAATACACATTTTCTAGACAGCTACGTCCGTCATCAGAACTCTTCGTATCTATCAACTTTGGGTAGTGTTAAGTTGTACATATCATCTATTTAACCCATCAAACTCAGATAAAGGAATACGAGAAAAATCGCATTCAATTATCTATCGTCAGTTGGTGAGAACGTATCTACCACTACCTAAAGCTACCCTCTTTGCCACCTTATATTTGTTGTTGCTTCAGCTAACCTTCGGTTGGCAATAAAAGCTACTTTTTTAATATTATCACCTAATTTGTAATTTAAATTATTCTTTCTTAAACAGAATAAAACGAACTTAAGCTTGACTACAAATTTTCATAGGTATGTAATAACAAATTGTAATATTTTTATAAAATTTACTTAAAAGTTACTGAACCCACAGGTAGAATATTTTAGTCAATATTACTCATACGTTAGAGTGACTGCAAAATAAACATTTAAGCAGGAATGTAGCAAATTCTTAAAGATTTAATGGAATATTTATTTTAATGTCTCCTCTTCGTATTAATTTCTCTTAAGCTTTTAAAGTGTATAATAAATAAATTCATTTTAAAGGTTTATTAAAGAGTGACGAACGAAAAGTTTTTTCTTTGCTGACTTAAACAAACAAACCTGGAATCCAGCACAAAACCGCTACCAACTGAATGCCAAAAAAGCAAACACTCCTTTTTAGGAACATCGAAACCAAAGACTTCAGCTAACTCATATAACAAAAATATTCTAATGATAACAACTGCCATGAATTCATAATGCACAAAAAAACATACTCACACACACACACACATAAAAACGAATCATATTTGTTTGCCATTTGGTGGCATCATCATCATCATGGTCTTTAAAACAGCTTCTTTTTATTTTTATGAAGTGGTTTTGGACAAATATGCAAATAAATATAGGATGATTTTTTAAGTGTTGGGCTTGAAATTCGAAAAAATTGTTAAAACTTTTTAGAAGAGTAAATATTTTTAAAAATATATTTAAAAAAAATTCTTTTCGAATATAAAATAAAAAAGTAATAAAAGCTTTTCAATATGCATAAAAGTGTAAATTCACGTTAAACAATTTATATGGCGACTGCGAATTTCTACAATATTTGATGTGAGATAAAAGGCTCAACAAAGTTATTTATTTTTACTTTTTAACGTTCCCTATTCTAAACAACTGTTTAGAATTATCCGTCCTAATCACCAAAAAGTTAATAGTAACCGGTGCATAAAATTTTTCAAGAGAAGCGATTAATGCGTTTTAACAGATGGTTTAGTATTAACAAACCAGAATTCATAGCTTTGCCCAACCTCTTCGAACACGAGTAGGTGCGTTTGTATTCAATAGCATACAATACGTGCGTTGTTTCGTTGACAAGTTTTTAAATTCATGCTCCGAAGGTTTATTAGGAACTCCGCCTATGCCGGTCCCAAGCCCGGATGAGAAAGGAGGAGGAACATCGCAGTGGATTAATATAGAACTTCCCATGCAATCGACATTGTGCAAGTTTCTGCGAAAGGTTCATTGTGGAGAACCTCAGTTGGGAGCAGCCCTCTTAACCAGGATAGGAGACAGTGGGCCAATTTCTCACTCACTTCTTCGAATTCAAACAAAAATTAAACAAATAACGCAAAGAAAAATAAGTAAGTATGGTTTATTAGGACGATCATTAATCGGTCAAACAAATAACTGAAAATATAGTGTGAATTTATTTCAAATTAGTTCCCTTTTTGGTATATTCAGTCAGCCTTAAATTCAACATAAGAAAATTTTAAGTATTTCAAATTAATTTGATTTCGTAATGTAGTTTAAAAATAATGTTTTGCACATAATTTTGTACCTCTTGAGTCTCAGGCATATCTGAGGTGCTTTTAATTTGTTTAAAAAGCTCATGGCTTTCTAGTTGAAGGGAGGCGGCCCTTAATTTGGTTACATGCCTACAAAATCGCCTACAATTGAAAAGGCTCCTTTTTTCTGATTAGTGTTTACTAAAGTGTCCATTAATGCTAAATATTCGAATATATGCATTAATATAATATATTTTATTCGAATAAAATTTATCCGAATATCATTTTTTTCTTATTAATGTATACTAAAGACTAAAGAACATATGCATTAATATAATACATTTTATTCGAATAAAATTTATCCGAATAAAATTTTTATTCGAATATATATGTTTTTCATTGTTCCCTTATACATTGCAGATACCACTAAGTTGAATATTTTTATTTGTTTTTTTTCATATTTATTGCAACATTAATTTACTTCAGCTAACAACAGGTCCCAGCAAAAAAATGGATTTTTGGAAGCAGTACATTCTTTTCCTGCCATACAAAATCTCTTAATAGTAAGCACATATGTTTTGCCCAAATAAATGCAATTTTGTATGACATAAAATGTTACATTTTCAAAAATCAATAAATATTTTACATTTCGCCTTACAGTAGTGCATACTAAAAAGTACAAATGTAAGGCAGAGATAAAAAATTTCGAATATTCCCGGAGTTACGACGAGTTACGAACTTAATACCGCATGATTTTAGAACATCTAACCTGCGCTGCGTTAAGCGCTTAAAAGGTGGTGCTACTAAGTGGGACATCGCGAACAAATATCATGTCATACGTAAGCAGGTTTGTAAGCAATAACAACACTCGTCATTCCCATACAAAGCTGCATACGGCGAAGCAGTATTTTTTGCTCAGGTGCTCATATCTTAAGTCTAAAAAAAAGTAAAAAGTTATTAATTAAGTCATGCCTGGGTTAGACCAAAAATGTATGTCATCCCTTTGATGTTCGGCCAAGGGCAGCATCCCGTCTTCTTAATCCAATATAACCAGGATCATTTAGAGGGTTAAATATGTTACTGCATGTTTCGCAATTTCTGCTTCAACTAATGGCACGTTTACGTCTTTACAAGTGTTCGAGTTTTCTATATACCACTAGGCAATTCTAATCATTCGTAGAATCTAATTTTACTTTTTTAAATATTTTTTTAACAGCCTACAGACGTGTTTGAGCTAGTTGTTTAATTATTTAAATATCCTTCAAGTTGTTATATAAGCCTTCGTACAATACTTTGTCAAACGCTTGTGATATGTCTATGAACAGCGCAGATTAATATTTTCATTTCTCAAACACCCTTTTTCCTATACATTTTTACTAATCTATGCATTTGTTCAATAGTGCTTTGCTGATACAATATTGGATTCGGATTATTAATAAAGATTTTCTAAAATACACAGAAAAAAACTTTTTGCACC
The DNA here is from genome assembly GCA_949628195.1 of Phasia obesa. Lineage (NCBI taxonomy): Eukaryota > Metazoa > Arthropoda > Insecta > Diptera > Tachinidae > Phasia > Phasia obesa. Next base: position 8,529,426 of record OX451216.1, read on the forward strand.
AATTACAAGTTTTAATAACTATCAGATACAAAACGAATTAATTTTTTAATTGATTCAATTATTTGTTTAGTAATTATACAAAATTTTTCTCTGCTATTAAGTATATAATTGAATTGAATAACAAAACAATTAAGATCTTTATTTGGTGCAATAATTTTTTTTCTGTGTAGTTTTAATATTTTTGCTAATAGCATTTTATGATTCTAACTTAAAACGTACATATGAGCCCTTGATTATGAAATTGGTATAAGTCATATATTTCTTATTTCGAGGTATTAAGAGGTTTGTATTTTAAAGGATTAACAAATGTTTTTGTTTTATGGAATAAAATATTTTGACAATTAAATAGTGCCAACAAATAAGTAGTTATTATGATTGTGATATTTATAACCATTTTTAAAAGGAAATGTAGTTTTTAAAGGTTGAAATGACTTATACCATTTTGATGACTTTATGGATGACTTCAACCATCAAGGAACAATTTTTAGTAGAAATAAATATTTTATTTAAAGTAATTTATTTTTTAGTATTTGGGGATATAAAGTGTTTGTGAAAAATTGGTGGGATATAGGGTAGTCAATCCATCATATCTTTACATTTTTCTTCTGTTATTTGTCTAATGGTTGTGTATAATGAAAGCATATCAATATTATCGTACATTCTTGGCTTTCCTCTTTTACGTGAAAGGGCTCTTTGAATTCGGAGTTGTCAACCTAAGAAGTTTTATAAATAGCTGCAAAAGTCCAGGGCCATCCTAAACGGTGTTAAGAACCATTTCTAGGAAGTTCATATGTTCTACAAAGTTGTTTATTGAGATCTTAGGTTCATTTTTGTAGTTGATTGTTTCCTTGAATTTTGAACGGTTTGCTACCTATGGACCTGAACAGGGGAAAAAAGGTAAAAAAAAATTGAAGATGAAGTTTTTTTGATTTTTGTTCTTTATGACAAGAGCTACAACTTTGCCTCAGAGAGTATATCAAAGTTTCAAACGGTTTGCAAAATATGAGCTTGAGGAAATGATCAATTTTTTGCATCGAGGCACCACATCTTTGAGGGCCCATAAAAAAGAACCTGGAGGACTTTGGGCAAAACTGGGAGACAGGGGTCTTTTTTTTGGTCTTTTATGACGTAGTAGTGTCATATGGTTATTTTGCCATGACTTAAAAAAATACACAGTGTGTATATTTAATTTGAATCCATATAAGAGGCATGAAAAATTGCCAGTCTGATCATGTTGGCTAAAATGCCCCATGTATGTATGTGGTGAAATGACTTCATAACAAATTTGAGTTGTACTTACAAAAAAGGGAGATTTTACAAAATAAGCTAAATGTCACAAAAGCATTGATATTTGGTTTCTGGAAAAAAAACCAAATTCAAACATTTTATCAAAAAATCGAATTTAAAAAAAAAAAAAATTTTGTTGAAAATATCGAAATTGTATAAAAAATCGAAATTTTAGAATTAAATCGAAATTTCATAAAAAAAAAATGTTTTGGAAAAGCAAAATTTTACAAAAATTAAAAAAAAGAAAATACACAAAAAGGCGATCCCCCGCTACACTATGCGTTCCTTTGGATTATATTAAAAGAACGAAATTTGTTATATCACAACAAGGCTGCTGTAGCTTAGATAGTTAGGACATCGAATACTTATGTTCGATACAAGCTTTCAGTTGCTTGGGTTCGCATCCCAGCCGTGCTGTACGTGCCAATCATCAACATCAATTTTTTCTGATATTTATTAGTTTTTCTATTCTTTTGTATTACTCAATAGCACTAAATCGCTGGTGAGGTTAAAATAAATTATAGCTTGCAATTACAGGGTCGAAAAGTGAAGCTTTTTTCCTTAATTTTCACCACCTGTCTTATCTTTCTCTCTCTACTATTCGTTTCGGTTTGCCATATTTGATTATTTAATTGACTAAGGAGTTTGACTGGGAAATGATAGCACTACACCACCATAGGCATGGTGGAATTCATTTACAAGTAGTATGTAATTGCATATTCTCAATTACACATTACAAGTAATTGTAATTTTAATCAGGGATTAAAGTCAATAACAAGTAATTGTAATTATGTAAAAATCATTACTTGAAACGTAACGAAATTTAATTATATTTTTAACAATTTTATATATCATGTAATTATAAATGAATTTTTTTCAATTACAATTACATGTAATTGGAATTTTTTAATTAGTAATTGCAATTGTCATTTTTCAATTACCAATTACAATTGTAATTGTAATGGGAATTTTTTATTTACAAAGTACAAATAGTTGAATGTAATTTTAATTGAAAAAATTCCAATTACAATTACATATAATTGCGTAATTCCATGTGTAATTAATTACAAACTGTATTTGACATCCCCCAAGTCAGCACCACTAAAGGCCATGATGCACTATCATACTCAGTCGTATGAACTGTCAAAAACAGCATGTGTGCTAAAAAAAAACTATGATAGTGTGGATTCGAAATGTATGTGTGTGACAGACTTTTTGAAAGTCTGGACGATTTAATAATCTTTAGAAAAAATTATAAAAGGGTATTTTTCTATTCGATCAGAGTAGAAAAAAATCATAAAGGGGTATTTTTCTATTCGATCAGAGTTTCAAAATCTTGTTTTGTGTGATTTTTTAAGTAGAACAGAATTCTGTCAGATTTTTGTGTGATTAAATCGTACGATTGTGTCGGATAGTGAATCCTGGCCTTAAAGGGCATTTTACACTATAATACAAGTATTAATACTTTTAAATAAAATGCAACTCTGATCTAATCGCTGTTTGAAATTTTTCAAAAACCAATAACAACTCATCATGTCAGGGTTTTATTTTCGTCAAAAGTATAAATACTTGTATTATAGTGTGACAAGCCCTTAAACATTATCAAACTTCATAAGAAATTTAACTAGATTTTTCATCGAGTGCAAATACAATGAATTTAGAAAATGTCTATAGCAAGCAGATCTAAAATTTGATATAGAAATTATTTCACGCAAAAAAACCAAACATCAAAAAGCTTACCATTTACTTAAGCTGTAAATATTTGAGGTTACTACTGCTTTGGTTACCATTTGCTGGTGGCTGTTCTCTTCATTTGATTTTTTGTAATTTAAACTAAAAAAAGTCTGAAAACTTTTAACATTAAAGATGAAAACGAAAAAACAAAATTAAAAATGAAGCAAACACACACACAATCATATGTTTATACCTAAAACACTTAACAGTGTCGTTTAGGTAGATGCAAAGATGCTGTGCGAGTCGTTCGTGGTCATTATTTTTGTTCTACCTGTGGTTTAATTTTTTTTTTATTTATTTATTTTGTTAGATTTTTTAATGTTTTAATACATTTTGGCATGCTTTTGAGTAATAATTCACAGATTAACGCCATTTAGTTCTTTTGAACATAAAAGAAATCCCAAAAGCTACAACAGAATTTCTGTTGAATCTGTAAGGATTTTTGCATTTCCAATTCAAACACTTTTACGAGTGAGTGAGTGAGTGAGTGAGTGAGTGAATGAATGTGTGATGTGATGTGATGTTTAATGGTTGCTAAGATGCAAACATAACTTTGCCATGACTAATCATTGTTAGTTTAACAGGATTTTGCATGTTTGACAATTCAAAGATGCTTTTTATTTAGAGATTTTTGTGTTTTTTTTTAGTGCGATTAATTTTTATTTTATCATTTTATGGTAAAAGGTGAGGTTTATTTTAAGACCAAACAACAAAACCTTTTTGTTTGAAGTTTAAAAAACAATAAAGTTTACATTTCCTTGCCAGATTAGTCTAATTTTGTGTGTAGGCGTGTTTAAAAATGGTACGATTTTAAAGAGCTACACTCACGTCACATCTTACAAAAAATAGAAAAAAAAAATATATAAAAATAAATAGGTAAAGGGAGAATCCTCCATGGAGGTTATGAAATTGGGGAAAATGGAATAACGTTAAAAAAGTTGTGTGTCATAGAGAATCTCTGACATGGCAAGGTTACAGATTTTATTTATTTATTGTTGGCTGTCACGTCGTGGGCGTCCTGACAATATTCTCTTAGGTTTTGCTTTGAAAGTAATCCAAATTAAATTTTAAGGGCAAAATTCATAAAAAAATTTTTTATTTTATAAAAGATTTATAAAACCAATTTTCATACAAAATGCTTATGTTCAATAAACCTTTTATAAACTAAAAATATTTTATATGAATATGGCCTTAAGACTTTTACTTTTATGGTGCTTAAGTTATGATTTACCAACCCTGGATAAAATTTTAAAATTTATATAAAATTCTAAAATGATGGTGGAGTTCCGTAAATAGTGTTTAAAATAGCAAACTGACACAAATAAAAGGTGCTGCCAAGTTTGTAGTACCTTTATATCGATGAAATTGCGTACTTTCACTATTTTTTCTCTATTTGCTCTCGGAAAAAATTATTCTATATTTCAGTTAAGATACCAAGGTATCCCCTCAAAAAATTTTGCTTAAATTCATCCAGTGGTTTTTACGTGATCCAAACACAGACAGACAGACAGACAGACAGACAGACAGAGACACAGACAAAAACTCTAAAAATTGCTGTTTTGTCTTCTATTTTGATAACTAACTGCACCAGCAATAAAAATTTATAAAAATATTTCATGTACAGAAATGGTCCTGTTACTGATTTAATATATGTATAGATTTGGTCTTTTCAGTCTATGGATTCAAGATCTTTTCAGACATTAAATATATACAGAAAAACCCTTGCCACCGATTAAAAGTGTTAACTTGTTTAATTTAGAAATTTGAATAAAATGTTTATTGATTCAATTATATAATTTATTCAGGGTTTAAATTGCTTGCTTAAAAATAGCCACAGCACTAAAATCTTCGCTTTGCTTACATATTTTTCAGCAAATAAAAAAAAACTTAACTTCTTAGCATTTACATAATACTTTATTATAAGCGAAGCAAAAGCAAATGCAAAAAAAAAGAGACAGAAACGCATTTGATTAAGCTCTCTATGTGTTTCTTTCTGCGGCAAAGCAGTCAGCAAAGCAATTTTTTTTGAATCGTTTGCTGTTGCTTAAGCAAGAATTTAATGTTTGTTTCTTCTTTTGCTGTTGCTGTAAAACAAGACTTTAAATTTAGTGGCGCCATAACACACTGTGTAATTTTTAAAGTCATGGCAAAATAACCATATACGGGCACCACTACGTGATAAAAAACCAAAAAAAAGACCCCTGTCTCCCAGTTTTGCCCAAAGTCCTCCAGGTTTTTTTTTATGGGCCCTCAAAGATGTGGGGCCTTGATGTCATTTTTGCAAAAAAATGATCATTTACTCAAGCTCATATTTTGTAAACCGTTTGAAATTTTGATATACTCTCTGAGGCAAAGTTGTAGCTCTTGTCATAAAGAAAAAAATTGTTAACATATAAAATCAAAAAACTTCATCCTCAAAATATTTTCGGGAAATTTTTCACTTTTGCGGCTACCTAAGCGCTACCTAAACGGTGTTAAGAATCATTCCTAGGAAGTTCATATGTTCCAGAAAGTTGTTTATTGAGATCATAGGTTCATTTTTGTAGTTGATTGTTTCCTTGAATTTTGAACGGTTTGCTACCTATGGACCTGAACAGGGGAAAAAAGGTAAAAAATTGAATTTTTTAAAGTTTTTTTGCGATTTTGACCTTGAAGATGAAGTTTTTTTGATTTTATATGTTAACAATTTTTGTTCTTTATGACAAGAGCTACAACTTTGCCTCAGAGAGTATATCAAAATTTCAAACGGTTTGCAAAATACGAGCTTGAGTAAATGATAATTTTTTTGCAAAAACGACATCGAGGCCCCACATCTTTGAGGGCCCATAAAAAAACCTGGAGGACTTTGGGCAAAACTGGGAGACAGGGGTCTTTTTTTTGGTCTTTTATCACGTAGTGGTGTCCGTATATGGTTATTTTTTCCGTGTTGCACTGTGTAATTTTAATCTCTCACTGACAAAGAATTTTCTAAAACTAAAGACTGAAGCAGCGAATAATAGCAAGTAACAGCAAGTAACAGCAATAAACAGCAATCGTAGTCAGCCACAACTTCACATTAAAGAGTTAAGCAAAAGCAAAAATTAAATGAAGAACAACTTATTGCTTAAGCAACAGCAAACATTTTCAAAGTAATTGTTTTGCTGATTGCTTTGCTGCAGAAGGAGTCACATAGTCAGCTTGACCAAATGAGTTGCTCTTCTTTTTTTTTGCTTTTGCTGCACACTTTATCTAAGCAACAGTTAAGCAAATACATATGTATTGAAAATAGTCAAGCATTTTTAATCACTGAATTTATTAAGTAGGAGCAAAAAATTATTTTAATTAAATAATTAATTGAGTCAGTTAAAAATTTAATTAATTTTGTATCTTAAGGTGATTAAAATCTTTAATTGATGTAATGAAAAAAAATTTGTGACAATTTTTATTATAACTTATAAACATGCTTCGTGGACTTTTTAGGGTTGGTAGCTTTATTACAACAAATCCACTAGTATAGGATAGTAGTATCAAGGGATTACATTGTAAGCCTTAAAGGCAATATAATATACAGGAACTATTTTGTGCACAGATTCAATGCTATCAGTAAGAACTTTGTACACTGGTTCGCCAATTTATAAAGACATACATACGTATATAAAGAGTCTATTGTTCTTAATGATTTCAAAAAAGTTTGTTGTTTGTTATCTCAAGAAATGGAAATTCACCTGTAACTATATGACGATTCACATTTATTATTTTGTCAAAAATTTTACCCAGATTATATGCGGTCACAATTTTATCGCAAAACTCCTGATAAAATGCATTTATTTATTTGTCAATTGTTAGTTTACGTCTGAAATTCAAGAAATTATCTAAACGCCTCACTCGATTAGCAGTGATAACGACAATTTTGTACATTGAACTTTTCTTCGTGCAATAAAACTCTTTTTTCATATTTATAAATCAAAGAAGAAAAATACTTTATATAAACACTTTGGTATTTGATATTAGTTGTTAACGGCAAAGACAACAAAAAAAAATAATAAATAACCTTTTTAAAGTGTGAATAATTGGAGGATTTACAAGGTGTCTTATGTTGAAACTAGAGTACCAAAATGCTCACTCGCTACTCAGTTATGTGTGAGTATGAACATTTTAGTTTTTTTTCTGCTTCTTATCATACATGTGTGAGAGACTAGAAAATATTTTCTGTTTGTTCATTTATGAGGGAAATGATTTATTGTATTTTTTTTCTTTCTTTTTAAAAATGGATAAACGAGAAAATATTTTGCTTTGCACGCATTTGCTCATATGTGAGAATTGACAATTTTCTTAATTTTCAATAAATGAAAAGATCGTAGAAAAAAGGAGCGCATTGAGCATTCAAATAAATGTATGTCTGCATGTATGTATATGCACATATTTTGTAATGTGCTAAAAATAAGTCACAGAGTGTTTTAGAAATCTAATTTATGAGAAATATCATAAATGAACAATCATAATTTTTATTCTTTTAAAGACAACACACCTCTGCGAAGCCTTTTTTGCTTGTTTGCAGACAACACCCAGAGTCTTTGGTGGGAATCGAACCCACAACCTCCAGACTGATAGACTATTGCGCTACCAATCGGTCTATCGAGGCATTCAAAAACGTTTATAAATAAAAAATTAATTTACAAACATTTATGTAAAAGGGCATTAATGAGCACTAATTCATGAGTGATCATAAGCAGAGAATTTTTTGTTGATCATTTATGACATTAAAAAAATAAAAAATTGTAGAAGTCTCATTTATGAGAAATATCATAAATATTAAAATTTTAACGCTCATAAATGAAAAATTCTGAACCTTGTTCTCATCTTATCAACTGTGTATGAAAAAATAAAGCCATTTTCAAAACCTTGTAAGCCCCATACAAATGACATTTGCATTCAAGAATAGATTGGTTTTTATATGTATTTCAAGTTGGACATTTTTTGTATTTAAGATAAAGTAAGTAAGTGTGCTATATTCGGCCGTGCCGAATATTCTATAACCTTCACCACAGTGATTTTTTTTTACAGATAGGTACAAAATTGATTTAATTTTTTTCACTAATCAGCAAAATTTCTTATACGGTATATATCGTCACCTGAATTGCCTAACTATGTAAAAATTTTATAGAAACTTTTTTTGTAAAACTTTTATATAAATATTGTTTGTAAATATTTTATAGATTTTTTCTTAATTTTAATGAAATTTTTTTGCAAAAATTTGATAGAATTTTTTTTTGGAAAAATTTGATAGAATAATTTTTAGAAAACATTTATTGAATATTTTTTTCTAAAAATTTATTGAAAATTTTTTGTATAAAATTTATTGAAAATTTTTTGTAAAAATTTTATTGAAAATCTTTTGTAAAAATTTTATTGAAAATCTTTTGTAAAAATTTTATTGAAAATTTTTTGTAAATATTTAAGTATTAAGAAGTATTTTAAATTAACGAGTGATTTTTTAAGAGCTTGAGAACTTTTTTTTTTAAAAAAACGCATAAAATTTGCAAAATCTCATCGGTTCTTTATTTGAAACGTTAGATTGGTCCATGACATTTACTTTTTGAAGATAATTTCATTTAAATGTTGACCGCGGCTGCGTCTTAGGTGGTCCATTCGGAAAGTCCAATTTTGGGCAACTTTTTCGAGCATTTCGGCCGGAATAGCCCGAATTTCTTCGGAAATGTTGTCTTCCAAAGCTGGAATAGTTGCTGGCTTATTTCTGTAGACTTTAGACTTGACGTAGCCCCACAAAAATAGTCTAAAGGCGTCAAATCGCATGATCTTGGTGGCCAACTTACCGGTCCATTTCTTGAGATGAATTGTTCTCCGAAGTTTTCCCTCAAAATGGCCATAGAATCGCGAGCTGTGTGGCATGTAGCGCCATCTTGTTGAAACCACATGTCAACCAAGTTCAGTTGTTCCATTTTTGGCAACAAAAAGTTTGTTAGCATCGAACGATAGCGATCGCCATTCACCGTAACGTTGCGTCCAACAGCATCTTTGAAAAAATACGGTCCAATGATTCCACCAGCGTACAAACCACACCAAACAGTGCATTTTTCGGGATGCATGGGCAGTTCTTGAACGGCTTCTGGTTGCTCTTCACTCCAAATACGGCAATTTTGCTTATTTACGTAGCCATTCAACTAGAAATGAGCCTCATCGCTGAACAAAATTTGTCGATAAAACACATTTCGAACCGAACACTGATTTTGGTAATAAAATTCAATGATTTGCAAGCGTTGCTCGTTAGTAAGTCTATTCATGATGAAATGTCAAAGCATACTGAGCATCTTTCTCTTTGGCACCATGTCTGAAATCTCACGTGATCTGTCAAATACTAATGCATGAAAATCCTAACCTCAAAAAAATCACCCATTATATAGAAATTGAAAATTTTTTGTAAATATTTTGTAAGTATTTTAAATTATATAGAAATTTTTTTTACCTTTGTTTTTAAAAAAAATTTTGGGAAAATTTTTAGAAAATTAATTTTAAAAATTTTTAGTAGATTTTTTTTTTAAATTTTATAGAAAAAAGTTTGTAAAAAATTTTGTTAATATTTTGTAAATACATATCTTAAATTTTATAGAAAATTTTTTGAAAAATTTTTTTTACCTTTTTTTTAAAAAGATTTTGCGAAAAATTTTAGACAATTAATTTTATACATTTTTAGTAGAATTTGTTTTAAAATTATTTTGTAAAAATTTTTTGTACTACTTTTTTAATATTTGGTTTAAATTTTTTGTAAAGATTTTTTTGGAAAATTTTTTTTTAATTTTTTTTTTTGTAAATATTTATTTAAACATTTTTTGTAAAAACTTTTTTAAAAATTTTTTCGAAAATTTTTTGTAAAAATTAGGAACTTCCTGCAACCTATATTGTATTAGAATGACCAGACAAACGCCAAAAAAAAATTCGTGAAAAAAAATGTATCACACTGACTGAACTGTGGTGAAGGGTATAAAAATGTGGAAAGTTTTAGGCGAATTGGAAAGTTTTTTTTTGATATATATAAGAATAAGTGCTAATTTACACATAGGAATTTGTGTTATTTAATTTGATATCAACCAAAAATAGTGACAAAAGTTGCAATTTACTATTTGCACCAAAATATGTTTTATGAAGAAACTCGACGATATGACTTTGTGACACCTTATGAATTCCCCAAATATATATTGATGAGATTAAACTATAGCATGTACAAAACTGCAGTGACAAATATATTTATGTAACTAACCACCATATTTCATTATTTAAATATTGAAAATTTGTTTTGAAATATTTTTGTTACAATTACAAAAGACAAATAAAATTTACAAAGAGTCTTCAAGGTTAAGAGTCTTTTAAGGTTATTTTTGGTCACATAATTTCGTAATTCTCACACAATATATACGCTAAAAATAAGTTAACTGAAATATTTTCAAATAGTTTTTTCTTTTTACGTTGCTCTTTGATGTACCAAAATGATGAATATGTAACATTTAAATTGAGCACCTGGTAATAAGAAACTGACGCACAGACATAATTGCTTTAATCCGTGTTGTCTTACCAATCATGATGTTCATTACTTTGTGGTCTAATGTTTTTAAACAATTTAGGTTTTACAAGATTCGTTAAATTGTTAAACTTGAGGTTAAAGTTTAACAAGATCAGCAAACAAGAGTTACAGCAACTTAAGCAAACTGTGGGGCAGACCGTTGAAAGGTTTTTAAAAGTCAAGTTTAATTTTCAAAAAAAAAAAAAAAAAAACGAAAGTAAAAATTTTTTAAAAGAAACTAAAATTAATATTTCTTATATCTAAAATCTTTAAATAAATGTGATCTTTTCTGCATTAATACTTTATATCTTTTTTGGGTACCATTCATACACATCCATGTTCAGATATAAGGCGTGGTTCGTTCTTTGTCACTTAAGCTTAAATTTAATTCTTCTTTTATTTGTTGGTATTCTTGTTGCCATTGTTGTTGTTGTTGCTATCGTTGCCTTTAATTTTAATTCAAAATTTTGTCCCAAAAATCACATCTTAATGAATCAAGGTTAGTCTTGCAATTAAAAAGTCAAACTGCAACGACGCCTTCAATACCATAAATACACAAATACATTTGCGCCGCTCAGACCCAAAATAAAGAAAAAATTAACAAAAATTTTTATTTGTTTCTTTTTTTTTGTTTTTGTTTGTGCTTAAGAGTGCATAAATCAATAAAAATTTTGGCGTTATGGTCAAACCATAAAAAGACACGAATGTTTAAATTTTTTAGTCAACCAAACAATAACGCAAATTAAATAAAATTAGTAAAGTCGAAAAAGGTCGATACTTTATAAAGTCTATTTTTTTCAAATAGTACTACTTTTAAGGGTACTTTTCTGAACACTTATCCTAAGCATATTTTTCTAAATCAACTTATTTTGTAGAAAAAATTTAATAAAGATAAATATGTTGGAAATAGGCGATTCGACTAGTGTCACACCTATGATACCGACATACCAATCACCCTTGTAATTTCTACAATATTCATTTCCGTACATATATTCTGAATAATTATACTTGGAGAAGTTGATTAAGCGATGTCCGTCTGTGTTCGAAGAGGTACACTAAATTTCAGCCTACCAATCTGCCAGGCATAGTTTCGAAAATAGTTTCGCTAATGGAATTCAGCAACATCCGACCATTCCATTCGCCGCCTATGTTTTTTCAAGTTGTCTCGTTTTTTTCGGTTGCAATGATCTCTTTTGCGTTTTTTGTTAAATAAATATTAGACCGCAATCAGTAGTTCGTATGGAGTGAATGAGGATCTCGGGGGAATAATAACCCCTTGCGAGGGACGATTTTTGTTTGTAGGTTGGTAAGGTTTTTCTGCTTTAAATTGTATTAAAGGCCTTTATAGAAATCTATAAACATAGAGGTAGCCGATAGACCCACACTGTGCCCACTGGGAACCAGGACCTTCTAACCCAATATAGATTGCAGGATGGTCGTAACTTTTACAAATAATTTTCGATAAAATTTTTACAAATAATTTTCGATAACATTTTTACAAATAATTTTCGAAAAAATTTTTAATTTTCGATAAAATTTTTACAAAAAAATTTCGTAAATATTTTTACAAAAAATTTTTACAAAAAAATTTCGTAAAAATTTTTACAAAAAATTTTCGTAAAAATTTTTACAAAAAATTTTCGTAAAAATTTTTACAAAAAATTTTAGTAAACATTTTTACAAAAAATTTTCGTAAACATTTTTGAAAAAACTTTTCTATAACATTTTTACAAAAAACGTTTCGATAAAATTTTACAATAAAATTTTATAAAAAATGTTGAGTTAAATTTTACAAAAAAACTAACCCAATATAGATTGCAGGATGGTCGTAACTTTTACAAATATTTTTCGATAAAATTTTTACAAAAAATTTTCGTAAAAATTTTTACAAAAACTTTTCTATAAAATTTTTACAAAAACTTTTCTATAAAATTTTTACAAAAAACGTTTCGATAAAATATTACAAAAAAATTTCAATAAAATTTTAGAAAAAATGTTGAATTAAATTTTACAAAACACTAACCCAATATAGATTGCGGGATGGTCGTAACTTTTACAAATAATTTTCGATAAAGTTTTACAAAAAATTTTCGTAAAAAAATTATAAACAAAAAAAACTCTATAAAATTTTTGGAAATAAATTTCGATAAAAAAAATTTCGATACATTTTTCTAAAAAAATTTTCTATAAATTTTTACAAAATGTTTTGATATAAGTTTTACAAAAAATATTCGTCTAATTTTAGCAAAAAATTTTTACAAATAATTTTCGATAAATTTTTACGACAAAATTTTGATACATTTTTACAAAAAAATTTCGATATATTTTTAAAAATTTAAAACAAAATTTTTACAAAAAGTTGTCAATAAAATTGTAGCAAAAAATATTCGATATAATTTATACAATAACTTTTCAATACAATTTATACACTAAATTTTTGATAAAATTTTGTAACAAATTTTCCATAAAATTTTTACAAAAAAATTCGATAAAACTTTTACAAAAAAATTTCGATAAAATTTTTATAAAAAAATGTCGATAAAATTTTTACAAAAAAATTTCGATAAAATTTTTACAAAAAATTTTCGATAAAGTTTTTACAAAAAATTGTATATATCTTTATATTATATTTGTAATAATAAAGTTGAAAATTATAAATGTAAAAACCGAATGTATATTATTGTGAAATTGAGAAACATAAGAGAGTAAGGGAATATTTAACATTACTATGGTGAAGGGTATGTACGATTTGGCATGGCCAAATATAGCACTCTTACTTATATATATATATATATATATATATATATATATATATATATATATATATATATATATATATATATATATATATATATATATATATATGTATACTTTTTTTTTAAGTAACTCATTCTAAGAATATTTTTTATTTCAAATTTTTTAAAAAAAAGCATACTTTCAAAATTCTAAAATATACTTTGGATCAAGTACTTGTGTCCAAATAAACTTTTAAAAGTTTCTCTTTAATTTGAACTCATGTAGGGTGTACACTAAATGAAGGTGGATGACACAGACTGAAAGCTTTATGTTGGATTAAGTAAATTAACAATTTGTACAAAGTGATCTTGTTTTCATTTCATTTTAGTTCTTATCACAAAAGTTTTGGTATTTTTATATTCTTAAATGTTTAATGATTTTTTATGCAAATTAGGGTTTCATAAAATTAAAAACAAAACGCAGATTTTTAAAGCATCTTAAATTTCATCTGTTAATTGTTTTTTATTTTGTATAACTTTTTTTTTATTGCTTTAGTAAATTTATAACTCTTTTGTGAGGCACCACTAGGTAGAAGGCGTCGCAAATTAATTAGTCTCTGGGGTTACGTATGATTTCACAAAAAGTTAATTTGAATATACCGAACATGATTATTGGACTTGCCATTCAAATTAATTAAATTTTAGAAACAGTTTATTGGGGTCTTAGAAAATTTCTTCAAGTTTCCAAAATATTGGGTATGAACGGTGTACGTGTAGCGTAAATATTGATACAGCCTTTTACATTATTTAACGAACTGTTATTAAATAAAAATAAAAAATTCTTGTAACAAAACTCAATCCTTGGGAAAAATTAAAATAGTAAAACTAATGTCTCATTTATCTCTAGAAAACTATATTTTGTACTTATAGACGACATCCATAAATAAGATCTAAATTATTTAAAAATAAAATAAAAATGGTAATATTATTTGTTTTGATGAACTGAAACGAAATGAAATATTATCACATCTGTAACACCTTTGGGAAGCATTAAGAAGCTCCACAGTTTATGTTTTTTAAACAATTTTCAACATTTGCTCCCAAAGTATTCAAATTTCTTTGTTTGACTCACATGCATTATTGTTTAACATAATTTTTGCTTATCTACAGTTTTTATTTTATTTAATCTTTGAGATTTTAATTTAAAAAAGCTTGTGTTGTGATATTTTTTTCTTCCTTTTTTTTTTGGTGAAGATTTAACAAAATAAGAATAAGAAAAGAATTGAAGAAAAAAAAAACTCTCATTTCTCACTTAAGTACTTAAATATTCAATGGTTTATGATCTGCTGTTGTCCAAAGATAAAAAGCTCATAAATTTGTCGCTACAGTGGTGGTCAAATCTTTTACTAGTTATTAAAAATATTCAATAGCCCATTTCACAATCTTAAAATTGCAAAGTGTATATACATATTTCCCAAGATAAATAATAAATGAAGAGTTTATTATTTATCAGTTTGCAACAGTTGTTGCATGAAACACAATTGAATGGTAAGGAGGATTTTTTCTCCTATTTGGGGGTCAATAAAACCTTGATCTAAGAAAAGCTTTAAAGTAAAATTAGTGGAAAATTTAATCGCCAAAACTGCCGAAGAACTTATTTTCAACGAAGGCTTGCGTTAGAGGCAGTGTTATATTGAACATTGATGTGCAAACTGACCTCTTAGTAACCTTAAATTTCGGCAACAGATCAGTAAGCGATAAAATAAAATTTTGTATTATTTACGCAATTTTGATTTTTTGATTTTTTTTAATTTCTATATTTTTATACCCTTCACCACCCACTGTTGGAGGGCTGATACTAGCTGTATCAGCACGTCTTAGGTGCCCCACATCAAATTTTAGGAATCTTACTTTAGTGCTTCAGTTATGGTTTACGTATTTCCTTTATATAGAGGTTCCCATCCCTGGGTAATTACTCAGGAACAAAGGCTTTATATAAAATTCTATAATTTATATAAAATTCTAAAATTATTGTAGAGTTTTGTAAATAGTGTTTCAAATATCCCGTTTCTAAAAATAATTGGTGCTGCCAAGTAAGCAGTACCTTTAAATCGGTAATATTGCGTACTTTCACTACTTTTTCTCTGTTTTCTCTTGAAAATGAGATTGAACCGAGATATTAAGGTACCTCCCCAAAAATTTAATTTTATGAAAATTCGATTACAATCTGCAGCACCAGCAACAAAATTTTCAAAAAATATTTTATGTACAGAAATGGTCCTGCTTCTGTTTATATATGTACAGATATGTATAGATAAGTTTGTCATTCAGTTTGTAATTTCTACAATATTCATTTCCGACCCCATAAAGTGTATTAATTGTAAATCCTTATACGACTATATAGGAAAATCGGTTTAGCAACGTCTGTCTATCCGTAATATATAACAGAAGTTATATCAAATTCTATAATTGTAGAGTTCTGCTAATAATGTTTAAAATTTTCCCTTTACGAAAATAAAAGTTGCTGCCAAGTTCTCAGTATTTAAATCGGTAAAATTTCGTACTTTCACTATTCGGTCCTTATTTTTTTTGGAATGAGATATTTATATGGCAAAAAGTATCATATATTTGAATAGAGGGTACTAAGGCCCACAAAAATTTAATCAAATTCATGCAGCAGTTTTCATGTGATGCAAGCAAAGACAGATAGACATAAATTCAAAAAATTGCTATTTTCTATTTCATATTGATAAATATCTTTAACAGCAACAAAATTTTGGAAATTTTTTTCATTAACTGACAGCTTCCTTACAATATTTTGTTCGATTTTGTTTTGAAGGTAATCCGCACCAAATTTTAAGACTCTTTTAGAATGCTTCAGATATGGCTCATGTATTTACTTTATATAAAGGTACCCATCCCTGGGTAATTACTTTATAAAAAATTCTAAAATATATATACAATTTTAAAATTTCTATAAAATTCTAAGATTATTGTAGAGTTCGGTAAATATGAAATAAAAGGTGCTGCCAAGTTTGCAGTATCATTGAATCACTGAAATTACTACTTTTTGTGTATTTTCTCTTGAAAATGAGATACTGAGGTACCTACACATAACATTTTAGTTAAATTCATCCAGTAGTTTTCACGTGATGCGAACACAGACAGACAGATAGACAGGACGAAAGTTATAATTTTATGATATGTATAGATATAGATACATATATACATACATATTTAGATTGAGTGACGGGGTACTACTTTGAATTAAAAACAATATGCATATAGCACTTACACACTTGCATTTTAGGGTATGGAAATTGGTGAAAACAACAACAATTGTATGTCATTCTAGTTGCAAATGTTTTGAACACTACTGTCTATCGTAGATCTTATTGAAATGTTTATATACACGAGTGAGTGCGAATACATGTGAGTATATTTCTGTGTGTGCATGTGTCTGCGATTTGACAAAAAAAATAAAAAACGATAAATAAATAAAAGAATTGCTTTAAGAAGTTTCAGATTTTATTTTATTTGTTTGGTACGTTTCATATTGTTGCTTGTTGCTCAAATTATATTTATATCTGCTTGTAATTACAAGCTAGCTGTCCGTCTGTCAGTCCATATACATACATACATATGTACGTATGTATGTATGTATGTATGTACATATATTTTATGTCTGTCTGAATGTTTTCTTTAAAGTCTTTAGGGTATTTAAATTTCATATTATGACTGCTATTGTTGTGGTAATTGTTGCTGTTGTTTCTGTTGTTGTTGTTGTTGAAGTTGGTGTTGTCGTTGGTCCTTTGCTGTGGTTATTTAAAGCTAATAATTTTGTTCCGTTCAACTTTTAATTTCTTTATCACTTCTTTTTAAAATTCTGATCAATTGAAATGTACAACTTCTGGGCTGTGCTGCTGTTTGATGGCTACTTTTTTATATATTTTTTTTTAATTTTTTTTTTTAACAACAGACATGCCATAATTTGATTATGGCTCGTTTTATGTAGTCACTATATGTACATACATATGTATGTATGTGTTTTTTATAGTTAATGTCATCTATAGGCATACACACACATACACAATCACACATTACCATACATCCGAGTATATAATCATTTAAATAACTTTGTTAAGTGTTAATTTTGTCATTAATGGACAAATGTCATATCTTTGATAAACTTCATCAAAATTCCATTAGTGTTACATTTTTATCCATTTTGTATTTACTTATTTCTCTAATTGAGCCAATGACAAAACTTTTGATTTTTTCCTGAATTCTTTTTGTGGCATTTTGATTTCTAAAAGAGATTTTAACGTG